>CM034351.1:105267538-105275038 GCA_019925275.1 Mytilus edulis
AACTTGGAAACAAAAAAACAGTGGGGAAAAAAAAATTGGGGAAAAAAAAAAATAAAACAAAAAAAACAAAAGGGGAAACCCAAAGGGTTAAAACCCATTTAAAAAAATAATAAAAAAAATAATAAAAAAGGAAAAAAATAAAAAGGTTTTAAAATGAAAGGGAAAACCAATAAAAATTTAAAAAAAAAATAGGCTTTAAAAGGGGAAAACCCAATAAAAAGTAAACAAAATGGAATTGGTTTTAGGGTAAATTTAAAAAGTAATTAATTTAAAAAAAGGGGAAAAAAAAAGGGGGGGGGCCAAGGGGGAATTTTTTTTTTTTTTTTTTTTTTATTAAAGGGAAAAATTTTAAAAATTCCGTTTTTAAAAAAAAATTTAAATTCTTTTTTTAAAAAAAATTTTGGAAGGTTTTTACCCCCCTTAAAAATTTTTTGATGTGTTGTTGTGTGTGTGTTGTGTGGGGGGGGGTGTTTGTTTGTTTGTTTTTTGTTTTGTTTTTTGTTTGTTTTTTTTGTTTTTTTGTTTTTTTGTTTTTGTTTAAAGGGTTAAGTATTTTTGGTTTCCCTTTTAGTTTTTTTGAAAATGTTTCTTTTTTTTTGTAAGCGGGGAAAACTGAATTGGGGTTTTTTTGAAAATTGCTTTTTTTTTTTTTAAGGGGGGGGATTGGGGGAAAAATGTAAAGGAGGGAATTTTACCAAAGTTAAATTTTTTTGGAATTTAAAAATTTTTGTAAACCCCGGGACATTTTTTGGTTTTTAAACACCAAATTAAAAACATTTAAAAAATTTTTTTGATTAAATTTAAATTTTTACAAAGGGGGTTTTTTAAAAGTTGATTTCAAAATTTAGGGGAATTTTTTTGGATTTTTTAATAATTTGGGCCTTAAAAATTTTAAAGGGATTCCCTTTTTTTTTCAAAGATTTTTAAAATTTCACCAAATTTTTTTAACCCTTTTTTAAAATTTTGCCCCCTTACTGCAAATTTTTATTTATTGGGTTTGTTTTAAGTATTGGGGGTTTTTTTTTTAAAGAACTGAAAATAAATTAAAAATTTTTTTTTTGTTTAATTGGGGTGTTTTCCCTTAATTTTTTTAAAAAAAAAAGAAATTTTTTGATTGATTTTTGTTTTTTGAAAGAGAATTTATATTGATTATTATTTTGGTTTTGGGGGTTGTTGGGTTAAAAATTGGAATAATTAAAAGAAAAAAAAAAAAGGGTTTTGGTTAAATTAAAAATTTAAAGGAAATTTTTGTTGAAATTTTATTGGTATTGTATAAAAAGAAAAAGTTTTGAATTATTTTTGGGGGGTTTAAAAGTTGGTTAGGTCAATTAAAAACATAAAAAAAAAGAATTTTGAACCCCTTATTTAAAAAATGGGCGGGAAAAGATTGATTGATTATGATTGGGTTATTGTTTTATTTTTGGGTTGAAAATTTATTGGTTTATTGAAAATTTATTATTTACCCAAATTAAAAATGAAAGAAAACCTGATTGGGAAAATTGATTGATTGTCTGATCATTTATTTTTGATTTATTATTGATTGATTAAATTTTGGTTGTTGGTTTTTTTGGGTTGGTTAAAATTAAAATTTTATTGGGAAATTGGGGAAAAAAATTTTAACCCTTTTTAAATAAAAAAAAGAATTTTTAACCCATATTAACATGAAATTGAAATGGAATTTATTGGGTTATGATTGATTATTGAAAATTTATTATTTATTATTTTGGTTTGGGTTTGGGTTGGGGTTTTTGGTTGGTTGGTTGGTTAAAAATTTGGGGTGGGGGAAATTAAAAAACGAAAAAGAAAAAGAAAATCTTGAACCCTAAATTAAAAAAAGGAGGAAAAAATTGGGTTGGGGGATGAAAAAAAAGGTTGATTGAAATTTTTTATTAAAAGATTGGGTTGATTGTTTGGTTGATTGTTTGGGTTGGGTTGGGTTTGGGTTTTGTTGGTTGGTTTTTGGGTTGGGGGTTTGGGTTTTTTGGGGGTTTGGGTTTGGAGGCCCTTTTTAAAAAAACAATGGGGTTATTCCCCCCTTTAAAAATAAAAAATGATCAAATTAACAAATTTCCCCTTAATACCCAAAATTTTTATATTTAAAATTTTTTATTTTAAACCTTAAAAAATTTTGGGTTAAAAAACCCAATTAAAAAATTAAAAAACCACCTTTTGGCCTTATAAATTTTTTTTTTAAACCCAAATTTAAATTTTTAAAAAACCCCAGGGCCTATAAAAAATTTTTTTCCTTAAAATAATTTCAAAAATTTAAAAAAAAAAGGGGAAATTTAAAGCCCTATGGAAATTTTTAAGTTGGTCAAAAAAACCCCAAGTCCTTTAAGGGTTAAGGCCCCTTTTTGGAAAAAAAAATTTTTTTTAAAAGGTTTTAAATTTGCATTAAAAAAAAACAATGTTCGGGGAAAAATTTTAAATTGGAAATATTGGAACCCTTTTAAAACAAAAAAAAATTACGTAAAAACATTTTTAAAAAAAAAAAAAAACCCGCAAGGAAAAAAAATTTTGGGCTTTTTAAAAAAAAAATTAAAAATTAAAAATTTAAAAAAAAATTTTTAAAAAAAATTTAAGGCTTGTAAAAAAATTTTATATTAAAAAAAAAATTTTTTGAAAATTTAATTTCCCTTGGGGTTGATATTTAAAAAATGAATTTTAAAAAAAGGTTTAAAATTTAAATCCCAAATTAACCGTTAATCCCTTTAGGCCCTAATTTAAAAAAATTGGGGGCAAAAACCATTTTTAAATGTACTGATAATATTTTCCATAAATTTAAAATAAAGGGGGAAAAAAACCCAAATTTTTAAGAATAAAAATTTTAAATTTCAATTCAAATAAAATTTTAAAAATAAATTTTTCAATTTTAAGGGTTTTGAAAAAGGAAAAAAACCCAAAAACAAAAATTTAAAATTTTTTTTGTTGACAAATTTTTCTTTTTTAACCAAAATTTAAAAAAACCCTAGGTTTTTCATTTTTTTCCAAAAAAATAAATAACTAAAAAAGGGGGGAAACCCCAAAAGGGGCTCCGGATAACTTGGCAAAATTAAAAACATTTTAAAGTGGAATTTTGGAAAAAAATTTTTTCGGTTTTTATAGTTGGTTAAAAAAAAAAGGTTAAAAACCTTCAAGGGGAAATTTTTTTACCTTAATTTAGAACCATTGCCAAAAAAACCCAAAAAAAATCGGAAAAAAAAAATAAGGAAAAAAATTCAAAAAAAAAAAACAATTAAAGGTTTTAAATAATAAAACCATTTTATATGAAAAATTAAAATTCCGTTGAAAGTCCTTCCAAGTTTTTGATAAAAAAATTTAAAAACAAAGGGCAAAATTTAAATCCTTAACCTTTTTAAATTGCCCTTTAATTTTTAAGGTTCCCTAAAAATCTCGAAAAAAAGACACTTTCCTTAATAGTAAAGGGTTTATGAGTAATTTTCACTTTACACCCAAAATTCTAAAAAATAAGAGGGGAAAAACCCCCTTTATTGCCCCCCCCAACCTTAACCAAAATTTTTTTACAACATTAATAAAAATTTTAAAAAAATTTTTTATAATTTAAGGGTTAAAGGGAAAATTTAATTAAAATTAAAAATTCAAAAAAGAATTTATTCCCTTTTACCAAAATTTTATTTTTTAAAAAGGGCTTAAAACAAAACCCCCGGGGGCCTTAATTTTTGGTTTTCCTTAAAATAAAAAATATCAAAAGGGGGAAAATCTTGAGTTCCAAGTCGAAAAGAAAAAAACCAGATTAAAAAATTTGGTAAAATTTGTTTTTAACCCTTGAATAACAAAAAAAAGTTTGGGGGAAAAATTTTAAAAAAAGTTTTTTTCCCGGGAATTTTAAAAAATTAATATTTTATATCTAAACCATTTAACTAAAAAGGGAAAAAAAAAAATAAGGAAAAAAAAAAGGGGGCCAAAAAAAAAAATTAATAAAAAAAAATTTTAATAAATTAAAACCAAAAAAAAAATAAAAATTTAAAATAATGAAAAAAAAAATATCTTTTTAAAAAAAGGTTAAAACCAAAAAATTAAGAACCAAAAAATTTTTTGAAAGGTGAAAAACCCATTTGGGAAAAAAGGGTTCTTTTTACCTTTTTAAAAAATTTGGAAAAGTTTTTTTAAATATAAAAAAGGGGGGGGGGAAAAGGGGGGCCCCGGGAATTTTTTTTTTTTTTTTTTTTTTTTATAATTAAAAGGAACAGAATGGTTAAAAATTGCCTTTTTACAATAAAAAAATCAATTTCTTTTAAAAAAAACAAAAATTTTGAACGGTCTTTCACCCCCTTAAAAAAATGATTGATTTTATTTGGGGTTTTGTGTGTGTGTGTGGTGTTTTGTGTGTGTGTGTGGGGTGTGTTTTTGTTTGTTTTTTTTTTGTTTTTTTTTTTTGTTTTTGTTTGTTTTTTGTTTGGGGAAGGGTCTATATTTTGTGTTAAAACCCGGGGAAAATTTTGTTTAGTTTGGGAAAATGTTTTTTTTATTTTAGGGGACAGCGGCGCACACGTGACGGGGTTTTTTAATAACAAAACTTATTTTTTATTTTTTTTTTAGGGGGACTTGAACAGACAAATTTAAAAGACGGAATGCAACAATTAATTTTTTTTGTCATTGTAGGAAATTGAAATTTTTATCACAGGTCAGGGAGTGATTTTTGGATTTTAAACGATCCGGGGTAACTTTAAAACACATTTAAAAATTATTTTCGATAATTTTTATTTTTTAGCACCCGTTTTTTAACAGGGTTATATTTAATCTCGGGGCGGGCCCTTTTATTGTGGTTTTTTTTGAATTTCGACCCAGCCAAACCCATTTTTTTAAAGGGATTGCCATTTTTTTTTTCTCTAGGAAAAATCTTGAGGATATCGCCCCCAAATTTAATTTTTTGAACCTTTTCATGGGATGGCCCCCGCTGATAAATTTTGAGGTTTGATTGGGGCTTTTTAGTTTCAGATGCATGTGGATTTTTTTTCAGAAGAACAAAACAATATTAAATTTTAATTTTTTTTGAATAAATTTAGAGTTTGTTTTCCCTTTACTATAAATGTCATAAAAAAAACAGTCATACATATTGATTATTGATTGAAAGTTGGGTTTGGGTTTATTTATTTATTGATTGATTGATTGATTTATTTTGTTGTTTTGGGTTTTTGGGTTTGGGTTTTTAAACAAAATTGGGAAGGGGCAATTGAAAAGGAAAAAAAAAAAAGTCTTGACCCCATTTTTAAAAACAAAACGGAAAATATTATTGATTGAGATTTATTTTGAAACATGTCATGATTGATTGATTTATTGATTGATTTGTTGGTTGGTTGGTGGTAACGTTGGATAGTCAATTGAAACGCAAAGAAAAAGAATGAACAAAAAGATCTGAACCTATTAAACAAGACGTTGATTGATGATTGATTGATTGATTGATTGATATTGATTGATTGATTGATTGATATTATATTAAATTGATGACATATTAAATGAGAAACATGATTAAGATTGATTGAATGATATATTGATTATTGTTGTTGTGTTAGTTGTGGTTATTGTTGTGGAATTAAACAGGGAAAGCAAGAAATGAACAAATAAAAAACGGAACATATTAATTGAGAATGATTGATTATTTATGATCTATATATGATATTGATTGATATTGATTATTGATTGATTGATTGATTGATGTTGTTGTTGTGGTTGTTGGTTGGTTTTGGTTGGTGGTGTTGATGGAAAAAAAACTGGAAGATTGAACAAAAAGAAGAAAAGAATTGATTATTAATAGGATTATTGATTATTGATTGATGATTGTTGTTGTTGGTTGGTTGTTGTGGTTGGTTGGTTGGTTGGTTGGTTGTGTTGGGGTTGGGTGTTTTGTTGGGTTTGTCCGTCAGGTAAAAACATAATGAAATTCCCTTAAAAAACAATGAATTTTTGATTAAACATTAATTAAAAAACATTCATAAAAATTTTACACATTCAACTTATGAATTAAATAAAATTAATAGCATCAACCGACCTTTATTTGTTTTTTAACAAGATTTAAATAAAAACAAAGGATTAACTTATTCATTAAACTTCATAAAACAAAGGAATAACCTAAAGAAATTATCGTTTCAAAATAATTAAGGTAACAAAAAATAATTGTCTTTTTAGTTTGCGTTAGTTAAAAAAAAAAGTGTTGAATATTCTAGATTTGACAAAGCGAGAATGTTGGCGGATAAAAATAAAAACCTTTCAAACATTAAGTTCACAATAAAAATGGAAAAAAAAATTTGTAAAAAAATATGTTATAATTAAAAAATTTAAAGAAAATAATCTTACAAATATTTGATTGAAATTTAAAGTATAAAATTCATCAAAGGCTAGTTATAATATAAGTAAAGAGTAAAATTAGAATCAATAAGCTAAATCATATTAACACACAACATTTATAAGTAGCATGCAATAATTTAAAAATAATTGTATATAAAGGAAAAATATGAAACCAAATCAAAATTTAATTTGTTGCTGACTTACTAAAATTATTTGCAGATTTAAAGAAGAATAGGAAATACATTACATTTAGAATTTACCTTCTTATGGGATTACTTTTAGCAGGATTTAAAAAACATCATCTTAGTTAGAGAATTGTTAATTATTTTGTTAATGGGTACACTAGAGTTCGAAAGGTCGGGATATTTTCAAGTTAAAGGTTTTCGTGTAATAAATTGTTCTTATCTTCAGTTAAGATAAAAAAAAAGTGGGAAAAAAAGTAAGAAATTACATGAGTTTAATATAAAGTTTGATATAAATAAATTCTTGAAACTGACAAAAAAAAGTGAAAAAAATTTGAGGAAGAAAAGAACAATTTGACTCTTTCAGTAATAAAATTGAAAAAATTAATTCTAAAAGTTGTTCTATCTTTAAAAGTTAAATAAAGCAAAGTCATTGAACTCCAAATTGATTAATTCAAGTTGACTAACATTGAAAAAAAATTCTATTTATAGTTATGAAATATTAAAATAAGCAAATCAAATTAAATTGCTTGCAACCTATAATTTAGCAAACTAACAAAAACCCTTGTTAATTATGTTAATTAAAAGTAATTAAATATAAAAGCGATAATTGATACTTGACTTAAAATGAACAAATTATTTTAACAGAATTTAAAAAATTTGTCTTCTTATGGTTAGTTAGATATCAAAAAATTTCGAAAGGGTGAAAGTTTGAGCGGTAGTTTCAAAGAAAACTTGATAAACATATTGAAAATTTGGTAAAAAATGGAAGCAAAAATACAGAAAAAAAAATAATATAAAAAAGTTTTTGTAGGTGAAATAAAAAATAAAATATATATCAAAATGTTACTGAAATGAAAAAAAATAGGAAAAAAATGGTAAAAAAAATATAAAGAACAAAAATAGGAAAACTGAAAGGTTAACTATAAATATAAAAATAATATTATAGAAATAAAAAATGAGGTGAAAAGGCAGATTTAAAAAATATTTATCGAAGGAAGTAATTGTAAAA
>CM034351.1:105282538-105285038 GCA_019925275.1 Mytilus edulis
AAGTCTTCAACCAAGGATCCCAAATCAAAAGACCCTTGGTCTGTATTATGTATGGTTCATGAGTAAAATCACTTTACGCATAATTCTAAATATAAGAGGGGCGAAAACTCCCATTTATGGTCTACGCACCCTTGCAACAAAATTTAAAGTTACGACATGTCACAACTAACAATTTAGTAAAAATAATTTGTCGATATCTTATAAGGTTAATAAAAATAAGTGAAAATAAGCCAAAATCAAAATTTAGAATTTGACCTTGACCTTTGACCTTGACCTAATTTTCATTTTTTTTGGACCAAGGATCTTAAATCAAAAGACCCTGGGTCTCTATCACTTATGGTTTACCAGTTAGAAATGCATATCACTTATATCATATACAAAAGGGGGGATAACGCTCATATGGAGTCTCCGATAGCTTTGGTCAAAATAAAACAGAACATCCTGAGGATATAACGAGCAATTTGGAAAAATAAATTTGTCGGTTTCTTATACGGTTGCGAAGCCTTAGAGATAACAAGAAAAACAGTGTTCGGGGAGATAACTCTTACAAGGTAAAGTTTTTTGTTACGCGGTGTCAGTTTGAGAAGCGTATTAACTGTTCGATATCATATACCATATATCTAAGCGACATCTTGGGAAACAAAAAAACAGTGAAGGAAAAAAAAATTGGCGGAAGAAAAAAAAAATAATAATCAGAACAAAAACAATAGGTCTTTCACCTGAAAGGTTGAAAGACCTAATAATAATAATTAAAAACCAATTGTTCAAAGAACAATTGAAGGTCTTTCAACTAATAAAGATCTATTTTGATATGAAAATATTAAAATTTAGTTGAAAATGTCAGTTCCTATGGCTTGATGATGTATAAATATGAATTTAAAGCAAAGGTCAAAATCTAGAACGTCCAATTAACCTTTGACCTTGACCTCAATTTCAAGGTCATAGACTAAACATCTCGAATCAAAAGACACTAGTTCCTTAATATGTATGGTTCATGAGTAATATCACTTTACGCATAATTGTAAATATAAAGAGGGCGAAAACTCCCATTTATTGTCTACGCACCCTTGCAATCAAAATTTATAAGTTACGACATGTCGCAACTAACAATTTAGTAAAAATAATTTGTCGATATCTTATAAGGTTAATGAAAATAAGTGAAAATAAGCCAAAATCAAAATTTAGAATTTGACCTTGACCTTTGACCTTGACCTAATTTTCATTTTTTTGGACCAAGGATCTTAAATCAAAAGACCCTAGGTCTCTATCACTTATGGTTTACCAGTTAGAAATGCATATAACCTATATCATATATAAAAGGGGGGATAACTCTCATATGGAGTCTCCGGATAGCTTCGGTCAAAATTAATCAAATCATCTTGAGGATGTAACGAGCAATTTGGTAAAATAAATTTGTCGGTTTCTTATACGGTTGCGAAGCCTTAGAGATAACAAGAAAAACAGTGTTCGGGGAGATAACTCTTACAAGGTAAAGGTTTTTGTTACGCGGTGTCAGTTTCAGAAGCGTATTAACTGCTCGATATCATATACCATATATCTAAGCGACATCTTGGGAAACAAAAAAACAGTGAAGGAAAAAAAAGTTGGCGGAAGAAAAAAAATAATAATTAAAAACCAATTGTTCAAAGAACAATTGAAGGTCTTTCAACTAATAAAGATCTATTTTGATATGAAAATATTAAAATTCCGTTGAAAACGTCAGTTCCTATGGCTTTATGATGTATAAATATGAATTTAAAGCAAAGGTCAAATCTAGAACGTCCAATTAACCTTTGACCTTGACCTTAATTTCAAGGTCATAGACTAAACATCTCGAATCAAAAGACACTAGTTCCTTAATATGTATGGTTCATGAGTAATATCACTTTACACATAGTTCTAAATATAAGAGGGGCGAAAACTCCCATTTATTGTCTACGCAACCTTGCAACCAAAATTTATAAGTTACAACATGTCGCAACTAACAATTTAGTAAAAATAATTTGTCTATATCTTATAAGGTTAATGAAAATAAGTGAAAATAAGCCAAATTCAAAATTTAGAATTTGACCTTGACCTTTGACCATGACCTAATTTTCATTTTTTTGGACCAAGGATCTTAAATCAAAAGACCCTAGGTCTCTATCACTTATGGTTTACCAGTTAGAAATGCATATCACTTATATCATATACAAAAGGGGGGATAACGCTCATATGGAGTCTCCGGATAGCTTCGGTCAAAATGAAACAGAACATCCTGAGGATTAAACGAGCAATTTGGAAAAATAAATTTGTCGGTTTCTTATACGGTTGCGAAGCCTTAGATATAACAAGAAAAACAGTGTTCGGGGAGATAACTCTTACAAAATAAAGTTTTT
The DNA here is from genome assembly GCA_019925275.1 of Mytilus edulis. NCBI lineage: Eukaryota > Metazoa > Mollusca > Bivalvia > Mytilida > Mytilidae > Mytilus > Mytilus edulis. Next base: position 105,284,917 of record CM034351.1, read on the forward strand.
TGTTACGCGGTGTCAGTTTCAGAAGCGTAATAACTGTTCGATATCATATACCATTTATCTAAGCGACATCTTGGGAAACAAAAAAACAGTGAAGGAAAAAAAAGTTGGCGGAAGAAAAAAAA
>CM034351.1:105290038-105619214 GCA_019925275.1 Mytilus edulis
TATATAAACGGAACAGAATGGTTAAAATTGCCGTTTTACAATATAAATCAATTGCTTTTAAAAAGCAATTGTGAACGGTCTTTCACCCCCTTAAAAAGATGATTGATTGATGTGTGTGTGTGTGTGTGTGTGTTGTGTGTGTGTGTGTGTGTGTGTGTGTGTTTGTTTGTTTGTTTGTTTGTTTGTTTGTTTGTTTGTTTGTTTGTTTGTTTGTTTGTTTGTTTGTGTAAGGGGTCTATAGTATTGTGTTACCGGAGAAGTTTCATGTTTAGTTTGGAAAGTGTTTCTTTTATTTTAGGTACAGCGCGCGCGACATCACGTGACACGGGTTTATAATAACGAAAACTTAGTCTTTTTATTTCTTTTTAGGTGGGGACGTTGAACAGACAACATGTATAGAGACGGAATGCACACAATGTAATTTCTTTTGTCATTGTAGGAAATTGACATTTTGATCACAGGTCACGGGCAGTGCATGTTTTGGATTTAATCGATCCGGTGTAACTTTAAAACACATTTAATGATTATTTTCTGATAATGTACATTTTTCAGCACCTGTTTGTAACACAGATTAGTATTTCAATCTCGGAGCGGACATTTTATTGTAGGTTTTTACTGAGATTTACGGACCTAGCAAGCGATTTTTAAGGTATTGCCATTTCTTTTCTCTAGGAAAAGCTTTGAGAGATATCTGCAACAAGTTTTTTATAACCTTTAGTACATGTATGCCCTGCTGACTGCAAATTTTGAGGTCGATTGTACTTGTAGTTTCAGAGTACATGTGGATTTTTTTTTCAGAAGGACGCAAGAACAATATTGAATTTCGATTTTTCATGAAACATGATTGATTGATTGATCATGATCATATGATTGATTGATTGATTGTTTGGTTGTTGTTGTTGGTTGATTGATTGATTGATTGATTGATTGGTTGGTTGATTAGTTGGTTGGTCGGTTGGTTGGTTGGTTGGTTGGATAGGGTCAATTGAAACAGCGAAAAAGAAACAAAGATCTTGGACCCTATATTAAACACATGAGACGGACACATGATTGATTGATTGATTGATTGATTGATTGATTGATTGATTGATTGATTGTGGTTGTTGTTGGTTGGTTGGTTTCGTTGGTTGGTTGGTTCGTTAAACATGTTGGATAGGGTCAATTGAAACTGCGAAGAAGAAACAAAGAAGATCTTGAACCCTTTATTAAACACATAAGACGGAATTATGATTGATTGATACAAATCATGATTGATTGATCACGATCATGATTGATTGATCTACGATCATGATTGCTTGATCATGATCATGATTGATTGATTATTGATTGATTGATTTGGTTGGTTGGTTGGTTGGTTGGTTAAACACGTTGGATAGGGTCAATTGAAACTGCGAAAAAGAAACAGAAGATCTTGGACCCTATATTAAACACATGAAACGGAAACATGATTGATTGATTGATTGATCATGATCATGATTGATTGATTGATTGATTGGTTGGATTGGTTGGTTGGTTGGTTGGTTGGTTGGTTGGTTAAACACGTTGGATAGGGTCAATTGAAACAGCGAAAAAGAAGCAAAGAAGATCTTGAACCCTATATTAAACATATGAGACGGAAACATGATTGATTGATCATGATTGATTGTTTGATCATGATTGGTTGATTGATCATGATTGATTGATTGATTGATTGATTGATTGATTGATTGATTGGTTTGGTTGGTTGGTTTGGTTGGTTGGTTGGTTGGTTGGTTGGTTGGTTGGCAGGCTTTATATAAACCATCAATGGGGATTATGTCCCTTACACAATGGTAAAACCAATGCAGTCGAAATGTAACAAAGTTGCCCCTTGAGGTACCAAACATTTTTCACTATGAAAATTTTCTGTATCTATAACCATTCAAAAGTTATAGGGAAATCAAAGACCAATAAAAATCTAAAATACGACCTTGACCTTTGACCTTGACCTAATTTTCGTTTTTTTGGACCAAGGATCTCAAATCAAAAGACCCGAGGTCTCTATCACTTATGGTTTTCCAGTTTAAAATACATTTCAAAATTTCAAAAACAAAAGGGAATTAACTCTCATATGGAATCTCTATAAGGCTTCGGTCAAAAAAAAACAGAACGTCCTGAGGATGTAACGCGCCATTTGGAAAAATAAATTTGTCGGTTTCTTAAACGGTTGTGAAGATTAAGCGATAACAAAAAAAACAGTGTTCGGGGAGATAACTCTTATATGGGAAAGTATTGGGTTTCGCGGTGTCAGTTTCAAAAGCGCATAAACTGTTCGATATCATATTTCATTTATCTAAGCGACATCTTGCGAAACAAAAAAACAGCGAAGGAAAAAAATGTTGGCGGAAGAAAAAAAATAATAATAATAATCAGAACAAAAACAATAGGTCTTTCATCCGAAAGGTTGAAAGACCTAATAATAATAATCAGAACAAAAACAATAGGTCTTTCATCCGAAAGGTTGAAAGACCTAATAATCAGAAGAAAACCAATAGGTCTTTCCACGAAAAGTGGAAAGACCTAATTAAAAAACAATTGTTCAGAGAACAATTGAAGGTCTTTCAACTAATAAAGATCTATTTTGATATGAAAATATTAAAATTCAGTTGAAAATGTCAGTTCCTATGGCTTTATGATGAATAAATATGAATTAAAGCAAAGGTCAAAATCTAGAATGTCCAATTAACCTTTGACTTGACCTCAATTTCAAGGTCATAGACTAAACATCTAGAATCAAAAGACACTAGTTCCTTAATATGTATGGTTATGAGTAATATCACTTTACGCATAATTCTAAATATAAGAGGGGCGAAAACTCCCATTTATTGTCTACGCACCCTTGCAACCAAAATTTATAAGTTACGACATGTCGCAACTAACAATTTAGTAAAAATAATTTGTTGATATCTTATAAGGTTAATGAAAATAAGTGAAAATAAGCCAAAATCAAGACATATAATTTTTTTGGTTACCTGTCGGACTGGTCTACTCTTGAAAGGGGTAGTGTTCCTTACATAATATTGACTGCCCGTTTCAGCTAGCAAGCAAGCTAACCAAAGATATTATCTTTATCTTCGCACTCAATGTAATCGGCTGTAAAGTTTTTTAAATTTTAATAATTTGCTGAAACTATCCTTGATTTCTACCAAACTAGGACAGATGCTTGTTTATGATTAAAAGCTATTTTCTATCAGGAAATTTTGTGAAAATATATTTCCTGTTGTTCTGTATTTAATTGGACTTAGTTTTTTTTCAGTCAACAATCATTCAACATTACATACGGTCTGCCGTTAAAGTTCTTAAAACATTTATAAGATTTAGTAGGCGAGAGACTGGGTTCCGCGGAACCTTTAAACCATTTTCATTAAAGGATATTAATTTTAGAAAGAAACAAATATTGCTGCATACTTATCTGGTTTGTAAAATAAAAATTAAAAGTTGGGACAAATAATCTCCAAGCCCATTGTCAATTAAAAAAAGTAAGGGTAAATGTACTTGTAATTAAATGGATAAAATAATTGGAAAACATGCATTTTTATTATAGACCGTTGGTTTTCCCGTTTTACACTAGTTAATATATGGGCCCTTTGTTATTAAAGGATTTAGGACGCTTTTAGAAATAATTAAAAATTGAAATAAAGTAGATCTTAGTAAAACAATAGTATATGCTTATAGTTTATTAAGATAATTAAAAGTAAATTGGATAAATATTCCAAATAAATCAGAAGAAAATACACAAGTAAAAGTAATACAGATTCGTAAGAATAACGAACTTTATCTTAGATTCAAGGGGATCAGTAATAGTACAAGTCAAGTACCTCATAAAATAAGTTATTTGGCACGTTAAATGAAGGTTGTGAGGTTAGTATTGTCGGACTGAGATGTGAGGAATTGCTATTAAATCCAAGGTTATAACCATATTCACAGAATTTGTAGATACTACAGCATCAGGAATCTTCAGTAATACACAAAGGAATGTTATTAATAACAAATCAAAAAGTTTAGATACGAAGATTAACGTACACAAGACACTTATTAAAATTTAACATATCTTTATTATCTATTATTATAAAGATCAGAAATTGAAATTCTTCCAAAAATAGTATTCTATTTAATTTTAGAAATAGTAATCCTAACGCTTTTCAAAAACAAATAAATACATTTTGCATATTATGAAGCAATAAATGTTTTGGCAACACATTCCATCGTTTGCAAAGAAGCTCAATCTCGGCTGACACAGGAATGTCGGGTAATGAATAGTGACTATAAAAGCCAATATAAGCCTATTGCCCGTACATTACAATCCTTGTACCTATCAGCAAATTGTGTAGTCTTATTTATTTCATTAAAAAGGTAAGTTATATTCTGTTTCTTAAAATTAACTAAAGATAGAAATTAATTGCAAATTAATAGGATATAATTCAAGAAATATAAATATAAATATATGTAAATTTGAGTAAATGCGTTTCATGAGGTTATTCACTCCATGTTTAACAAATAAGATGGCCGTAGTTCATAAGTTAATTCGGTGTCTTCAACCTATGCCAACATTTGATTCAAGCAATATTTGAAATAGAAATGCATGTGTTATTGTCAATTGATAAAGTTATCTATTATTAATCTGTATGATTTATCCACTGTGATATTTTATCATCAATAAGAAAAGAATAATAAACATTACAATCCTTGTTTCTATCAGCACATTGAGTTGTTTTATTTTATTTCATTAAAAAGGGTAAGAAGGCGCGAGTCCCACTCTCGCTGCCAAGCCAGTCCATAACAACGACATGTAGTCCCCAGATGTCCAGACATCATTTTACCTACAAAAACCGTAGGAGAACTGAGCAAACGAGAGGAGGCAAATCAACACCATGTAATCAATTTTAGAAATCATCTAAGACAACTTAAATACCAACTTTAACAAGTGACATCCCTGTGAAGTTAACATACAACAAAAACCATAAAATCCCGGTCACAACAATTGACGGAGAAAATCCCTTCACAACAACTGATGGAGGAATTATCTTAACGAACATAGAAAATCACTACACAACTCCTTTATAGCATGCTGTTTGGTGTGTGCCAATGCTCCGTGTTTAAGACCGTACCATTTTTATCCATAATGGTCTACTTTTTAAAAATTGGAACTTGGATGGATAGTTGTCTCATTCGCACTCATCTCACATATTTTTCATATCTTTTAAACCCTACTTTTGTCTAAAGTACAGTGTCCATTTCATCATAACTGAAGAGAACTCGTTTTGAGTTGGCAAAATACCATTCCACGTTGAGGCTGTAATTGAAAAAATCCGAGATGCTCGCACCCATCTGATATTTCGCTATTTCTTAATTTAATTTTGGCTTTTAGTTTTTCAACCCCAAAAAATGATGAAACATTACATGGAAATTCGAAGAAAAAAAATCAATGTGTAGGGCATTCTCAAATTTTATTTTTTTCAGATAGTTAAATAGTTTTTAATGTATCACCTTCTACATGTAGTATTTCATAAATAATCACATTTCGTATTTTTTAAGACGAAATTATAAAGATGTATACCTCAGGTATATGCATGTACTTTAAAAAAATGCTGGGTAAGTTTTTTTAGTAGACCGTTTCCTCCGGCTTTGTCCTGTACCATGTCAGGAAAATGGCCATTGTTATATTATAGTTCGTTTCTGTGTGTGTAACATTTTGACGTTTTGTTTCCGTTGTGTCGTTTGTTTTCTTTTATATTTGAGTGTGAATTTACATTACTATAAGACGTGTCAGGGTACTTTTTTTCCCAAATTTATGTATTTGGTTTTGATGTTATAATTGTTATTCTCATCGGATTTTGTCTAATGCTTAGTCCGTTTCTGTGTATGTTACATTTTAATGTTGTGTCGTTGTTCTCCTCTTATATTTAATACGTTTCCCTCAGTTTTAGTTTGTTACCCCAATTTTGTTATTTGTCCATAGATTTACTAGTTTTGAACAGCGGTATACTTCTGTGCCTTTATTTTGTTTTCCTGACGTTATATTTAAGGTTATATCTTGTATATTGTTTCAAAAAAGGTTTAAACAAATATAACTCTGATAAAGTACCATAAGAACTTTAGCAATCACTAATACTTTTAACTATATTAATCGACAAACAAGCCGTTGACTATACATCACTGTAATGGGTATTTTCAAGTACCTGCATGTTACTTCATTTCGACATCTAACACATTATAAACGTCACAAATAACACTCTTTTTAATGACTTCATATGCTTTAACGGTACGATTTGGACATAGAATAACATTGTTTTTATAATGTCAACTATGTAAACTTAAAATGTTTACAAAGTCAAAGACATCATTACAGGAATATTAGGTCTGGAATGTGTATTCAGAGAATACATAATCTATGCATTTTACCACGAATAATTATTAATTATTGGTGCCTGGGAGAGTTTTAAAAGTATATATAAACAGAACGAATTCAACAATATATAATTTTTGATTTTTTTTCGATAGATAAGCCTCATTAAGATATTTTGCAAAAGTGATAAGAAAAATATTAAATATACCCCACATGCAATTAAGTTTAAATGCTAAAAGTTATATAAGAGAGAGAGATTTAAAATGTCTGACTACTAACATCATTTTAGCTTTGAACATAGTTATCAAAGGTACCAGGATTATAATTAAGTAAGCCAGACGTGCGTTTCGTCTACATAAGATTCATCATTGACGCTCATATCAAAATAGTTATATAGCCAATTAAGAACAAAGTTGAACAGCATTGAGGATATAAAATTTTAAAAAGTTGTGCCAAATACGGCTAAGGTAATTATTGCCTGGGACATGAAAATCCTTAGTTTTTTCGAAAAATTATAAGTTTGTAAACCGGAAATTTATAAAAATGACTACATAATTGATATTCATGTCAACACCGAAGTACTGACTACTGGGCTGGTAATACCCTCGGGGTGAAACGTCCACCATCAGTGGCATCGACCCAGTGGTGTAAAAAGTTATCAAAAGAACCAGGATTATAATTCAGTTCGCTAAACGTTCGTTTCGTCTACATAAGACTCATCAGTGACGCTCAAATCAAAAAAGTTATAAAACCAAACAAGAACAAAGTTGAAGAGCATTGAGGATCGAAAATTCCAAAAAGTTGTGCCAAATACGACTAAGGTAATCTTTGCCTGGTATAAGAAACGCTTTAGTATTTTTAAAAAATATAAGTTTTGTAAACAGGAAATTTAGAAAAATGAATTTAGAAAAATGACCACATAATTGATATGCATGTCATCACCAAAGTGCTGACTACTGGGCTGGTAAACATGTCAGATAATTCACAATACTAAATGAATGTTGTTTCTTAATAATTGCCTTTTCATACTTAATACTCTATATTGAAAAAGGAACTATATTTTCCTAATTATTAAAACGTTGTATGGGAGACTTGCTTATAATAACATATAAAGTAATGAAATGTATTTTTACTATCAGAGTCAATCTGAATTTTAAGCATTCAAAATATTAACATATTAAATCACATTATAGCTACGTTATATAATGGATACCTCAGACTCCAGGCTTCAAACATTTCTGCAATTTCTGGAAGTTAAACTTATTTAAGTAATCAGTAAATTTAGGGTTTAGAAGATTGTGCGTGTACAGAATCTTTTGCGACAGGCCACAGACCACAATTAAATTAATTTTTCTATTCTATTAGTTCTTTATAACATTTTTTTCATTTAAAAAATGCACTGAATGTTTTTGACAATAATAGTGTATGTGAAAAGTACAGTTCTAGTCCAAAAATAACCTTTTTACAAATTCATCCAAAACACATCCATACCCTTATGGACAAGTCAAGAGATGTTCCAAAAACTGTAAATATCACCTTTTTGCACCTGGCCTAATCACTCTTTCCATATCAAAATCAGTTAAAAGAAAACATCCAAAAGCTAATTTCAGCTCTCTTCTTTCATTTTGCACCCCATAAAAACTAAGAAGTGTATGAGAAAGGGAAGGACAAAATACACTATAGTTAAAGAGAACTATATTTGTGGACAACGACAACGAAAAGTTGGATCATTAATTGTGGTCTTTGACCGACAAAAAATTTACACTCAAAATTTTCTCCCATGAACTAAGTAATTACAAAACTTATTCCGGAGTAAATATGATAAGTTCCGTAATTAAGTAGTGTTCTCTTTTTAAACATTTACCCTTTTAATTACTTTTAAAACTGATATCTTTAAAACTGACAATAACTCAAAGTTAGCATTATTTTCAGCTAACTGTAACATTACAAAACTTATTCACGAGGGTAGGTCCATTTCGCATTTCAAATATTATATACAATTTGTCCGTGAAGTACAACAGATATTAAAAAAATCTTGACTCAAATTAATCATAAATTTAGCATTTTTACTTATTTGATTCAAAATCATATATTAGAATAAATGTAGCATTAACTGACCTAAGATTGACAGAAGTTCTGCAAGTAAAGATGTTATATTTTCATGTTTCAAGTGACGCTAAAACATAATTTTGGATATTCGAAATTTTAGTCACATGGCCTTTGGAATTAATAAAATTAACGGTATCAATTTTCTTGCACCAGATGCGCATTTCGACAATACATGTCTCTTCAGTGATGCTCGTGGCCAAAATATTTGAAATCCAAAGCTTAAATAAAAGATGAAGAGCTATAATCCAAAAGGTCCAAAAAGTATAGCCAAATCCGTGAAAGGAATCAGAGCTTTGCATGAGGGAGATACATTCCTTAATTTATAATAATTTCTATCATTTTGTAACAGCAAATTTTAATAACACATAAAAAATCCGTATTTTCATGCCAGTACCGATGTACTGGCTACTGGGCTAGTGATACCCTCGGGGACTAATAGTCCACCAGCAGAGGCATCGACCCAGTGATAGTAATAAAATTAACGGTATCAATTTTCTTGCACCAGATGCGCATTTCGACAATACATGTCTCTTCAGTGATGCTCATGGCCAAAATATTTGAAATCCAAAGCTTAAATAAAAGATGAAGAGCTATAATCCAAAAGGTCCAAAAAGTATAGCCAAATCCGTGAAAGGAATCAGAGCTTTGCATGAGGGAGATACATTCCTTAATTTATAATAATTTCTATCATTTTGTAACAGCAAATTTTAATAACACATAAAAAATCCGTACTTTCATGCCAGTACCGAAGTACTGGCTACTGGGCTGGTGATACCCTCGGGGACTAATAGTCCACCAGCAGAGGCATCGACCCAGTGATAGTAATAAAATTAACGGTATCAATTTTCTTGCACCAGATGCGCATTTCGACAATACATGTCTCTTCAGTGATGCTCGTGGCCAAAAAGAATTAAGAACTTCTTTTATTTTCTCCACTCAAATGCCAAATAGTAATTATAACTACTTTCCAAAATTAATTCCATTGGTCATCAATTACCTGCTGACCATCTAAGCTTTTGTCAATCATTCCGTCTTAATTCTTAGCGTCCCTATTAAACGGATAATCTAACTTTTACCTATGAACAAAGAAGATAAATAATTCCCTTTGTTCTTGCAAATTATAATACTTCCCAAATACAATTGACATTTTTTACTAGAATTTATGTCTATACATTATTCATTCATTTGTTGTATTTGTAAAGGACTCTTTATTTCATCATTTGAAATAAAAACGCAAACTTTTCTCAAATTGTCTGTTTATAAATTTTGAAATTAACTGAGGTTTCAACTCCTTCAGTCAAAGTATAATCCTGGTACCTTTGATATTTATTGACTTGAGATGAATTTGGCTATTTTAAAATTATTTTTTTTGGTCATATAGCTCCTCTATGGTTTCGGTACTTGTACATTTGATTTCAAATGTTTGGTTGTGAGCGTTCCTGATGAAGGTAAATCCAGAAAAGCGCTACGGATGCATAGAATTATTCAACGTGTTGGTTCAATTTTTTAAAGTTGCTGAAGAAAGTTGATACGTGTATATTTTTTTAATATATTTACAATCTGGCTTAACTTATGCCTATATAAATATATTATATTCCTAAAACTTGGAACATATCCTTATATGTCAGTGCAGTGACGAGCTAGGAAAAAGCTGATTACTAAAAATTTCCATTTCACTTCATATTGCGCGGTACATTCTAGAAAATTTTAGTTGATTTTAAGATAGGTCGTAAAAAAAATCGCTGTTTGAAAAACTTTACAAGAAAAGTTGACTAAAAATGCAAACCACTGATTGGAATCTTATATAATAAATAATGGATTATGTGATCTATTCTATAATCATAGTGGAAATATTGGTGGTATGTATGGTTTGGAGTGCGGTTTGTTGTCATATATATTGGGAAAACATTTAAAGACAGGTCAGGATTGCCCCTCTGTTTGCAATTTTTGACCAATATGCATTTGCTATTATATTTGTAATGTTATCAATTCATACAGGAACTTCTTAGGAAAAACATTTAGAAGTTAGCAATATCCTTTAATTCTACTTTCCGCTATATAAATGATGTTCTTTCACTAATAATTCAAAATTAAGTGACTATGTTGAACGCACATATCCCATCGAACTAGACATAAAGGATACTACTGAGTATGGATTCAGAAAGGATGCATTCGTGGCAGGTGACGCTCACTTATCTTATCATCACAATTAGTCGCGGTCTCCAAGGATTTCATACGACTGCTTTCAAATTCTATATACTATAGTCTGGCTCATGCTTTGCTGTCCACCAACAAAATCGCGATTGTTTTTCTATTGGTGGAAATATTTGTTCAAAAAAGCTATTTTCTTAAAGATAATTAAATTGAAACACGATTCACGTACCTCGGACCATTCCGAAACTGTCTAGATGAGTGCACGTAGCATTGTAAATGCCTCTATGGAAAATTTACATTGCAATGGTCGCCTATGTTTTTCCGGATGTTTTGTTTTGGGGAATATATTAACGTCATCAAAGTTCTGGCGACGTTACGCATAGTAATCGAAGGGAAATAACTCCTATGAAAAAACTGACTGTGACTTGCAACAAGTTGTTGGCAAATATAATGGAAATAAACGTCAGATATATGCAAAGGCATTTTGTAAATAAACAAGTGTGCCGTTGGTGTTACTTATCCCACCCTTTTCAAATAATTTATATTTTAAAAACGTTTTCTTTTTCATACAAACTTTTCCGAAATTGGTTATGGTTCTTTATTTTATCTTATCTAAAAATCAACATCCATCATTTTCTCAGATTAACTTGCATTTTTCATTACGTTGATAATTGCAAATCCACCGCAATGTTTTTTTTATGTATGTGTAAATATATGAATTCCGAAAAAGAAATTAACAAAATTAACATTAAAACTTTGTTTACCCTCCAGGATTATTAAAAAAAAATGACAGATTATTTTTCAAACCACAGGGGGGGTGTCCAGTTGTTCCGCTACTAAGGCTTTTTTTTCCCTTTGCAAATGATTCCATAGGACAAATGCAACTCCAATAGGATACATATTAGGTTTCATAAAACGGTAGATGTATTTGTTATTTTAATCGGATATGATTTTTTTTTAACTCTTTACCAGTCGGCCAAAAATGCATTATTTTGCCGCAGAGGAACGACCAAATTTCAATCAATCATAACTTTCTTATTACTGTTAGTAGACTTATCAACTAAGACCCCGTTCACACTAGGACATTTTTATCGATTTAAACTAGACCGGTTCTTTTTAGATCGGTTTGAGGGCTAATGTGAACGTATTGAATCGATCTTCAATCGGTCTAAACTAAACCACCAAAAGAGGTAGTTTAGTTTGAATCTATCTAAAGTAAACAGATCTTACTTTAGATGTGAACGCAGAGATCGGTTTAAACTAGTACGATTGAATCGAAAATAACGTATGCGCATGTATATATATGTATAGCGGCAAAACTATCTCAGAGGTTCGTTGTTTAACCCATATTTCTCTGTTAAAAAACCTTTAAAACAAACTGTAAACATGTTGTCTTCGCCATAGCATAGATTTGCGAAATCTGTGTCTTCTTTTCTTATCTATGCTATGGCGAAGACAACATGTTTACAGTTTGTTTTAAAGGTCTTTTAACAGAGAAATATGGGTTAAACAACGAACCTCTGAGATAGTTTTGCCGCTATACATATATATACATGCGCATACGTTATTTTCGATTCAATCGTACTAGTTTAAACCGATCTCTGCGCTCACATCTAAAGTAAGATCTGTTTACTTTAGATAGATTCAAACTAAACTACCTCTTTTGGTGGTTTAGTTTAGACCGATTGAAGATCGATTCAATACGTTCACATTAGCCCTTAAACCGATCTAAAGTGAACCGGTCTAGTTTAAATCGATAAAAATGTCCTAGTGTGAACGGGGTCTTAGTTGATAAGTCTACTAACAGTAATAAGAAAGTTATGATTGATTGAAATTTGATCGTTCCTCTGCGGCAAAATAGTGCATTTTTGGCCGAATGGTAAAGATTTAAATTATTTTCATATTAAAATAACAAATACATCTACCGTTTTATGAAACCTAATATGTATCCTATTGGAGTTGCATTTGTCCTATGGAATCATTTGCAAAGGGAAAAAAGGCCTTAGTAGCGGAACAACTGGAACCCCCCCCCCCCCCCCCCCCCCCGTGGTTTGAAAAATAATCTGTCATTTTTTTTTTTAATAATCCTGGAGGGTAAACAAAGTTTTAAGTACAGCTCTTTGTAAGAACCAGGCAGAGTGCGATACATGATGGTTTCAGATTTTATCTATAATTGGCCTAGTAGAAGCAGTAAATGAATATTGCTAAAAAAAACAATTTAAGTGGGAAAATATGAGTGGTTGTCATGGTAACGGACACTCTTTTTTGGTCGTTAAGCTTGGTAAAATCTTTCAAAAAACAGCTAAATCACCACAATTCAGAGCCTGCTTATGAATAGAATCATGCATTTTTCATTAATGTTCAAATCTAACATTGATAGACCTTGGTTTAAGCTTCATTTTAGTGAAGATTGCATGTCAACCAAATTTGTAATTTTTTTGAAAATTTTTGCGAAAAAATGCATATTTTCAACATTTCTGAAATTGGGACTTTTTCGAAATAAACAAATTTTCTCTGGTGTTTTTCAAAAAAGTGCAAATGTGTACAGAATAGTTAGCACTGTAGTAATGAAGTTTGGATACTACTTTACCAAATTGAATAGAAAAATGCGTGGGATTTTCTTCAGTTTTATCACCATAGCAACCAATTTTTTCCTTGGAAACTGAGTTTTATTTGCAGAATATTGCAGTTTAAGAGCTTAAATGTCTTGGATTTTTTTCATAACCGATAAGAAAATACATAAAAACTTTAAATTACTGTCATCAAGTGTTGTTGACTTCAATTGTTACCACAGAAACACATCTTAACCATAGCAACATCCACTCTGAAACTGCATAAATAGAAATTTATGTAAAACAAGAATGTGTCCACAGTACACGGATGCCCCACTCGCACTATCATTTTCTATGTTTAGTGGACCGTGAAATTGGAATAAATTCTCTAATTTGGCATTAAAATTAGAATGATCTTATCAAAGGGAACATGTATACTAAGTTTCAAGTTTTTTGGACTTCTACTTTATCAAAAACTACCTTGACCAAAAACTTTAACCTGGAATTTGCACTATCATTTTCTATGTTCAGTGAACCCTAAAATTGGGGTCAAAACTATAATTTGGCATTTAAATTAGAAAGATCATATCATAGGGCACATGTATACTAAGTTTCAAGTTGATTGGATTTCAACTTCATCAAAAACTACCTTGACCAAAAACTTTAACCTGAAGCGGGACAGACGGACGAACGAATGGACGGACAGACGGATGAACGAACAGACGGACGGACGGACGATTGAACGGACGCACAGACCAGAAAACATAATGACCCTCTACTATTGTAGGTGGGGCATAAAAATACATAAATAGAGGGTGTTTATTTTCAAATTGGAACATGACTGCATGCTTTGCTTCACTCACAGTCTTGTCTGGTTTTTTTCCTTCAGAATTTTCAATAAATGTAATATATAAATGTAATATTGGGGTTAGAAGGTAAAAAAAAGGGGGGGGGGTAGGTTCATTTTATTAAAGATATCATACATGAAGATTTTTGAAAAGATAACGTTTGGTCGGCGAGCCTGATTATAAATAGAATCATTTTTTTTCTCTCAGAAATTTCTTATATAACATCGATATAAATTGGTTCTAGCTTCAGAGCTAAGTTAAGGTACATTGTAGTTGTCATGTTTTGGGATTTTTGTCAGATTTTGGGAAACCTCAAGTTTTATTCATTTGAATGCCTTAAGAATAAATTTGTAAGGGTTCTGCGGAACCCAGTGTCATGCCTACTTTTGCTGTAAATCGCAGGCTCAACAGAAATGAGGAAAAAAATCGGTAAAAGTATTCCTCTTGATATTATCTTTTGATTTTAAGAAGCTTCTGTCCAAATTTTGGTAAAAATCCAGGATAGTTTATGAATCTAATCAATGTTTTAATTTTTTTTACTGCAGACTGTATGTCATGTTAACTGGAAGAAAATCTAAGTCCATTTAAAAGTAAAATACGGAAAAAATGGATTTATCTTTTTACAAAATTTACTTCTTGATATTATCTTATGATCATAAATATGCTTCTGTCCAAGTTTGGTACTAACCCAGCATGCCCAGGATAGCTTGGGAAAGTTATTAGAATTCTAAAAACTTTAACCACAGAGTAAATGTAATGTTTCCCCGCAGAAAAAAATAAGTCCATTTATAAGTAAAATACGGAAAAAAATAGAATTTTATTTTTACAAAATTTACTTCTGGATACTATCTTATGATCATTGGTATCTTGTAGAGAGTTGTCTTATTAACAATTATACAACATCTTAAGATCAAATGGTCACTTTTAGAAATTTCTTTATAGTTAACCAACAACATTCAAACTTGATCTCTGTTTTGTGGTAATAAGCATTGTGTATACATGTTTCATAAGATTTGATTGAGGCAAACTATAATTGCAAAATAGAAACCAACTTTGTGACGACTAATGTACTGACGGACATGGATTAAACCTACTACAATGCCCCCTACCCCCTCCCAAATTGCGGCGCGGCCATAAAAGTGTTTATTTTAGTTTTTGCCATTGTGCCTTGAATCGATCAAATGTGTGCACAACGCGTGGGACATCGGAAATTTATTCTTATTTTACACATGGGACACTAAAGTCTTGTATTCATGAATGATTACAACTTGTTGGGACTAGAAAACATTGATAATTACAAAGAAAAATAACATTGGTATGTACTGCGCTGTTTCTAGTGTTGCATTTAATTAAATAAGACCATGTGTGGAATTTGTCTTCAAATTATTACTGTTATTAATCTTGTATCTTTGCAAATATTCTGAACTTAGTGGTTTCATTCCAAAATCTCGGGATTAATGCAGTCTTTTATAAAGGTTACAGAGACAGATACAGAAAATAGGGGCGTAATTCATATAAAGGTTAAAAAACCGTTGAGAATAGCAAAATATTTTTTTTTAAATTTGAACATAAAACAAGATGCTCCACAGGGAGCAGCTTTATACGACCGCAGAGTTCGAACCCTGAACATTGGGGCAAGTATGGACACAACATTCAAGCTTGATACAGCTCTGAATTTGGATTGTGATTAAATAGTTGACACAGCAAAGGTTTCTAACACATAATGAATGTGGTCTCAGAACTTAAACTTAAAAGCTTTAAAAATTTTAATTGGACATTACCTATTATGGTCCAATATCCAAAATCAAAATACATGGTTAGATTCAGCATATCAAAGAACCCAAAGAATTCAATTTTTTTATGAAATCAAATAAAGTTCAATTTTGGACTCTTTAGACCTCAATGTGGTCCCAAACATCAAAAATCTAAATACATGATTAGATTAAGCATATATCAAAGAACCCCAAATATACAATTTTGTTGAAATCAAACAAAGTTTAATTTTGAACCCCAATTTTGACCAACTTGAAAACTGGGCATATAATCAAAAATCTAAGTACATGTTTAGATTCAGCATATCAAAGAACCACAAGGATTCAATTTTTGTTGATATCAAACAAAGTTAAATTTTGGACCACAATTTGGACAAACTTGAAAACTGGGCCCATAATGAAAAATCTAAGTACATGTTTAGATTCAGCATAATTATCAAAGAACCCCAAGGATTCAATTTTTGTTAAAATCAAACATAGTTTAATTTTGGACCCTTTGGACCTTAATGTAGATCAATTTGAAAACGGGACCAAAAAATTAAGAATCTACATACACAGTTAGATTCGGCATATCAAAGAACCCCAATTATTCAATTTTTGATGAAATCAAACAAAGTTTAATTTTGGACCCTTTGGGCCCCTTATTCCTAAACCGTTTGGACCAAAACTCCCAAAATCAATCCC
The DNA here is from genome assembly GCA_019925275.1 of Mytilus edulis. Classification (NCBI taxonomy): domain Eukaryota; kingdom Metazoa; phylum Mollusca; class Bivalvia; order Mytilida; family Mytilidae; genus Mytilus; species Mytilus edulis. The sequence continues at coordinate 105,306,522 of CM034351.1, forward strand.
AACCTTTCTTTTATGGTCATTAACCTTGTGTTTAAATTTCATAGATTTCTATTAACTTATACTGAAGTTAGGGTGCAAAAAACAAGAAAAATGCTTATTTGGGCCCCTCTTTGGCCCCTTATTCCTAAACTGTTAAGACCTCAACTCCCAAAATCAATCCCAACTTTCCTTTTGTGGTCATAAACCTTGTGTTTAAGTTTTATTGATTTCTATTCACTTATACTAATATTATTATGCGAAAACCAAGAATAATGCTTATTTGGGCCCTTTTTGGCCAGTAATTCCTAAACTGTTGAAACCAAAACTTTCTTAATCAATCCCAAACTTTCTTTTGTAGTCACAAACCTTGTGTAAAAATTTCATAGACTTTTATTTACTTAAACTAAAGTTATAGTGCGAAAACCAAGAAAATGCTTATTTTGGGCCCTTTTTGGCCCCTAATTCCTAAACTGTTGTGACCAACACTCCAAAAATCAATCCCAACCTTTCTTTTGACACACACACACACACACACACACACACACACACACACACACACACACACACACACAAAACAAGATATAATGTTATCGGAATCTTGAACTTATGAGATGTATGTAAAACGACGCATAGTAAGGAATAATTCATAATTGATACAATTATTTTGCGTGATAATTTTGATATGATAATCTTGCCGGTAATAGCATAATTATTTTACCGGGATTAGCACAATTCCAACTTAGCAGATGTATTCTATTTGTCTATCTCGGAGATCCTGAATTTTAATTGCGGGATAGTAGTACAACAAAGGAGTTATTAATGATATGTAAATAGCTACATGTATATTTAAAGAGGATTCCATTATACTGGACTTCTGATATTAGCGATCAACAATTGACCATTATTGAATATCTCATTTGATCAAAATATCACTTGGTGTAAATTAACCAATTATCAGAATTGACGAACAGACGCCATTGATGCCTTGATTTGTATTTCAGTACAACAAATAACAAACACTGATTTTTTTTGGATATTGAATTGTCATGGCAACATTTAATCAAAATTCATTCATAAAACAACAACAACTGTTACAACAACAGTACACAACCAAAATATTTGTCAATCAATAAATGTTGATGACGATTGAACTAATCATTGTATCACAGCTGGGCGATCCAAAGCTGGTGTACTGAAGGGCGGTCCATTCAGCAATATTTCAGAATTAGCAGCTGGGCTATCCATAGTCTGCATAAAATGAAGTAAATTTCGCTCCTGTTGTGTGACTGCTTCAGCATGTTACCATGACGGATATGTGTTTGAAGACTGAAGCATCTGAAAAATAAATAAAACCAGCGGCAAACAAAGTTCAATTCTTAAGGGTGGGCGAGGATGGGTCTTAATTTTTTAACGTCCTCTCCGTTCGGTTTTCAAGGTAAAAGAGACCGTTAAATTGCACGGACTTTTACTACTCGGCTGTCACATGCTCAAATTAGCATAATAAAAGTAAAGGACGACTCGATTTGTCGAGTCTCAATACATGTATATGTTAATTCAATAAATTAATTTAATTTTCATTTAATTAAATTCTATTATTGAATATCTCATTTGACCAAAATATCACTTGGTGTAAATTAACCAATTATCAGAATTGACGAACAGACGCCATTGATGACTTGATTTGTATTTCAGTACAACAAATAACAAACACTGATTTTGTTTGGATATTGAATTGTCATGGCAACATTTAATCAAAATTCATTCATAAAACAACAACAACAACTGTTACAACAACAGTACACAACCAAAATATTTGTCAATCAATAAAATGTTGATGACGATTGAACTAATCATTGTATCACAGCTGGGCGATCCAAAGCTGGTGTACTGAAGGGCGGTCCATTCAGCAATATTTCAGAATTAGTAGCTGGGCTATCCATAGTCTGCATAAAATGAAGTAAATTTCGCCAAAATTATCATTCGGACTTTAGTACAGAATGATAATCCGCCACAAAATTTACCCATGCCAATTCAGTTATCTCCAATTCTACAATCAACTTTTCAACAACATTTAAACAATCAAAATAATAAAAGATATTGCGAATTTAACATTTATATAACAACCAAATTTCATAAAATACATGTATTTTCATCCATTATCAGTATGAACTGTGTTTATTTTAAATTAGAGGTGATCGTGAGGAAATACAACACAATGTGGATACTTTATGAATGTTTCTAGTGCTGACTGAATTTGATTCAAGAAAATATCATTTCCAATCAATGATAGATGTACTCCATCGTCAGAATATAGCGCTGGATGACGATCATCAAAATCTGGATATTTGATAACGTATCCTCCATGTTTGAGTATATAAGATCTCACTCCCCTATTTATTCTCTTTCTTGTAACTTCCATGGCATGGTCATCACTAGAGTAACGCCATGAACGCCTGGGAAGAATGCTTGACCATATAAGAGAACAATTTGGGAGCATGCGAGACAGAATTGCTATTGTGAACTTAATGTGATATAGCAGAGCACCACATGGTACATTTCCTATGTCATTCCCACCACAATGCAATATCAACGCATGTGGAATTTTGTTGCATAAATTAATGATGCTGTTAACTGTGCCAACAACATCGTCCCATTTCATACCAGATTTGCCTGCCCATCGCAAAAAACAATTATTATTTTTCAAAAGACCTAAATTACTACCTGAAGGTCTGTTCTCCGAGTGATCACGAGCACTGCATATTATTGAAGAGCCAATAATCCATATTTCATTACTAAGACAAGCTGAAATTATAAGTTATTTGGTTAGCTCAATTCTTATATAACGTTTAAAGGATGCAGATTTCCAACGACCTAAAGTCATAATTTCTTCATCAGTATGACCGTTCATAGCAAAATGTGTAGCTGCTCCTATTTGAAATGAATGCGTGTTGTACTCATTTGGATTACAATCAATAAATTTCATGGTCTTGCATAGTACACAAGAAAATTGATATCGTGTTACACCGGTTTTGTTAAAATGACAAAAAAGTGGTCCATTGTTTTGGTGTCTGATTGAAATAAAGTTTAATAACAATCTCACCGGGCAAATATCTACTTGATTAAATCGTTCAACTGTTAATGTTGTAGATTAACATTTTTGGTCTGTTTTCGAAAAGGGAATTGTGATATATGCAGATTGTGAATAATGTGAAACATTGACATCATCATTGTTAATGACATGTTGCGTATTTCTATTAATTGTAATTTCACCGATTCTCAAAAATGCAAAAAATGCTAATGAAAACATGGATCTAAATAACGTACATTCATATACTGAAGAACAGACAAATTGCAACGAGTTTATTAATCGAGCTAATATTTCTAAAGTTATAGGTTTGCGACTATCCACTACGCCATATAATTTGTCCATTCCTTTCAACATTTTTTGTATAATGAACGATGAAGTCAAATCAGTGAGCTCATTTATTCGTAAATAATAGCTTAAACCTGACAAGTACACCTTAACCGTTGCAGGGGCATATCCTAATTTTGATAAATAAGCAACATAATTTACTAAATGCGAAATACTGGGCGGCCATGTATTTCCTAAACCTTCTTTTAATCTAAATGAAACAAATGAAGTCAGTCCATTGTTATACGTTTTCCATGTATTCTGAGAATTCGATGCGTCCAATAACTTTGCTATTTCTGGTCTAAAATGTTCCAAAATTCCTCCGGAATTGTAGCTGGATGTGTATCTGCTGTTAGAGCCAGACTTTTGAATTTCTGAAATTTTTTACGAGAAATACAATCTGCAATTATATTTGTATAACCAGGAATGAACTGTGCCTTAATGTGAAAATTGCCTAACAATGACCAATATACTATGTGTCTAACAAGGTTCATAATTCGTATAGATTTTGACGTCTTCTTATTTAAAATTTCAACCACGGCATTATTATCCGAATTAAATAAAATTTTCTTTTTTTGAAAAAAGGTTACCCCATAAGTAAACAGATAGTGCAATAGGTGTCATTTCTAAATATGATATATCCCTGAGAACTTCAGTACCAGGCCATTCTACAGACCATTTAAGAAAAGCCCATTTACCTTGGAAATAGCAGTCACACCCTTTTGTTGAACCACCAGCGCTGTCAGTAAATAGTTGTAAAACTGAATTTGAAGTCCAATCAATGTCGAGCATGTAACTAATACCGTTAAATTTGTCTAAAAACAATTCCCATACCAATAAGTCTTGATACATGCCTCTGTGATTCTGACATAATGATGTGGTTTTTTTGCATGACTACTTGCCAAATAAATTCGTCTGCTAAATGCTCTGCCTGCAGGTAGAGCTTTTGCACAAAAAGCTAATGACCCACACAAAGATTGTAGGTTCCTTAAAGTTATCTTTTTCCTACCCAATACCCATTTAATTTTTGACTTTAACTCCAATACTTTGTCCTCCGGAATTTGTATTAGCATTTTTTCTGTGTCTATAAGCAAACCTAGATAACTAAGTTTTGTTGTTGGGCCTTCTGTTTTTTCATGAGCAACTGGGACTCCAAGACGACAACATACTCTATCAAAACTATTCATCAGATTTTTACAATCCTCAGTATTACTTTTACCAGCAAATAAAAAATCATCCAAATAATGATCAAGATTATCTGAATTGGACTCATTCATGACAGCCCATTGAATGAAAGTTGAAATTTTTTTTTTTTGAATAAGCAATTTGATTCTGAGTACCCCATAGGCAATGATTTATCTATGAAATAATATTCATTGAGTTTAAACCCTAATAGATCAAAGTCCCCTGGATAAATTTTTAACAATCTGAAGGCGGATTTAATGTCCTTTTTTCCAATTTCAACATTTGAACCCAATCTTTTAATCATATCAATAGCATTGTCAAAAGACGAATACTTTACTGTAGTAAATTTTTCATCAATAAAGTCGTTTACACTCAAATTTGGCGGAAAAGATAAGTGCGTAATCAATCTAAATCCACCCGTTTTCTTAGGAATTACACCTATAGGCGAACACCTTAGATTAGATATAGGTCTAGTCAAAAAAGGACCAGCTATGCGACCATTTTTTACTTCACTCATGACTTTTTCCCATGTCACCCCAGGATTTTGGATGACTGAATGTAAATCTTTTGATTCAATCCTACATCGGGGTCCAAAATAATTTAACCTAAAACCTTCTGAAAATCCCTTGCATAATATCATTGCATCATGTTGATTTGGGTAATTGAAAAGAAGTTTATTTAATTGTGTGATATTGATCGGAGTAAAGCCAAGACATCATATGTCCAACGGATTAATTAAAGATTCTGAAAAATATAAAATTTAATTGTTAAATGTGTTTGGTGCGGCCATTCGAAGGGCAGGGAATCTGCTTCCTCGAGGTCTAAATCCTTGATTCGAATTTGCTCCTCTTTGAAAATGTGTTTGACTTCTAGGTGCAAAATTTCTAGCAACTCTTGTTGTATTTTGATATGTGCCTCGGGCTGCATTTTGAGAACGAGCATATGCCTGGTTGCTATTTACTTGTTGACAGCCAGCGAAAGGGTGGGCCATTCCGCATTTCATACATAAATGGGTGTAAAAACCATTTTGACGATTACAAGCTCCCTTAAAATTGTAATCATAGCATGGTCGATTACCTACACTTGTCTGTTGAATTGTATTACCTCCGGTTCCCCATTAGCTATGACGATGTACCATAAATGCCATCAATGGAAGACCAAGATCTTGTAGGAGTATTTGCCATTCTTAATCGAAATTGCTGGTCATAACAATAAATCTTCTCAAAAGACACTTGTGTACCTCTAATGATTGATATATAAGTGGTCAATTCATTAGCTAAATTTGGAAAACGTTGAATAAATATTTTCATATAATTTATAAATGCATCAGTCCATGACTCAATGTTTTGAATAGATTTAACTTTGCTGTTTTTGTTTGATGTAATTACAAGTGAACCAGCTGCATTATCATAACTTATAACATTCTGAGGTCTGTCAACTTGACTAATAAAATTTTGATAAAGAAGTAATGAAAAATCTATAAATTCTCTATTCCATATTTTTTCTTTCAAATTTTGAGATACGTAAACATCACATTCTGACTGATTAGGTATAAGCATAGGATCATTATTTATCTAACCATTTTGATTAGGCATTGGCACAGAAGCTGGTATTTCAACTTGCGCAAATGGCGCTAGTACGTTCATTGCTGGTGTTACGGGACCTTGCAAGGCAGGTTGTCTTTCAATTGGCAAAGGAGCCTGGATTTGTAGAGGAAGAGGTGCTTGTACTTGTACTTCACCAACAATTGCCCCCACATCTTGATTTCTTGGTGCAGCAACTGCACGGCTTCTCCTTCCGCGTCGTCTCTCTTGTGGTTGCGCTTCAACAACGGGCACTCGTGCGCGCCCATTCCCATTTCTTCGTCGACCAATTCTAGGCATTTGTATAAACGAAATAGGTTAAAAATTGAAGTACTTACTAACATCACATAGCTAGTATTCTGTCTTTTAATTTGATTTATTTTTGTAACAGTTTCAATGCATCGACTTCAATATCAATTTTTATTCATATCTATCAACTCAATCATTTGAGCTTAAATCAATAAATTAATTCCTTTGATTGTCTCTTATCTAATTTTTTTTTTTTTTTTTTTTTTTTACCGGTACATGTATATCATGAATTGTGATATGTAAAATATACAATTTATTTATGATTAATTTAACCTGTAAACATGCACCTACCTGTCTCTACGAATTATAACAGGTATACTTTAACATGCTGCATCAATGATAAAATAAACTGTGAAATTAAACATGTTTAGGCAATGCATGTACTAATAAAAATTATTCATTTAAAATTTCAATACCACGTGGCTCAACCGAATATTTAATTCGACGAAGTAATAAGTTAATTTAATTATTACAAAAAAATATATAAATAAAATCTTTAAATCCGAATTAGATGTAAAATATGAATTCTTAAATAAACTTATTAAAACAATACTTATCTTGATAGTGTATGTAGAATATTTCTCTTAATTTTTTAACGTCCTCTCCGTTCGGTTTCCAAGGTAAAAGAGACCGTTAAATTGCACGGACTTTTACTACTCGGCTGTCACATGCTCAAATTAGCATAATAAGAGTAAAGGACTACCTCGATTTGTCGAGTCTCAATACATGTATATGTTAATTCAATAAATTAATTTAATTTTCATTTAATTAAATTCTATTATTATTTTTTTTAAGTCACCACCAACTTAAAATGTGTTAATTTGCCTGTCCGTCTATCCGTCCGTCCATCACACTTAAGTTTCAGTTTAGAAATGCTTTGACCAAATGATTCTATTATTGGTTTGTTAATATTATGTTACAGGTCAATTTTGTGATTTATGCTGGAATAACATCTTAGACTGGTGTGTGCCATAAGAAATTAAGAATTTTCTTAAAATTGTTAGGACCATATCTATCTTGCCTTGCCATAAGCCAGGTTGGCCCAGTTATTGTAAACCCATGAAGTTCATCATCTGCTAACTTCCAAAAATTGATGATCAGATGATGAGCTCGGAACAAAGTCCGACCAAATGCAATTATCTTTTTAAGTATCTACTTGTAAGCAACATTTTTAAAAATCAACATACCCCCCTACCACCTCCCCCTCCAACCCCAATGTTACATTATATATTACATTTATTGAACAATCTGAAGAAAAAAAAAACCAGACAAGACTGTGAGTGAAGCAAAGAATGAAGCCATATTCCAATTTGAAAATAAACACCCTCTATTTATGTATTTTTTTACATAATTTTCTATTTTTGCAGTTTTTAAGTAGATGTTGCTATGGATAATATGTGTTTCCGTGGTAACAATTGAAGTCAACAACACTTGACAATAGTAATTTAAAGTTTGAGCTGTCTTTTATGTATTTTCTTATTGGTTATAAAACAATTCAGGACATTTAAGTTCTAAAACTGCAATATTCTGCAAATAAAAACTCTGTATCCAAGGAAAAAATCGGTTGCTATGGTGATAAAACTAAAAAAAATCCCACGCATTTTTCTATTTAATTTGGTAAAGTAGTACCTAAACTTCATTACTACAGTGTACTATTCTGTACACATTTGCACTTTTTTAAAAAAACACCTGAGAAAATTTGATAATTTCGAAAAAATCCAAATTTCAGAAATGTTGAAAATATGCATTTTTTCACAAAATTTTTCAAAAAATATACAAACTTGGTTGACATGCAATTTTCACTAAAATGAAGCTTAATCCAAGTTGTATAAATGTTACATATGAACATTAATGAAAAATGCATGATTCTATTCATAATCAGGCTCTAAAAGGTGGCGATTTAGCTGATTTTTTAATGATTTTACAATGCTTAACAACCCCAAAATAGTGTGTCCGTTACCATGGCAACCACTCATATTTTCACATTCATTTTTTGAGCTTTATTCATTTATTGCTTCTATTAGTCCGATTATAGATAAAATCTGGACCCCCCCCCCCCCCCATATATCACATGTATATGGCACTCTGCCTGGTTCTTATAAAGAGCTGTACTTAATGTTAATTTTGTTAATTTCTTTTTCGGAATTCATCTATTTACACATACATAAAAAACCATTGCGGTGGATTTGCAATTATCAACGTAATGAAAAATGCAAGTTAATCTGAGAAAATGATGGATGTTGATTTTTAGATAAGATAAAATAAAGAACCACAAACAATTTCGGAAAAGTTTGTATGAAAAAGAAAACGTTTTTAAAATATAAATTATTTGAAAAGGGTAGGATAAGTAACACCAACGGCACACTTGTTTTTTTACAAAATGCCTTTGCATATATCTGACGTTTATTTCCATTATATTTGCCAACAACTTGTTGCAAGTCACAGTCAGTTTTTTCATAGGAGTTATTTCCCTTCGATTACTATGCGTAACGTCGCCAGAACTTTGATGACGTTAATATATTCCCCAAAACAAAACATCCGGAAAAACATAGGCGACCATTGCAATGTAAATTTCCCATAGAGGCATTTAAAATGCTACGTGCACTCATCTAGACAGTTTCGGAATGGTCCGAGGTACGTGAATCGTGTTTCAATTTAATTATCTTGAAGAAAATAGCTTTTTTGAACAAATATTTCCACCAATAGAAAAACAATCGCGATTTGTTTGGTGGACAGCAAAGCATGAGCCAGACTATAGTATATAGAATTTGAAAGCAGTCGTATGAAATCCTTGGAGACCGCGACTAATTGTGATGATAAGATAAGTGAGCGTCACCTGCCACGAATGCATCCTTTCTGAATCCATACTCAGTAGTATCCTTTATCTCTAGTTCGATGGGATATGTGCGTTCAACATAGTCACTAAGTTTTGAATTATTAGTGAAAGAACATCATTTATATAGCGGAAAGTAGAATTAAAGGATATTGCTAACTTCTAAATGTTTTTCCTAAGAAGTTCCTGTATGAATTGATAACATTACAAATATAATAGCAAATGCATATTGGTCATAAATTGCAAACAAAGGAGCAATCCTGACCTGTCTTTAAATGTTTTCCCAATATATATGACAACAAACCGCACTCCAAACCATACATACCACCAATATTTCCACTATGATTATAGAATAGATCACACAATCCATTATTTATTATATAAGATTCCAATCAGTGGTTTGCATTTTTAGTCAACTTTAGTCAATTTTAGTCAGCGATTTTTTTGACGACCTATCTTAAATTCAACTAAAATTTTCTAGAATGTACCGCGCAATATGAAGTGAAATGGAAATTTTTAGTAATCAGCTCTTTCCAATCTCGTCACTGCACTGACATATAAGGATATGTTCCAAGTTTTAGGAATATAATATATTTATATAGGCATAAGTTAAGCCAGATTGTAAATATATTAAAAAAATATACACGTATCAACTGTCTTCAGCAACTTTAAAAAATTGAACCAACACGTTGAATAATTCTATGCGTCCGTAGCGCTTTTCTGGATTTACCTTCATCAGGAACGCTCACAACCAAACATTTGAAATCAAATGTACAAGTACCGAAACCATAGAGGAGCTATATGACCAAAACAAAAAATTTAAAAAATAGCCAAATTCATCTCAAGTCAATAAATATCAAAGGTACCAGGATTATACTTTGACTGAAGGAGTTGAAACCTCAGTTAATTTCAAAATTTATAAACAGACAATTTGAGAAAAGTTTGCGTTTTTATTTCAAATGATGAAATAAAGAGTCCTTTACAAATACAACAAATGATTGAATAATGTATAGATATAAATTCTAGTAAAAAATGTCAATTGTATTTGGGAAGTATTATAATTTGCAAGAACAAAGGAAATTATTTATCTTCTTTGTTCATAGGTAAAAGTTAGATAATCCGTTTAATATATAGGGACGCTAAGAATTAAGACGGAATGATTGACAAAAGCTTAGATGGTCAGCGGGTAATTGATGACCAATGAAATTAATTTTGGAAAGTAGTTTTAATTACTATTTGGCATTTGAGTGGAGTAAATAAAAGAAGTTCTTAATTCCAAAGGCCATGTGACTAAAATTTCGAATATCCAAAATTATGTTTTAGCGTCACTTGAAACATGAAAATACAACATCTTTACTTGCAGAACTTCTGTCAATTTTAGGTCAGTTAATGCTACATTTATTCTAATATATGATTTTGAATCAAATAAGTAAAAATACTAAATTTATGATTAATTTGAGTCAAGATTTTTTTAATATCTGTTGTACTTCACGGACAAATTGTATATAATATTTTAAATGCGAAATGGACCTACCCTCGTGAATAAGTTTTGTAATGTTACAGTTAGCTGAAAATAATGCTAACTTTGAGTTATTGTCAGTTTTAAAGATATCAGTTTTAAAAGTAATTAAAAGGGTAAATGTTTAAAAAGAGAACACTACTTAATTGCGGAACTTATCATATTTACTCCGGAATAAGTTTTGTAATTACTTAGTTCATTGGAGAAAATTTTGAGTGTAAATATTTTGTCGGTCAAAGACCACAATTAATGATCCAACTTTTCGTTGTCGTTGCAAAAAGGTGATATTTACAGTTTTTTGAACATCTCTTGACTTGTCCATAGGGGTATGGATGTGTTTTGGATGAATTTGTAAAAAAAGTTATTTTTGGACTAGAACTGTACTTTTCACATACACTATTATTGTCAAAAACATTCAGTGCATTTTCTAAATGAAAAAATGTTATAAAGAACTAATAGAATAGAAAAATTAATTTAATTGTGGTCTGTGGCCTGTCGCAAAAGATTCTGTACACGCACAATCTTCTAAACCCTGAATTTACTGATTACTTAAATAAGTTTAACTTCCAGAAATTGCAGAAATGTTTGAAGCCTGGAGTCTGAGGTATCCATTATATAACGTAGCTATAATGTGATTTAATATGTTAATATTTTGAATGCTTAAAATTCAGATTGACTCTGATAGTAAAAATACATTTCATTACTTTATATGTTATTATAAGCAAGTCTCCCATACAACGTTTTAATAATTAGGAAAATATAGTTCCTTTTTCAATATAGAGTATTAAGTATGAAAAGGCAATTATTAAGAAACAACATTCATTTAGTATTGTGAATTATCTGACATGTTTACCAGCCCAGTAGTCAGCACTTTGGTGTTGACATGCATATCAATTATGTGGTCATTTTTCTAAATTTCCTGTTTACAAAATTTATATTTTTTAAAAATACTAAAGCGTTTCTTATACCAGGCAAAGATTACCTTAGTCGTATTTGGCACAACTATGTGGAATTTTCGATCCTCAATGCTCTTCAACTTTGTTCTTGTTTGGTTTTATAACTTTTTTGATTTGAGCGTCACTGATGAGTCTTATGTAGACGAAACGAACGTTTAGCGAACTGAATTATAATCCTGGTTCTTTTGATAACTTTTTACACCACTGGGTCGATGCCACTGATGGTGGACGTTTCACCCCGAGGGCATTACCAGCCCAGTAGTCAGTACTTCGGTGTTGACATGAATATCAATTATGTAGTCATTTTTATAAATTTCCGGTTTACAAACTTATAATTCTTCGAAAAAAACTAAGGATTTTCATGTCCCAGGCATTAATTACCTTAGCCGTATTTGGCACAACTTTTTAAAATTTTATATCCTCAATGCTGTTCAACTTTGTTTTCATTTGGCTATATAACTATTTTGATATGAGCGTCAATGAAGGATCTTATGTAGACGAAACGCACGTCTGGCTTACTTAATTATAATCCTGGTACCTTTGATAACTATGTTCAAAGAAAAATATTTAGTTATGCAATTAAAGAAAATATGCGAGTTAAGCTCTTGAGTTATGTTCCCCCCCCCTTTGTAATGAAATAACTATTGAAAGATGCAGAGTTAATTCCCCTTATGAGTTATTCCCTTTGAAATTAGTTGTATGTCATACTGTAAAGGTTGATCATTGTTTAGTGATTTACTGCTGCATGATTTATTCATTAATTGATTGTAATTGTTTATTAAATATACAATGTAGATACGATCTTTGGACCTGCAAAATAAACATCTTTACTTACAGAACTTCTGTCTATTTCAGTAACTTACAGTATAAAACAGAAAAAAAAACTAACAATCAGCACAACAGTTGTTCAACATCCCATAGTTTCTCCGTTCCAGATATCCGATCTATTCTTGGGAATAACCTATTTATATATTGCAATAGTTTTTTTTTAATTTAAACTGAGAATGGAAACGAGAAATGTGTCAAATAGACAATATTTCAATAACTTTCGAGCAAATAATAGCAAAAAGGCAACCAATTGTTCTTCAAAAAAGCAAGAAAATTTGAATTTAACAAATTAAACATACATGTAAACAAAAGCAGCTGCAATGTTATACATTTTGACCGTCGCATTAGCCAGTAAAAACACTTGTTTTATGAATGTTCATTTTAATCATAGAATGAAATAACAGAAATAGACAAGAAAACTTACCTCCGTAATCTACAGTACACGTCTCGATTTCAATGGAACTGCCTTCACATATACCCTCTGAACAATAGCGTGATCTTTTACGCTGCCCAGTACCACATGCAGCACTGCAGGTACTCCATGCATTCCAAGATAACCAACCTGCCGCATCATAGAAACATTTAGGAAGGTGTTAAACAATATCTTAAGGCAATAAGAACTTTGTATATGCAATATGAACAAAAAGAAACTTGTTTTCAAATTTGACATAATGCGTGTACACTCTGGAGGCTTTTTTCCATATTACAACTTGACCTCGTTATGCGTAATTTCAAATAATCAAATAAGAATTTAAGTTATTTGTGTTAATAAAAACTAATTATCAGTTACCTTTTCATAGAGGTGTATTATGGTAAATACCCTATCAATGTTATACCTAGAAGGTAATATTGGATCCGGGGGTTCACAAGAGGCCTGCTACAACACTTTGAGATACTTGTAGTCATAATGTATCATATCTTAAACAACCTACTAGACTTGTTTAGTGTTATTAGAAGAAACTAATGAAATAAGGAATAGATCTGATAAACAACCTATTAGACTTGGAATGGGAAATGTGTCAAAGCGACAACAACCCGGCAATAGAGCAGACACCACTGCGTTGTTTGCGAAAGTTCTAAGTGAAAACATATCCACTATTTCAATAGTGTACACCTCTGCCTTTATACGACTTTCCCTATATGTAAACGATTTGGCGATGGTTTTGATGTGACAACCTGGATTAGAATCATCAAAAGAATAGATAGTTTTTAAACATCCATCCACTATAGGACCTCATTCTACTTTCAGAAAAAAGGAAAATGTACGACTTGGCATTAAAGTCATATGAAACCTCAAATAAAAAAAATGATGCATATCTTTTTATAACAAAACGGATAGTTTTCATTATTAATCTTATGTACATATACTTTTTTGTCCACATTTAGAAGAAGTTTACTTTTTTTAATTGCTTGCTTCCAGGACATGTTTTCCGTATGCAAAGTGACCTTAGCATGAACCTCCATGTAAAAATCCGGTGATCGCAATACGCATGGATCTGTCACTGGTATCGGATTGTACATGTTAAACACGTGTTCAGTACCCATGCTTTTTTGTTGATTATTTACTATATTTAGGTGACAATCGTTAAACTTCGGAGTCAAAGCACGGCATTTAATGAGCTGCCATATTTGTTAAATCATCACAGACAGAGAGAAAAAAAATGACGATTATACGAAATATTTGCGTACAAAATTATATAATCGTTCACAGAAGACTAAGTTTATGATATATACATGCATTGGTTCAAGAATTGGATAAATATCATTTTCACCAGTCACTCGTTTCATATGACTTTTACTTCAAGTATTGTCAACATGCTCCTTACTTCATAAAACTTATGAGCATGTCTCAGGGGAATTTATGATACGTAATTTGTCTATCACACTACGTACATTGTCGATTCATAGTAATGTTTAACCTTATTAAAATCATGTACAATAATTAGGGTTTACACATAACATTTGTTCTACATATTCCTTTAAAAGATCGCAGTCCAACTAAATAAAGACATCGTAGTAGTTAGCATTTGGTTTGCAATGAAGATCTATATTTATATTTCCAGACGACCAAAGATTGAGATTCTAAATGTTAGTGCAAAATTGTAATCCAATCGTAGATATATGACAGTTTCCGCAAATGTCTAGTACTATGCATATGTTTTTACTCAAAATATACGATACATTAGGAAAGTATTGCCAAGTTCTGACTAAAACTACAATTCTACCTACCCGCTTCGCACATATAAACTTTCAAAAAGAGTAAAACGACAGCTACAACTTCTCCCTTCATAACTAATAACACAACAAGGAAGTTATTATTTCAATAGGACTATGTTGATACAAATACAAATGCATATTCTTTGGTGGTTACTAGACCGTAAAATAACATCAACCAACCGGTATTTAAACATATTTAAATATTTAAATACACAATAAAAACGCACCTCATACATGTACAAAGTATATTTTTATAGAAAATACATGTAGTATATGTAGTTTTTTTTATGAACGCTTCACTTTTCAAACTAGCTTATTCCAACGTCAATATATTATGTCAATCAATTGTATATGATTTTATGCCCTTTATGGGCCCTGTAATTTGGGAAACAAAAACATTCTTTTCGATTCTATTCTTATATTTAAATGTCAATACACAGACACAGCACATTAATGGACGTTACCATCGGCATTGATATCGTCAAGGGACATGACACTTATAAAAAAAAAACTACATCTCAGACTAGTTTTAGTGAAATTATTCATCAACTTCATCGACAAAAGACTATCCGATTAACAACATTTCAACAAAAGTAACCGTTTTAAAATCCCACAGTGAACAAAAAATATCAAAGTGTATGAAGTACTGAACATCGAAAGACCTCTGGATGGTCACAAGCAATTGTCTCAGAAAAAATCACAAATTTTTTACCTGAAAGTTAGGTTAATGTACAGATGTATCTTTTTCTGAGACAAGAGATGTATATTTTTCTAAGACAAGTTCTTGTGTAGAAGATAAATAAATGAAAGGGAATTTAACATTACCGTAATAACTATTATACAAATCAATATACTCTGGTTTATATTATATTAATATTTGTACACTACAGTTGCATGTATATATAATGTTCATCCATTTGTATATCATTCTATTGTTATAGTTATTAATAGTGCCGTGCAAAACGAGATAGCAAGGACCAATAACTCTGCATGTATCTGTATTTAATCTTCACCTCCGTTATAGGAGATTGCAATCGCGCTTGAGATATTCTTCCGCATGCGTTAACACAATGTTTCTGTACGTTTACATATATATTGATAATTTGTACTTACATACATATAACACATTTTAATATTATTAAATTATGTTCTAAAAACATATTTGATGAGTATTTATTGACGAAATCAATTTATAGCAGGCGATCATGAAGGAATGTCATGTTGTCATGTGTGTACTCGATGATGTCGGCGTATTTATCATGTTTATAGATCGGTTAAAAACCCGAAACTAATTTACATAATGGAAATTTAGGCGATAGCAATACACCGGAATGCCATCAACGGATCTTAAGAGAATCGAGCTCACTTCTTGTGACTATCATGAAATTACGGCTTTCATTCGATATATCGATAAAATGTGTCGTTAAAGAATAGGTTACGATGGGCAAACAGTGTTATTTGATCGTGAAAGGTCTGGTATCGGATCGTGAATGCAATTAAATACACAATTCATCAACAAACTCGGTCAAAATATTTTTATTTCATTAAACGGCGGGAAAAATCGGGAAAAGAAATGTTTTCAAATGGTCCTACTAAAATCACTGTGCATTAATAAACAAAAATCAAAAAGGCATTTATTTAAAGAAAAATAACTAGAGGCTCTTAAGATCTAAAGCCTGTTTCGCTCATCTTAGTCTATATGCTTATCAAACAAACTGTTTATGATACTCTCTAACATTGTAGACGAGAATATTATACTTCTTGACAACAATCTCTTTCTCTCTATTGTGTTGATCTTGTACTACTGATCTTTTAGTCTGGTATGTTTTTCTCTGTCTTCTAAAGTTTTTGCTCAAACACAAAAGATAGGGTACACACATACTCTTTTAAGGGCAATTACTCCTATGAAGTGTGGCAGTCTACTAACTATATCGGCAAAATTTGACTTTTTGATAGATCTAGCCTAGGTGATCATATTTGTGATTTAAAGTGTTTATTTATCTGTTTTAATTTAAATCTTTGTTGTGGCATATAAGGCATAACGGTAAAATTATGTTTTTTCTCTAAAAGGCAAAAAATAAATAAATTTCATGGTATTACTAACATTTGTCAGTTATGGACAATAACTGATTTAAGAATTTGTATAACAGGTTTGGAGTATAAGGACAATGGGGAGAGCTCATTATTCTGAACATTTTTGCTTCTTCATATTTTCTCTATTTATGACAGTGAAAAAAAAATTAGACCAAACTTGCATTTTACACCTATGTTCTATTTTATATCATGTCGGCCATGTTAGTTGGTAACTGAGGTCACTGGATTCATTTTTAAGTTAGATACCCTTATGATAATTGTGGACAAGATTTGTTAAATTTGTCTCTGTAGTTTCAGAGGAAAAGAATTCTGTAAAAGATAACAAACATTTACAAAAAAAGTTTGAAATTAACCCTTAAGGGCAATAACTCCTTAAGGAAGTGTGCTTGTCATGTTGTGGGATTTTTGTCAGATTTTCGGAATCCTCTGGTTTTATACATTTGAATGCCTTGAAGACCCCCATTTTTCTTTTTATAAATCTTTTACAGGTATAATGATAGGCCATCTGTAAAAGTCTTATAAAATTCGAATTATTTTTGATAGTTCTTGGGAACTTCCACTTGTCAATGATAAAGCTATAAAAAGTCAAGAGAGAATATTTTCCCGCCAAAATTTTAATGGCTTTTACTTCGAAACAAGCACATGGACCAATATATGTTTTTTTTTGCTCTTTTGATTCCCAAATTAATCCCCTTTCAATAGAAACTAGTGTTTTGTAAAGTTAATTATTTTGAAACTGAGAAGCGAACTCTCTTAAGGGGTCAATTGACCATTTTGGTCATGTTGATTCTTTTGCAGATCTTAATTTGCACAACATTACTGCTGTTCACAGTTTATCGCAATTCTATTGAAGATAACAACCCACAACTGCAAAATTTTCTATGAAATTACTAATTCAGGGGCAGAAAAGCTTGTCACAGATTCGATGTAAGCTGTATTGGACCCGAGACTCGAAGAGTTGAGGGCCAATACAGTTCACAACAAACCATAAAGTCTGAAATGGCCTATATCTGTACTCGACTGTACTGATTTTTACTCGACCAGTCTGAATTGGTCTGATTTTTACTTGACATTACTCGACCTCAGTCTGGACCATACTTAACTGTACTGAATCGTACTTGTCCCTTATCTTTGCCGTTGAAAATAGTCTGAACTATTACTCGACCAGTCTGAAACAGTCTTAACCTTTTCTCGACCTGTACTCGACCTATTTTTCCAGTCTAAACCATACTTAACCAAAGGTCTGAACAATACTCGACCAGTCTGAACCATACTAAGATCAAATAACCTCTACTTTTTTAACTGTTAAAATAAATTATTTAATTGACATATATAACAACGGCCAACAAAATTTATAAATTGTTTAACCTTATATTAGAAACATATCTATACACATGGAAAAAAGTATTGCAACACCAAATTGAAATTGAAATAAAAAAAAAAACACTTTTTATTTTTTTGTGATATAATTTGGTAAAAAAGAACAACTTAAACATTATTTAAGTATCACCTGAGCTTAATCAATAAATATCGAATCGATAAGTTTTTCTCTGCACATGCAGCTACTGTACCCGTAAACAGCAAAACAGATGTTTTCATCCTCATTGTTTTCAACACTTTAAATAACCAAGTTTTGAAAGTTATGTAATTTACACCTTGTAATGGGTCCTCGACAACTCTAAACTTCAGCAAGATGGCATATTATCAGCATGAGAGAAGCAGGGACGTCGCTATAACAACTGCACGTATTGTTGGTCATCACCATTCCACTATAAGTCGTTTTGAGTTAAAAAAAATAAGGCACTAAACGATGTTTAAGACCTTCCGAGATAAAGAAGACCCCCTATACCATTTGCTAGGGAAAATCAAGCATAATGAATGTTGGTCAGAAGGAAACCCATTGCATACAATACAATCCTAAAAAGAGAGTGGTGGGCATACAGGAGCTTTTTAACAAGAACTGTTCGTGATCGACTCATCGCTACTGGATATCGTGCGATAAGACCATTTCACAGACCTTTGCTTACAAACAGACACACAGTTTTCCGTATCCAATGTAGTGCAGAGCTCGCTAAAGTTGAAAATTAGCATCGTGGAGGAAGATCCATTGTTCCAATGGAACTCGGTTCATCTTCCTTGGACGGATCGTAGCCCGGATTTGAACCATATCGAGCATATATGGAACACTATTGGGCGGAACGTGCGCGAAAGGACACCCCAGTTCAAACACATCGTGAACTAAACAATGCTCTTCATCAGAAATGGTTGCTGCTACCTTAGCAACAAATTAGTCGATTTTTGGCAGGAATCAGAAGACGTTTAGATGCGGTTATCCGTTTGAATGGAGGCTGCGCACAAAGTACTAATTCTTTGTCGTATAACGATCAACCATGATGTGAACAGTCATCTGAAGATTAATTTTGAAATGTCTGACATTGTAAGGTTCGACTACAGTAAAAGATGTAAAATTCATTTTTTGTACAAAAAGCACTTCATTTTGTTATTAAAATTGTGGTTATATAAATCATTTGTTTTCAAACATTTTTTTGTTCGTTTCAATGCCAATGTTATCATAAACTATGTTTCAATAATATTATACAAATATTTTATTATATTCCATCCCAAAAAAGAGGATGATTTTTCAAATTTTAAAAAATCAAGGTGTTGCAATACTTTTTTCCATGTGTATATTATTATATTTAGGATAAAAAAAATATTGTATATAATTTATATCAAAAAGGGATAAAATTAAAGACATAAATAAAATTGTTTTTCTGATTAGTGGTGAAATATAAAGTATTTTCTCTGCTTGGGGCAAACTCATAAATAAGATCACACCTGGTCAGAGGTATTAAATTCTAAATAGCATTGATTCAAAATTGCAACATCCTGTTTAACTTAAATAGCAAGGCCTTTCAAATATACATGTACTAGATAAGTAATACACGAATTTAAGAAAATAGGGCTTCTTTTTTACCTGTAAAACACACATGTATTGAGGTAATTAGATCATAGTAAAGTGCTTTATGCATGCCATGTCTTTAATTTGACAAAAATTACTTAAATTAATTGAAATAAATTTTTACACATTTCCTTTATTAAAAGGGTTATCAAGGATTGCTATGGACATTCTATCATGATTATATTAGATTCTTGGTTTAATAAAACAAACCAATTAAGGTCTCATTTTTTTTTTTAATTTATTAAGTTGTTTTATATACTATTTTATATATATATATATTACTAAAAAAAAAACATTCACTGCATTATTAATTAAACTCAACTGACACCATAAATACAAACTAGGCTTAAGTTAATGATGAAAATAGTCCAGTTACCATAAAATACCGAAATATTCATAAAATTTTGAATAATATTGAAAATATTAGTCACAATTCATTTTTTAGATTATTTGATCAGCTTGTTTTATTTATATTTTAAAATTGATATAAATTATTATGTAAGTGTTGATTATTATTGTGTTGAAGTTATATATTATGATTGATTATTGTGAAATTTTTATTTCAATACTCTATTGAATACATTTTTAATTTCAAGTTGTTGTCCAAATTTCATTTTTATTAAAAATATTTCCTAAATTGATAACATTCAGTTGATAGATACAAAGAATATGTCTAGGTTGGTTAAGACTTGGTCGACTATGGTTCAGACTAGGTCGAGTAAGGTTCAGACTAGGTCGAGTACGGTTTAGACTAGGTCGAGCATGGTTCAGACTCGTATAAAATGGTTAAGTACTAGTCAAGTACAAATTCAGACTGCTAAGTACAAATTGGTGCGGTTCTAACCTGTACAGCTAGTCAACTTAATAGAATTTATGTCAACTTAAAAAGCAGACTTGGTCCTAGGACTGTTTAATGATTGTTCGAAAAGTTACATTCAGGACAGGTCCATGGCCAGTATCGAAGTTAACTTTAGACGAAGTTAACTTTGCCACAAGCAGTCCTACACGCAAGTTAACTTATGACCAGGTCTGCTAACAAAAGTCAAACCAGACCTGTTCTTATACAAGTTAACTTTAGTTTGGTCCATGATAAAGTTAACATGATTCAAAGTTAACTTTGGTCTGGTCTGCTCCTCTTAGATAAAGTTAACTTGATCCCAAGTTAACTTTGGGTCTGGTCTGGTCTGCTCCTCCGAGATAAAGTTAACACGGCCAAAAGTTAACTTGTTAGCAGGACTGCTTTGGTTGATGAATGTCATATGAGTATCGACTTCCGATAAATGAAAAGCATGCGATCTTTGCCTTTTTAATGTAAAAACAATTATCAACTATGCCACCAGTAAAACTACCAAGACTTTCCTTGTATGTAAGAGAACGAATAGTCAGTGTGCGAAGAGGGGGACAATCTCTACGGAAAATTAGACAAACTTTGATTAACAGTGAAAACATCCAGGTGTCAGTTAATGCTATTTGTGCATTTTAAAAATGATATCGACAGAGTGGTTCGTTAAAAGACACTCCAAAGATCGCAAGCAAGCCACCGATTCTAAAAAGAAATCATTTAATTTTTATTGACCAGACAATTCGTCAAGATGGGGAAATTTCTGCCCAGGAAGTAGCTGTTAGTTTACGGCGAAGTTGCATCGCTACAAATGAAAACTTCCACAATGCAGTTTTCACAGATGAAACGACAGTAAAAAATCAGACATCCACAAAATACAGTTTTCGCAGGTATGATTTATTTTTAACACTCACTATTTCATGCGAAAAAAATGATCGGAGTTTCATCCGATCTTAAACAAAACCACAACGGGCATGTAGCTTTCGTTACTTTCCCTCTTCCCTGTTTAACTGAACATTATTTCCTGTTGCACATGTACCTGCTTTTTTTTAAAAACATCTGGAAGAATGAGGCATAAAATAATCTCCTACTTACATAGGAACCAAAATCATGTTAGACGGTTTGAAGGCAAGGTTTTCGATGCTTAGTAAACAATATGTATTCTCTTTTCTTCTATTCTTTAGTTACAGTTATTAACAGATTAATATAGGAAGGACATAATTTCTTATATCTCAAATAATATAAGGGTAATTTTATTTTTGTTATTTAAGAATGACTGTAATATTTTTTTCTGTCTATGAAGAAATAACATAAAAAAATGGTGCACAGTGAATAACGCGCGTAGCGGGTTATTTAACAGTGTGCACCACATTTTTTATGTTGTTTCGAATAGACAGAAAAAATATTACAGTCATTTCTTATAATTTAATTCTAAATTCCATTTTAAACCGTAGAAAACCATGAAAAAACGTTGATGACGTCAAGGTCATATGACTAAATTATTAAATTATGTCTATGGGCTCATAACAAAATAACGTCAGCCAATCAGAAGACGCGTTACATCCAAAATTAAATTATAAAAATATATACTTAACAATGTCCTATACTAAATGTACATGTACATTATTTGAGTCATAGTGAAACCTAGTCCAAATAATCATTACGTCTGGCAAGGCCATTTATTTATTTTTTTGGGATGCCTTCCTACAACGTTTCTTTTTTCTGGGACGTCGCAGGAGGGCGTCCCAGAATTTTTTTTAAATAGCCTTGTCAGACGTCATAATTATTGGGACTAAGTGAAACCCTATTTAACTAGTTTACTGGGATGCCTTTGACTATGCTTAGCTTTTCTTTCTTGATTCTGTGACTCTTGACCATATCACAAAATACAGAAATGAAATTAAGTTCTTCAATTTTCATTCACTCAGAAATATAAAATGAAGAGATATGGTTGGTATGAATTCAAATGAAATACAACTACACATAAGAATCTGAATTATATGGATTTTAACCTACCATGACTAAAGCTAGTTCACCTGTTCTGCATTCCAACAAAGAGCAAAACCTATAAATAAGTACTGCTAAAAAAAAGGCCAGATGAAAATTGAATAATTAAAGTTAAACAAAAAAAAAGTTTGTTTTTGCAGTAGTACATACATTAAAACATGTTAGTCATGCTTATAAAGTCAAATGAAAGTGTGACATAAACATGATAACTATATACAAAATTGGATATGAACACGATGAATCTTCACATAGCATGCATAGTAAAAAAACTCTATACTGTACAGATATTTTCATAGGACTATAACATGTTTAACTTAAGATAGCTAGGTGTTTAGTCTGGGCATAGACGTGACAGATAACTGTTAAATGCAATTTTTTTATGGTTAGAGTTGACTGTCAAACATGCATGCATGTTAAATTAGATATTAAAATCATTTTAGTAATAAACACATTTATTTTCTTATTTTCAGGTTCATGTTTGGGGAGGAATCTCTCGTCGAGATTCCACTGGACTATTTATATTTACTGGGATAATGGACAGTATATTTTATCAGCAGATTCTTCAACAGACTTTCATGCCATTTATCCAAACAACTTTTCCAGACAACCACCGTCTTATCCAAGATAATGATCCAAAGTATGTTTCAAAGTCCACGAAGGCATTCATGACCACAAACAACATAAACCATTGGCCAACACCACCTGAATCCCCTGATATGAATCCAATTGAAATGGTAATTATTTATACCAAGTGCAAAAAAGTGTACCTGTCAAGTCTAAAATAAAATTGAGAATAGAAATAGGGAATGTGTTAAAGAGACAACAACCCGACAATATAACAGACAACAACCTGACAATATAACAGACAACAATAGAAGGTCACCAATAGGTCATCAATTCAGCTGGCCCCTAAATAAATATACATACTAGTTCAGTGATAATGAACGTCATACTAAACTCCAAATTATACACAAGAAACTAATGTTAAAAATAATACAAGACTAACAAATGTCGGTCAGGCGCAAAACATAGTGGCAGGGTTAAACATTTTTATGAGATGTTTACCTGTCAAATCTGTATATTTAAAAATAACTGTTCTTTTCTCATCTATGTTATGTCTATTATATTGTATATGGGTGCAAGAGCCAGCAAAGTAAGCCCTATATGGAATAAAAAATGCCTACCCATGTGAAAACTACAATGAAGTATAGCCTGCATCAATTATTTCTTAAATAATTCATACACATCACAAGACATGCAAGATACCAGTATATATTTCAATTCATTAAGACAATTCTAGGTTTACAGATTTATTAAATATATGTATATATTTATCTAATTATAGGTTTGGGCTGAATTGAAACACCATATAAGGAGAAGGAAGAAACCTAAAAATAAGCAAGAACTTCTTGATGGTATTACAAAGTTTTGGCAGACAATGACTCCTGAAAAATGTGTGCGTTACATAGACCATCTGTACAAAGCTATACCAGCTGTGGTTACAGCTGGATGAGCAGCATCTGGACATTAAGAATTTGTCTGATAAGCTCTTTATGAGCTGTCAACTACAAATGTATATGTTTTGTTGGAATTTAATATATAGAATTTCACTATATTTTATTAAAGCAATATTAAGATTAATGTTTTCGGAAATAGAATTGATAGTAGGGTAGAGTACAATTGCTGTTATTCATTCTCTTTACTCAAGGCATAAGTTTTATCAATTTGAGTTCAGGATTAAAAATTACTTTTTAGCAGACACGTCTGTCTGAGGAAAAAAAATCAGTTAAGAAGATATACATACAAATTGTATTATTCACCGGTTTAAAATATCTTTATTAAAAGTAGTGTTCAAAAAATTGCATATGTTGATAAAATGCAGTTTTAACTTATTTCTATCATCTCTTCACACTGGTTAAATAAAAATGCTTTGTCGGAATTTATTATGATACTGACATGACTATAAAAAATTTCATATGTTGATAAAATGCAGTGTTAACTTATTTCTATCATCTTTTCAAACTGGTTAAAGAAAAATGCCTTGTCGGAATTTATTATGATACTGACATTACTATAAACTATTGGCTCAGAATTTTTTTACAGTAAGGGGAGGTAAGGCATTATAGCCTTAAGTGTAAATTGGGCTGAATGTTTTCTTTAATGCAGTTACTTTACAATTATATATTGGCGAATACATTATTCCATCATGTTCATATCTTTTTATTTCTTGTGTGATGTTTTTGTTCAGTATTGTTGTTTTTTTTTGTTATTTCATAGTATGCATTTTTTTTAATTTCTGTTCCTTAATTATAAATGTAATTGCTAAAGATACATTTTTTTTTCTGAAAGGATAAAATTTTGTCTTTGTAAATCATTATATTCTTTATTATTTGTGTGGAAATTTGCTATATATTTAATTTTTGGCCTATTCTTCTATAAATTATATGATCTAAAGTTGTGTACCTTCTTTTTTAAGATATAATCAACCAAAGTAGATATGCCATTATGTACTATTCAATTAATATAATAAAATGTATATTTCATATTTCTGCTTTGTTGATAATCAGAAAATTTAAGGTTGAGATTAATAGTTAAACAGAGAAATCATGATATTATTTCTTGTTTCTTGATAAGCTGTTTAAGATAAAGTTCCTGACTTTGTTTCAACCAACGTTTGACTATACTCTTTGAAGTCCTGTTTTTTTAGTAATACTTTTAAAATATGATAGACCTGGATGCATCATACTTTGTTTATAGATGGTTTATGTTACAAAGTTTCAGTCTGTCATATGTCCATGACCTCATTTCATGGTTCAGTGACTACTTGAAAAAATGTGAAGTTTTTTCGATATGTTAATTTCTTTTTTATCTTGATAAATAAGATAACTATATTTAGTACGTGTGCACTTTGCAAGGTCCTCATTTCACAGGCAATTGCTTAGTGTTAATTTTTGGTGATTTGTTATTTTGTCTCAAACAATAGTTCATTTATATATATATATGTTGTCTGGTAAGATCGTGAGGTGTATATGTCTATCTTGAAGGTATCATCTGACCTTGACCTCATTTTCATGGTTCATTGGTCAATGATACTATAAGAAAATATGTGGTATGATTACAAATGAGACAACTCTCAACCAGAACAAAATGAAGAAGTCAAAATGACACAGAACAAAATGAAGAAGTCAAAATGACACAGAACAGTCTCCAACAATGAGCAAAGCCCATATCGCATAGTCAGCTGTATAAGGCCCAGAAACGACAATGTAAAACAATTCAAACAAGAAAACTATCATTTATGAACAAAAAATGAATAGAAAAACAAATATGTATCAGAGAAAGAAAAAAAACGACAACCACTGAATTACAGGCTCCTGACTTGGGACATGCACATTCATACAGTGGCTGGATTAAACATGTAAGTGGGATTCCAACCCTCCCCTAACCTGGGACAGTGGTATAAACGTACAACATAAGAATCAACTATCAAAATCATTTGAAAAAAGCTTAACTCATCAGATGGACAAAAATACAACGGTACATGGCCAGGTACTTGTACATCCAAACAACAAGACAATAGGTACAGATCTGAGAAAACTTGCAGTTAACCGACAGCTAGTTCAAAGCCACAAACAACTAATAGAAAAAGCATGCACCGGTGTTAAGTTTGTTTCTTATATACTATGATCATCTTTATTAAATGCATACATATTGGCTATAAGCTGTGCATGTCTGTCTAGCATGATTCATCTGACCGTGACCTCATTTTCATGGTTCTTGGTCAATGTTCAGTTTTCTTGGTTAAGTCTATTTATTAGAAACTATAATAAGTAGTAAACTATATTTTGTGTATTAAATGATTGTAAGGTGTACACGTATTTCTTGTATAGTTCATCTGACCTGGGTCTCCGTTGTTTTACATCATGTTGAGTTTACGCAATACTTGTAGTAGAGATTTATATTTAGGACTATCAACCTAAAATTAATGATCAGTAAAGAAGACGACAGTTTTCAGTGTGTTCACTCTGGTTAACTTATCATAGACAAGTGTATTCAGTACGAGAGATGCAAGAGATACAAAAAGGACATACAAACTCTGAATTTGAAAATAAACTGAAAAACGCCATGGATAAATGACAAAAAGACAAACCAGAGTACTAAAAAAACACAACATAGAAAACTACATTCTGAGCAATAGAACCCCCCTAAAACTGAGGGTGATATTGTTATTGTCGTTGTTTGTTCTTTTTTTTTAGCATTAATATTCATTGGGTTTTTATATTGATCTGTTTTAAATTGTGTTGTGCCATGGCCTTTTAAATCAGATTATAATACCAGAAAAAAAACTCATTGTTGAAGGTTATGTTACAGCTCTGTCCCTCTGTATCAGATAATAGTCTGATTGGCAATAGTACCACACGATAATATTTTTACAATGACCTGTATTTGCAAAGTATTTTATAGTTCCATAAAACTTTGGTATATATATTAAATGGATTGAGTCTGGATATATATATTTGGAATAAACATATGCATGTGTTCAGTATAAAAAAATGAACTTGTGAGAACTAATGTTTTATTTATAAAATTTTGCTCATGTTCAGAGAAGATTTCAAATAAAACTATGAAAATCAACATACATATATATATATATATATATATAAACTCGTCTAAACATCAACCCAACAATGTTAGATCTGTAAATTTGCTTTCGCAAATTTTTGGTTCTTCCCTCGCCGGGATTCGAACCCATGCTACTGTGATATCGTGACACCAAATCGCCTGCACTGCAGCCGTCCCGCTAGACCACACGACCACCTGGGCTCTTTTAAAAAGAGCTTTCGCTGGCCGTGTGTTACCTTTCCACGTCAGTTTTAATCTAGCGGCGTACTGCAGTACATGATATATAAGGCATGAAGATGTTATTGTTACAGATCAGCTAATATATATATATTAATATTACTACATTGTATACAGCACATAAATCAATTCACTGCACTTCCTCTTGAAACGCACATTCACACATATGTAAAAAAACAAAGAGAAAACTGTCTCAAACCATTTTAAAACGTTTAGATTCAATGTCTATCCATTTCCGTTGCAAGACGGTTACAAAAAAATTAAGACAACAAATATATTTAAATATACTGTACAACATATAATTCAATTTTTTACTTTTTTACACACCACTTGCAAAGCATATTCACACATTAAAACTTAAATAGTATTTGCAACAACAAAAACATATTATAATTATTTAATAATTGTCTAAATGTAGCAAACCATCTTAAAGTTTCTTACTAATATTAAAAACTCTTAAATCTTTATCTAGTTTAACTGCAAGGAGGTCCACAAAAAATCAAAACAAGCTTTTGGAGACAATTTGAATTATTAGTGCTTTAAACATAGAGAGTTTTAGAGGTTGAGATCAGTGAGGTCAAAGGATTTCCTCAAATGCTGGTGAAAGTTCCAGTTCGCTTTGTCGATTGCTATTACACTAACTGACCAGTTTATCTCGGCAAGTGATGGTAACGATGGATAATGAGTCTGACAGGCTAAGCGAATAGCATTGATCTTCTCAGTTGATATCTGTCACTTTATAGAAGCTTTCCCTTGAAGCACTTTCCCTTTTACATTTTTGTTCATTACTTCTTCTACGGAGCAAATATTCCTGAAGAGGTTCACGGCAAATCGTCTACTAGAAACAATTGCGGATATTTTGGCATCTTGCAGATGGTTGTCAGGGATCTGGTTGTATGGTGATATCGTAGGTGCTGGTTGAAACAAGTGCAAGTTGGTTTTTACAGAAGAAGGTTTGTTTTGTAAAATTGTTGTCAAACTCAAAGATGGGGGACACATATTCGCCGTTTTTACACATCTA
Source organism: Mytilus edulis (assembly GCA_019925275.1). Lineage (NCBI taxonomy): Eukaryota > Metazoa > Mollusca > Bivalvia > Mytilida > Mytilidae > Mytilus > Mytilus edulis. The sequence goes on from CM034351.1 coordinate 105,335,128, forward strand.
TTTAAAACCAAATAACTGCAGCTTTATATAACATTTATCAAATAAATTTCATTTTAAACATTTCAAAGGTGTAAAAAACAGAAATTTAGGCCAATCAGTCAAAAAATTACTAAGAAAATTTTTTTCGAAAAGCCTGTTTTTCATTCAGGAATTTGACTGAAAATCGTTGTCTGTTTTTTGGCCCTTTTGCAGTTAGTGCCGTAAAAAGTTTAAAAAATATTCGAATTTGTTATAAAATCATAATTTATTGGCATATTTCTTCCATTACAGCCATCCTTTGAAGTTTTTACACCCAAAAATCATAAAACAGCGAAATTGTGTCCCCGGCGAATATGAGCCACTATCTACAAATATTACTTGAGTTTTCTCGTTTGAATTGTTTTACATTGTATAATCGGGGCCTTTTATAGATGGCTATGCGGTATGGGCTTTGCTCATTGTTGAAGGCCGTACGGTGACCTATATTTGTTAATGTCTGTCATTTTGGTCTTTTGTGGATAGCTGTCTCATTGGCAATCATACCATATCTTCTTTTTTTATATTAAGTAAAATTTACAAAGAAAATTTAACTGTTCAGATTGACAGTGCAGTGCTGTATGATAATAAAGGCAATAAAACATAGCACAAACCAAAAAATATGTGAAGCGGGAAGACCTTTATTTCCCCATTCTATGCTACATATGATGAAAACACCATGGATAAATTACTTTCATTCTAATAAACTGCCCTTTTAAACTAATACAATTGCAAATATACTATACTATATTCATTATATTTGTGTCATCATCTTGAAAAAAATAAGCAATTAGTCAGATATTTTTTCAACTGATTACCAAGATCATTGCCATAAAAATAATTGTTCAAAGAAATATTTAAATTTACTTGTTTATATAAAGCAACTTTTGATGAATTGAAACGTTATTTGTAACAAAATTGTTTTGTTTTTCTCATTTTATGCATTGTTAACTAACAGCCAATAATGGTCAATGTTCCATTTATGCTGAAATTATCTCCCTTTATATCTTTATCAAAATGTATTATAATAACAGCTGCTGTTAATGTGCGTCATAAGATTATAAATGTTATATCAATTTGTGTAGAGCAATTCCTAGATATAATGTTGTCTTTCATGTTCTGTTTTACTGATAATATGCAAACTAAAAAATCCGGCAAGAATTTTAAGCCAGTGGAAACTTGATTTATATCCGTGAGACATTTCATTATCACTTTCTTGTTCATCTTTATTACGTACAACATTCAACCAACTTTTTTTATCAATGTTAACAAGTTAACAATTGTTGCACAAGTATATAAACCAGAAGTCAGGACACTGATTAACACAAGATTAAGATTATATGATCCACGTGGGTGGGTGGGGGGGGGGGGGGGGGGGGTAACTTTGGTATTTGTTTGGTAGGGGTGTGCCATTTTTGCCTCAAAAAACGTACCCATTTTAATATAACATTCAAAGAAATTCAGTACCTACAGTTATATAAATATTTAAGAAAGAATGACCTATACTTATATACAATAAAGATCAAATGACGTCAAAACGTTATTGAAAATCAAATCAGGAGACAAATTTCCGGGGTTCAATTGGGAACTTATTTTAAAAGGTGAACTTTCAAATGAATTGATTTAATTTAATATAATAATTGACCATTAATAATGTAACATTTTCAATAGCATATTTATATATGATATGTAGATCATACCCCAAATCAAGATTCAGTTATCAAACGTAAATGCATTTTAATATAGGATGTCATTAAAAAGGAGGGTCAACTTTATATAAAATTTCGCAAAATTATGACCCATATTTTTGGCACATCCCCGTATACCCAATAATAGGATGTTACCCCCCCCCCCCCCCCCCCCCCCCCCCCCCCGTGATATGATCACCATATTAACATTTATCACAGGAGTTAATTGGCCATTAATATCAAATACTTTAGAAATTATTGCATGCATTTATTATTGCAATTTTGTCATTTAAGATTTAAATGCAATTTATTGTTTGTGATATTAAAAAAATCATGTTTGATTCATACGAAAACAAGAAGTGATTGTAATGTTCAGGATGCTGTTACAAAGTCTCCAAAACAAAGCTCCCATAATTTGCCATTCCATGGTCCAATATTTGATTTGATATTTTACAAGAATAAATATAGTTTAGCCTCGGGGATCTTGACTGTTAATAAGTTTTCGAAAAGCAGGGAGTTAACTTACCCCCAGGGACTTCACCTATTTTTCATTTAATTTGCTTTGTTGTCCCTACAAGAATATATATAGTTTAGGGTGGGGATTCCAAGTGTTTACAAGTATTCAAACTTTAAACAAGAGGGGTTGGGGTTGACCCCCATGGAATTCCCCTATATCTTGTTTGATTTGTTCTATTGTCCCATACAACATGTACAAGAAATTGAAGAATATATATGATTTAGGGGTAGGGATCTCAACCATTTACAAGTTTTCAAATATACAGGGATTGGGGTGCCCCTTATTGACTCTCCCTATATTTCATTTGATGTGTTTTATTTTCCCATTCAAGAGTATATATAGTTTAGGAGGGGGGATCTTTACCGTTTACATTTTTCAAGTAAGAGGGGTTAGGGTGACCCCCAGGGACATCCTTTTTATTTCATTTGGTTTGTTTTATTGTTCCTTACAAAGAATATATATGGTTTAGGGGTTAGGATCTTCAAAGTTAACAAGATAAAAGCACATAACCGTCTCCGGGACAAGTTTGCAATTTTGCTGAGTGCAAAAGTTGTCACCTTAATGTTTGGAGTTAAGTCAAAATGAAGTTGATAACTTGGTTGGTATTGGTTCCCTGATATTTGTCCTAAACATTTTTGTCTCTAGCACCACTGTTGAAAAAGTTATGCCCCTTTTTTCAACAATTTCCTCAGAGGAAAAGTAGTCTTCTTCAAGGGAAATCAAAAGATTCCATAGGGAATTTGCTGCATAAATATTTCCTTAGAGGAAATTCTATTTCCTTAGAGAAAATTCTTTTTCCTTTGAGGAAATTTGCGGCTTCAAATTTTCCTTTGAGGAAATTCTTTTTCCTGTCAGGAAATTTAAAGATTCAAATTTTCCTTTGAGGAAATACTTTTTCCTGTGAGAAAGTTACTGACAAACACTTTTCCTTGAGGGAAAATTCAAGACAACAAATTTCCTTTAAGGAAATCATTGTTCTTCAAATTTCCTGTAAGGAAATTTCTGAACATCAAATTTCCCTCAAGGAAATGTTTTCCCTTATTTTTACTCGTTTAACATTTCTTCACTATACCATGTATACAACCAGTATGAATATAATTTTTACAAGACTGGATAATTGATACAAATGATATTTAAAACTTTAATAAATGTTTGACTCAACATTTGAATGACATTGCAAATTAATACAGTCTGACTGTTTAGGTCTAGGTATTGTTCATACTTTTTATATAACTTTAATTTTGATTTATAAAAAAATTTTGAAGCAAAGGATTCTGTTTTCTTTGTAATTGTGTCAATGCAATACATTAATAAGCAACCAATTTGAATGTCATACCATTTGTGGTGTTCTAAAGATTTTTTTTATATTTGCAGATTAAATAATAAAATAAACACTTTTCCTGTTATTTTAAATTAAAATTTTCTTCTGTTTCAGCTTGTGTACAGTTATTCAATCCACTACGTAACAATTCAGTGAATACATTATTCCATTCACTTAATATTTTCCTTCAATTCTAAGAGAAAACATTTTTGAAAATCGTTCTTCAATGATCTTCTTTCGTATATTTGATATGAGGGAGGGATGTAAATGAGTGGATAAAACTGGTGTTCCTTTTTTCAACAACAAAATAGTATTTTTTCTGCATTTCTCCTTTCTTTCGACTGATATATATAACATGTATAATATGTTGTTGCTTTTATACAATAGTGTTATTTGTGTGTATCTATGATAGAACTCCATTTTGTTTATGGCCATTATCATGTGATTATGATGAAATTTCCTTTTCTTTTTTGCAGGAAAGCACACATTCCAGTTCAAATTTATCCAAGTGCACACTGCATAAATATTTTTTATCAATTTTTTCAAAGCTATTAATCGTGTCAATCAAATAATTTTTTTCAAAATTTAATACTATAAGGTACATGTATAGGGGAAATCTGGATTCAGATTTTTTTTAACTCCTTGAACAGAATATTTTTTATGGAAAATAACAAACACCCTTTTTTAGTTGAATTTTAGTTGAATGGTCATTCACTGATCCCATAATCATGCTAATCAAGACTCAAAGCATCATCATTACCAATTACAAAAATCATTTGAAAATAACTTCCCTAATTAAATTGACTGGACTTATACAGGAATATTTGCCACTGATCAATCAACGATTCATTCATAAATGATGCATAACCATAACACATTTAATATCGCAATCTTTTTCTTTGTTTCTAGCATGTTAGAATAATCTTAAGAGAAAACGTTTATGATTGGCTTATTAATTGATCATGAGAAACACAGAATTTGATTGGCTAAACACCTTGGAAACAAAATAAGGAACAGATGATTTTCACTAAATCATGCATGTTTTAGAGTCAGAATCATTGTCAAGTATCAGAAGTTGTTATAAAATTGTAATACACAGAAACAAATGCGGCATACGGATGTTCAATGAATTTAAAGTCAGCACCATATGCCTTCAAAAGAAATATTTGCCTTTTTTTGCTATACGTTGATAGGTGGTCTTCCAATGAACAAGTGCCTGTGATTGAAATTCGTTTTGACAAACTTTTGATTTTATTAGATACGCTCAACATGAAATATACGGAGATGCTTGTTAAATTGAGCAGACAACAGTGAAACAATGTATGGTTATACAGAGATAGAAGCTCTGGCAAATACATTTGACATGGACCCTGTCAATAACAGGACTTTATAGCTCTTGTGTCATCAGCAGAACTTACAGATCGTTCCTTATCTAGTCTGCTAGAGCCATTTTAGTCACCTTGTCATTAGGATAAAAACCTATTATCTATGTACCTTCTTGTTGCAAAACTATTCAGTGTTGCAATATGACATGTACAATGTACAACCACTCAGTACAGCAGAGGTGGAGAAAATATTCTCTCAGGTCAAATTGATAAAGACAAGTCACAGGCAGCTAGGGCAAACTTGAAAACACAGACATTAACAAAAATATTAACTGTAAAATTAAACTGTGATGAAACTAAATTTGAAAAAAAATCTTGATCAATGTGTGACAACCTTCTTCAAAAAGAAAAACAGAAGATTTGTCATTGTTGTTTATTTATTTGCTTTTGAACTCTTCTTTGAAAAAATCTATAGTTCTGAAAGAGAAATGAATATAGTAAAGTCTATTATTGCTATCAGTTTGATTTTAACTTATCCATGTTATATGTTCTAAATAAATGATTTTTAAACTTGTATATAATAGCTATTTAACTTAGCTACATGCTTGCTAAAAATATGTCTTTATGTGGTAACATAAAGTATTTGATTTTTTTTCAGTGAGAACGCGCTAAAGTGCCCTTTTTAAAAACGTGCCCCTCTATTTTCAAATCCTAGCTGGAACACTGACAAGTATTTATTATAGTCATGGTTTTCACAAAACCAATATTGCATTTCATTGATGGTGTCATAAAAATTCTTTATAGCTTTGTGTCACAGTATAGGGAAAACAGTTCTATTACATTTTCCCAGCATTAGGTTGGCCTTTTATGTACCCAAGACAGGTGATTAGGAAGCTGTGATTGGATGTAAGGGTACAATATATTTTTTTTTCATTTATTCATGTTATCTATGAATAACTGTAACAACATGAACAAGTGTGTATATTAATTTTACAATATAAATTTTGAAACCTATTGAAATATTTTCTAGAGAATTATTCGAAAAGACTTCTAAAATTTAACAATTTTCTTGTAAAATGACGGTTGTCATGGATAACATAAACATGTTCCGTTGGAAGTTGGTCATGATACTATTTGGCTTCAATTTTTAAAACAGAATAATAAAGTTGTTACACCACACGTAACTGTGTTATCAGAGTTTTATTTTAAAAAAGGGGGTCTTACCCAGGACAAAAGGGGGGTTCCAACTACATGTCCCCATTCAAATGCATTGATCGTCCAAAATAAAGGGGGGGGGGGGTACAATTCACTATATTTTATTTAACATGGTTGGATAGTTGTCTCATTGGTAATCATTGTGCATCATCTCCTTATTTTCATGCTACAAGTATTAGGTTAGAGGGGTCCTTTCGTGCAAAGGTTTATGAAAAGCATGCCAGATTTAAAATGATTTAATCCGTCAATTTCATTAGAAATAAATAACTTTTAGTCTTTGAACCTGTGAGCATGTCTATGAGTGAAAATAAAAAATGGTAATTATAATTAAATTAACTCTTACCTACCATTATTATGATCAGTACTTATGTAAATTTGTGAAAGGATATTTAAGTAGGCAGGTCAAAACTGAAAAAAAGGCAAAATAAAAGGGGGGCTGCAAATGTCACCAAGGAAAGCTTCAATCCATTAAGGGTAACTTTCCTGAAACCATACTCATTTATCTACATTTTTGTATCAAGAAGTCCAAAGAAATTATATACATTTCTGCTCATTTTTCCATAATCATGATAATATTGAATTGAAACGTTTGAGGGTCAAATCTTGGTTGAAAAACACTACAACAATTTCTGGACATAATAGGCATTATGATGTGAAAACATGTACTTCTAAACCGATACATGTACATGTATATGGACAATAACACATGCTAGAAGCAATCTAAATGTTCATATCAACCCAAAAATAAAAATTATACATTTTCTTACAATTCTTTTCAATGCCAATTTATTTAGCTTTTAATCTGTTATATTTTTATTGCTTTAAAGATTCAGTTACCGCTAAGATAGAGATTTTTCAGTTGTGAATAAAATGGTTTAGACTTAGCAGGGCTCTTGCTAGTATATGGTGTCTTGGTTGATAAGGATTCGATATTCTCTATGTACAATATAGCAAGCATAATATATTTAAATAACAATTTAATTCACATGCTCTTTTTTGAATGACATTATGAATTTATTCTTCACTTGAAGATCAATCTCTTGCATTTTTGTTGTTGTTTTGAATCCACTCAGTGACAAGCTTTTTAAAAAATTATTAAATTAAGTTGTTTTGGATACAAACAGTAAGATTTTGTTAATTTAAAAGATTATAGCCCCTAAAACAAAAGTTAAATTTTAAGTTCAAGATCCACTTTTATGCAAATCAATTTGTTTGATACAGGACATTATCATGTTTTAACTTACTATAACTTATTTCAAATTATATATCACATTACAATTTGATTAGGATATCATAAAAAGAGATGCATACACAAGCTCTCAGAAAAAATCAAAATTCAATTCGTCACCAAAAAGCAACACAATTATATAAAATTTTCTAATATTAAGGGACAACATCAAAAGTTCTTTGTAGGTTTAATAAGCTTTATCTGTATAGTTTTTAACTCCTCCCCCCTGTTAAATTAATTTGGGGAAAAAATCGATTGACCAATAAGGATATGTATAAAAAATTGATGTCAATTAAACAAAACTTGCAGCAATTTTGACTCCCCACCCCTACCCAAAGTATTTTAATGTTTTTTTTTATTCTTTTTTAATTTTTTGATGTCATCTCTAATACCTCATAAATTTTTAGGTGAAATGTAATTATAAAAATGATGAAAAATTGGTTAAAAAAGAAATGCACCGCCATATAATATTTTCTTCTGGCGTCGATCTTTTTGACAGTCAAAACCCCAAAAATCAGGTTGAAAAAAAGTTGAATTTTATATATTGTTGGCTCTACAGACATGACAGAGGTATATATCTTTAATATCAGGAATGAAGGAAAATCATCCAACTTGAAATTTAGTTTGCTTGAAAAATATTTTGTTGATAATATTGGTTATAATACAACTCAAAAGAGAATAAAACTGCAAAATATGAAAATTATCTTTAAGGAGATATGTAAGCAGAGACATATAATACAGTATGTATTATATGTCACTGATGTAAGCAGTTCACATATATATATATATATATAACTCATATACAATCTATTATAAAGAGTATTTGCATTAATATTTGAAAAATTGTCAATTTGTCTTATAAAACATTAAATATAAGCATGTCTAGGGAATATTTTTTTTTTATATATATAATGCTAAAACTATCTGAAATAAAAAAAAAGTTATTAGAAAAATACTTACTAGTAGCTTTTCTAGACTTAGATGACATTGCAACTGGCAAAATATATTGTTGTTCAAATGAAGTGTTGTGTTGGTCAGTAAGCATTCAAATGAAGATTGTTGTACCAAACATTTAATTTAAACTCAAAAATACATAGATCTGGTAATTTTTAACTTTGACATTACACAGTTTTTAGAATGTTTATAGCTAAATGGCTTCAAAAGTTAATACATGCATAGGAAATTATCACACCTTTTTGACATTTTGGCATTGATCAATCAAATTTCTCAGGTAAATGCAACCCTAAGCCAACATGTGATATGCAACAAAATATTCAACTCTGAAATAATTTGTCAATCAATAAATCAATCAAAAAAAATCTAAAATATATCAGTAAATAAATAAAATCCTAATTTTTTTTACAAGTTAAGAGAACATTTTCTTTATTCAATTCATGGAAGTTTATATAATCATGATAATATTATCAATATAATTCTTCATAGGCGGAACCAAGGGGGGGGGCTGGGGGGCCCGCCCCTGCTTTTGTGGGAAAAATTTGGTAAATTATATAGGTAATCATTGAAGCATGACTGGAGCGGGCCCCCTTAGGTCAGTCAGCAGGCCCCCCTTAGGAAAAGTTCTGGGTCCGCCACTGACTGTTCTTCCATGTTTTCAAGAAATGTTAATACACAATAATTTTTTCTGAAAAAAAAAACAATCTGTATTCAGTAGCTTAACCTTATAGATTGTGTGATAATGAACTAAATTCACTGTATTACAGTAAAGGGTAAACAGAAAAAATTATAAAACATCCCTAGGTCAAAAAGTCTGAATATCTGATTAATTAAATTAATCTACAAGAATTTGTTGGAATGCACATGAAAATTCGAATATAATATAAACTTGATCATTCCAGTCTACAGGTCTACAAAATGGGGAAGGACTAACACAAAGAAGCCTCTCATTAATCTCAAAAGTCCCTTTCAATATTTATTGCAATAATTATAGGTCAACGGACAAAAAGTCACAGGACAAAAAGTCACAAATAATTTGTTGATAATTGTTTTAATATATAATAGAAATATCCTTAAATATTTACTTTTTAATTCATATATTCGTATTAAAGTTAGGAAATGTGTCATTATACTTGAAAAATAAAGCTTATATTTAATTTTAATCATGCAAAGGATTTTTTTGGCACCAAGCCATTTCAGTACATTAGCCACTTTGACATTTTGTTTTTTAACAATTATTTAATAATCTTTGATATTTTTTTGATGTTGTTTTTTTTACAAAGTTGGTTTATATAATACTATAGTTCAAGAAAAATACAAACATGTCTAGTAAAAATAAACGTTTTTTCTTATTCAAAGAAAAGAGTCAGAAAAAATGAATTGTGACTTTTTTCCATGACTTTTTGGATGTGACTTTCTGTCCCACATTCTAATTATACTACTATTAATAGGGATGATTTGGTTTTTGGGGCAAGGATGAAATTTAAAAAAAAAAAGCAGACAGTAGTCTTGAGTAAAAAAAAGCATGATGACAATTTATGTACAAACAGTCTGTATAAGCTAATATATATCTCAACTTGTACGATTCGCTCGTGTATGTAACAATGTTTTAGATTTTAACGAGAGAAATTTATGTATTACTGAAAAATTATTACACCAGGGTTTTCGATATCACAAACTAGTCAAAACATTTACTAAATTTTATAATCGGTATAAGGACATCATTCAGAAATATAGCTCTACAATGCAGACTGCTTATACGTTCAGGTATTTCACATCCAATACTTTATGAAAATATTCTTTATAAATGTCAGTATTAACCTCAGAAGCTAACAAAACCTTTAAATAAACATATTAGGAAGGGATATAGTTACGATACTGTTGTCAGGTCATTAAAGATTGCATATTTTGGCGTTAATATTGATTCACTTATAGGGTCTTTGCATCAGAAGTAAACACATTTATTATTAATAAACCAGTTGTTGGCATGACACGAGTTATGTTCTTCTCATATTTGTTATGATGGTATGATACTAAACCCCTCACAGGGAGGATTATGCCTGATATTGATATGACGTAGACATAATTTTTCAATCAGTTTAATTGAAGTCTGGAGCTGGCATGTCATTTAACTGCTAGTAGTCTGATGTTATTTATGTATTATTGTCATTTTGTTTATTTTCTTTGGTTACATCTTCTGATATCAGACTCGGACTTCTCTTGAACTGAATTTTAATGTGCGTATTGTTATGCGTTTACTTTTCTGCATTGGCAAAAGGTATAGGGGAGGGTTGAGATCTCACAAACATGTTTAACCCCTCCGCATTTTTGCGCCTGTCCCAAGTCAGGAGACTCTGGCCTTTGTTAGTCCTGTATTATTTTAACTTTTAGTTTCTTGTGTACAATTTGGAGTTTAGTATGGCGTTCATTATCACTGAACTAGTATATATTTGTTTAGGGGCCAGCTGAAGGACGTCTCCGGGTGCGGGAATTTCTCGTTGCATTGAAGACCTGTTGGTGACCTTCTGCTGTTGTCTGCTCTATGGGCGGGTTGTTGTCTCTTTGGCACATTCCCTATTGCCATTTCCAATTTTATTCAGACTACAGTCGAGTATTATCAAGTAAATTTCAGACCAATTCAGACTGTTCGAGTAAAAATGAGTACAGTCGAGTACAGATATAGGCCATTTCAGACTTTTCTGGTTGATAGAGAATCTATAACAGGGCCAATGCATATACAGCAAGTTCATAACACTTATATTAAATGATTTATATTCTTCATGTTCTTTTAATAAGAATAAAATTAGAAACTTACCGTGAATAAGATACGGAAATCATTAATGATTTCATATCTGATTGAACTTGTCTGTTTGCTTTTACGTCCATGGCTTTTTTGTCAACATTGGCAGATGTATTTTCTGATTTCTCGTCCAAATACTTTATAATATAATGTTACAATTCATTTTATCTAGCAAATATAAAGTAGCTGGGAAGAAGAATAAATCAGACAGTTCTTACTCTTCGATCTTCTGCGTTGTGATTCTGATGATTGATTGATTAACGGAAATGCAACAGTGTCAATAATCGAAAGTCGTACTCAAAAAGGCTGTGAAATATTTCCGTTGTCAAGACTTCAAGATGTTACAAACATTGCACATCGCTTAACTTTTTTTGTTTTAAGATTTAAAGTTAAAGATAAGTAATGGCGTAATGAAATTGTAACCGGAACGTTCCGTATAAGCCCATGGGCCAATACGGGCCCTGTTTTTTTCATATTGGCCCTGTTCGAAAAGCAATATAAAACTCTTGATTTATATCGACAATGGAACGTCATCAGTATTCTTCTGTCAAGTCTACCCATTAGTGAATTACACCTTCAATCAAGTCTACCCATTAGTGACTTTCACCTTCAGTCAAGTCTATCAATCAGTGACTTTCACCTTCAGTCAAGTTTACCCATCAGTGACTTTCACCTTCAGTAAAGTTTACCTATCAGTGACTTTCACCTTCAGTCAAGTCTACCCATCAGTGACTTTCACGTTCAGTCAAGTCTAGCCATCAGTGACTTTCACCTTCAGTCAAGTCTACCCATTAGTGACTTAAACCTTCAGTCAAGTCTACCCATTAGTGACTTACACCTTCAGTCACGTCTACCCATTAGTGACTTAACACCTTCAGTCAAGTCTACCTATTAGTGACTTTCACCTTCAGTCAAGTCTATCAATCAGTGACTTTCACCTTCAGTCAAGTTCACCCATCAGTGCCTTTCACCTTCAGTCAAGTCTAGCCATCAGTGACTTTCACCTTCAGTCAAGTCTACCCATTAGTGACTTAAACCTTCAGTCAAGTCTGCCCATTAGTGACTTACACCTTCAATCATGTCTACCCATTAGTGACTTACACCTTCAGTCAAGTCTACCCATTAGTGACTTACATCTTCAGTCAAATCTACCTATTAGTGACTTACACCTTCAGTCAAGTCTACCCATTAGCGACTTACACCTTTAGTAAAGTCTAATAAGCAGTCAGCTTAATCTTCTGTGGATTTGAACTAGAAATAAGCTTCAACTGTCGTAAATTCTGCCCGGCTAATATAAAAACCCACCCCGTCCTTAACTATTATTTCATCAGTCTTAGCAGCTAATCATTTTGAGAAGGACGAGAGATCGAGTTTACAGTATCAGTTCTTATCAAGTTCCATACCGATAAATCTTAGATTAACCTTTCAGAATATCAATATAGGCCACATCCTACATAATATTGAACCGTTTATATTATTGTGAAACTAAAGTTCATTTTATGGAATTGAATTTGTGAAAATAATGTTTGTGTGCTCAGTATTTATATTTTTATTATGCATATTGGTTAAAAAAGTTAATTGTCTTTTTTTCAAAATTCTTTAAAATTGAAACACGGAATGTATTTTTTGTAACTCGAAACTGATTCAAGTAATGAGGAAAACAAGACAAAAAAATCATTATTATTTAGTGATATAGTTAAGACTTAAAGACAAGACTTTGTAAGTTTAGTATACTGAATATTTTCTCTTAAGGTAAGAAATGACGTGTAAAGATGGTTGATCTTTACTTATTAATCATTCACATTTAACCCACTTTGTATGAGACAAAGCTTCTAAACTGCCAAATTGGCCGTAGATGGCTATGGATATATGTCTCAATTACATATATACACCACATCTCCTAACACACGAGCCTTCTAGAGAAGTTTTCAGTTTAAAACGGAAACATGATGAACTGAAACTATATGGCTCTATTTGTTTTATGATTACAATAGCATACTTTCACCAGTACATTGTAGATCTATGATGTTTCCTGTGTTCTTACAGTATAATCAAAATATATAATCACAACTGTTTAGACCCAGTCGGTATTATTAAAGTCGTAAGACATTTATGGACACCTAACAAATGATTAACACTGTATTTAACTTCAAGATTTAAATGTTGGGTTTTTTTTTGTTTCTTTTTGTATCCTAGAATCTTCCGAACACATTATTTTTTTTCTATTTCCATTAATGACAGGTAATACACAATACAACTTCTTTTACCATGCTAACTGTTTTCGTAGTTAGGATGCTAACAGCTGTTCGATTAACAAAGGGAACAGTACTAGTATGAATGTACATGTACACATAAAACTACGAAGATATGTTATCATCAAACAATACGGCAAAGTACGACCTTGAACAATGAACAAGTTAATGTCACATATTTAGCGATCAAGGGTCATGGCAAATTAAAACAATTTAAACGTGAAACTATTATTTATGAAAAAAACAATAAACTAAAAACAAACATGATATACAGCCACAGAAAACAATCACTAAAATTAAAACTCCCGACTTAACTTGGGATATGATCAAACAAAATGTGGCGGTATTAAACATGATTCAGAGCACCCAATCCCCTCGTAACCTGTGATAGGAGTGTTACATCACAACATGAGAACCAGTTGTAAAAGACCTTGGAATTAATTTTTTTTATAAAATCGACACAAAGTAGACTAAACAAATAGATAAAAAACTAAAGACAAAAAGTACCGATCTGACAGTACTTGCTGTTATTGTAAGCTAGTTTATAGCTTACAACTAACATACCAAGCAGTACACATCTAATAATAATACTTTATTCCAAAAGCAAGTACAGCTTATAGGATATACATTCATTTTTTGACAAATTAATTATATATGCACCATATTAAATATACAGCCATATAATAATAAAATTTTAACTACATTGAGATACATTAAATTACTTGTATACAATACAATTTCAAGTATAACACAGAGTATGAAATTCATAAAATTAATAAAAGTTAGCAGCGTAGTTTCTCCGCTAATTTTAAGTATTTACCAAGATTTTTCAGTTCTTTAATATTCTGTACAGATAACAGTTGTATCTATTTATAAGTAGAGGGGTGTCTCCAATAACATTGTTTGATATATTTTTCTCTAATGTCAGCATATTTATTACATTCCAATAAAAAATGAAATTCGTCTTCAATGGAACTTGTATTACAATAAATACATAATCTATCTTTCCTGTCAATATTATAATATCTTCCTGTCTCTATATTCAAATTATGTGCACAAATACGGTATTTATAAATATAAGGTTTATATATGTAATTCACTTGTTTGTCTAAGTAAAATTGTAAATTATACGTCAGAAAAACTCATAAGATATAACATTGCAATTGCTTTCATTTATGAACTCTAATCGAGCTGTTTAAAGTAAAACCACTCCGGTGAGAAAAACAGCTCACCTGTGTACTATATAAACATGCGTGTCACTTAAATACTTGCTTTCAATTTTAGCTCGCAGTCGAGATGTTCGGTAAGATTTAATGTTGAAAAAATAATATGGCTCAAACTCAATTAAACTCGCCCAGTTCTAGAAGGAAACATACTCCTTCTCGAGATTTGTTAGAAGATTTAGACTACTTGTCTGATGTTCAATCTCAAGATGAAGTTGAACTGTTTGACGATGGTCAGTTTAGTGACCTTAGTGACTTTGAACATACCAATGAGGGTGATGTTTCTAATGCCGATGAGGGCAATACTTATATGGGCAATTCAAGTGCCACAAAAGAAAAACACAATGCCAAACAGGGCAAACAAAGTGCCAATAAGGGCAAACTTAGTGCCAATAAGGGCAAATTGAGTGCCAATAAGGGCAAAACTCATCCACAATCAGACGATGGGGCGTCTGGGTTAGATGGTGAAAGTGCTGAGATGGTCACACGTAACTGGTTGCCGGATAAAAGAAATCCAGTCGAATCATCTTCTTCCGGTAAACGAAAACATGTGGAGGTGAACACAGATTCTGGTGATGAATCGGAACAAGAGACCGAGAATTCCTCCTTGGATAGTGGGGAAAGTTCAGATAATGATAATCTTTTTGATCCGTCTGAAATTTTGAAGAAAGGTATCAAGGTACCGGGTAAAATTTCAAAATACATTGAGAAATATGCCAATCAGGGCATCACAAAGAATGTTAGGTTAAAAGTCACAAAGAACTGTAACATTCCTATAAGTAAAAAGCTCGCTTCCAAAGAAACGGATAGATATATAAAGAAACTATTTCGTAAGAAATTTAATCAAACTTTGAATGCCAAGAAAGAACGTTCTATTATTAACTCTGAAAACAGAATTTTAGATGCTACTGGTCCCTTAGCAATTTTATGGACAGAAGCAGAGAAAGCTAAGAAACGTGATCGTGGCTTGAATCCAGTAGATGTCATTGACATTGTACAGAGATAATTAGTTTTGATTG
Source organism: Mytilus edulis (assembly GCA_019925275.1). Taxonomy (NCBI): domain Eukaryota; kingdom Metazoa; phylum Mollusca; class Bivalvia; order Mytilida; family Mytilidae; genus Mytilus; species Mytilus edulis. The sequence goes on from CM034351.1 coordinate 105,350,685, forward strand.
GGAACGCTCACTATGTATACTTAACTGATCGTCGTAGGTCTATGCTTGGTAGAGTATTACCAGAATGTTTAGATTTATTAACGGATAAAGATGGCAAGAAAGCGCTGTTAAAAAGCTCTAATGAACTATTTGGCCGTAAGTTCAGAAAATTGCTCACCGAAGAAAGCAAAGACAACAGGGAATTGTTTAGCTTGCTACAAACAGTACGCCGTTCCAAAAACAAAGCATCTAGATTTGGAAATGGTAACTTCAGTGGTGGTCATGGAAATGGTGGCCGTGGCAATAACCAGTATTTTCGGCTCGAGCCCCAAACAACCAGAATCAGCAGTTTGGGGGCCGAGGCAGAGGCAGAGGCAGAGGTCAGTCAAGATCGACACTAGGGATCCCAAGGAAGGGGCTCAATCCCAAGAATTAGGCATACAACAGGTAAAGGTTCAAGAATTAGATTTTTTTTCCATTTCAACAGACCGTTTTGCTCATTTTCCTGTAGGGGGGAGAATAAAACGTTTTGTCCAGAACTGGGGTTGTTTGACATCAGATCCTTGGGTCTTAGATACAGTTCAGGGTCTAAAACTAGAATTCTGTCAAATACCGCCAAGACAAATTCAGTGCCCAAAACTATTTTTCGACAAAGAGAAAACGGCATTGATCAATCAAGAAATTCTATCATTGTTAGACAAAAAAGCAATATGTCAGGTATCCCAAAGTAAGAGGTATTTTCTAAGTCATCTTTTCTTGGTCGAGAAAAAAGAGGGAGGACACCGTCCTGTAATAAATTTAAAGCAGTTGAACAATTATTTGATATACAATCATTTCAAAATGGAAGGGATTCATTCGGTAAAAGATTTAATCCAAGAATCAGACTGGATGATAAAAATAGATCTAACGGATGCATATTTGACCGTCCCAGTGTTAAAACAACATCAAAAATATGTCCAGTTTCAATGGCAGGGAAAGACCTATCAATTTCAGGTACTTCCCTTTGGAATTTCAGTCGCCCCACTAGTATTCACAAAATTAATGAAAGTCCCAGCAAGTTTTCTAAGACGACTTGGTATACGTCTAGTGGTTTACTTGGACGATATCTTAATATTGAACCATCAAAAGAGAAATGTCAGTTAGAAGCACAACTTACAGTAAGGCTTCTTCAAAGTTTAGGATTTCTAATAAACGAAAAGAAATCAGTTTTTGTCCCATCTCAACAAATGCTTTTTCTAGGATTTCTAGTGAACTCGGTAGATATGAGTCTGTCCCTTCCAACCCCAAAAATTCAAAAAATACAAAAATTATGCAAGGAGGTAAAAAATTCAGTAAAAATAACAGTGAAAAAACTATCAGAATTAATAGGAAATCTGACAGCTTCAATTCAAGCAATTTTTCCAGCCCCACTACATTACAGACAGTTACAGGTAGAAAAAAATCAAAGGCTCAACCAGACTCTCAGTTACAATTCAGAACAAGTCCTATCTCAAAAAGCTCAAAACGAATTAAACTGGTGGATACACCAGTTATTTCATTGGAATGGGAGGTCTCTAATTTCCATCCAACCATCTGTAATCATCCAAAACAGATCCAAGCAATGTGGGATGGGGAGCAGTAATGAACAAAGTATCAATAGGGGGTTCTTGGTTACAATCAGAAAAAAGTTTCCATATAAATGCCCTAGAATTAATAGCAGTGACTCATGCAGTCAAATCTTTCTTAAAAGACAGACACAATTAACAGGTGTTGATTCAGACGGACAACATAAAAACAATGACTTATATCAACAAAATGGGAGGGACTGTGTCCAAAGTTTGCAACAAACTAGCCCTAGAGCTTTGGACATGGTGTCTCCAGAAAGACATAGTGCTAAAAGCAGATTTCATCCCAGGTCGAGAGAATCTAATTGCAGATTGGGAGTCCAGACATCATTCAGACTCCAGCAATTGGAAACTTCATTCAAAGGTTTTCAATTCTTTAATGAAGCAGACAATGACCTGCAACATAGATCTTTTCGCAGATTGGTCCAACAATCAACTTCAAACATACATAAGCTGGCTTCCCGATCCAGGAGCATTAGCGTTCAATGCTCTCCTTCATCCTTGGACGAGTTTCAAGGCTTACGCCTTCCCCCCTTTCTGCTTGATAGCTCAATGTCTGAAAAAAATCAAAGCAGAGAAAACAACTGTAGTTCTGATAACTCCTGCTTGGATGGCACAGCCATGGTATGCAATACTGCTGGAAATGTCAATACAACATCCAATTCTGTTGCCGACATTTCCAGGTCTACTACAGTCGTATCAAGGGGAACCTCACGCAATGATTCAAAACAAATCGCTTCAACTAGTTGGGTGGCTTGTCTCAGGAGATCATATCAAACAATGTCAATATCAGAGGAAGATAAAAAAAACTTTTGCTCAGCTCCTGGGGGAAAGGAACTCAGAAATCTTACGATTCGGCCTGGAATAAGTGGGTTAGCTGGCGTTTGGAACGGGAAGTTGATCCCTTTTCAGCACCTCTAACTGCTGTTCTAGACTTCTTGGCATGGATGTTCCAAAAGGGTTTTCAATACAGAACAGTTAATGTCCATAGATCTGCAATATCCTCTATTCTTCCTCATATTGATGGGCAACCAGTGGGACAGACACAATTAGTTAAGAAATTAATGAAGGGCATTTTGAGGGAAAATCCACCTTTACCTAAATATCAAGAAATGTGGGACATTGATCAGTCAGGGGCATTACTTAAACAAGTAACAATTAAAATTACCTATACAAGTATAATGTTGAAAACGAGGCTTATTTAAATATAACTTATATAAGTTATTTTTCTGAATATTATTTTTATAGGTGTCCAAGAATACAGATTTTTCTAGCTTTAAATAATTTTCACAGTTATCTGGTTATTTTTCCCTTGATATATAAAAACTAATTCTCCAGAAACACTAATTAACTTTCCGACGCACTTATCTTTCATACCGACGCTTCTGGGTCAAAGATTGGTCTCTTGGGACTATTAAATTATCATTTTCCTCTAAAATCATGAAGGTAGACTGATATAAATAGATAGATACTTGTGAATTAATTAAGACCTGAAGTTATTTATAATTTGTAACCTAAATCAATTACATATGTGCCTTAGATAAGTGTAATTGCTATTTTTTTCAAAAATGTTTAAAATAACTTATTCAAGTAATATTTTTGTTATTATTTTCAAAGTAACCCTTCATCTCTATACTCCTCTCAAATTTGATAAATTCTTTATTTCATGATATAAAATGTAGTTTAAAATCATGAAAACTTCATTTAGTCTATGTTTCTATTAAAAATTGAAATAACTCTATTAAGTAATTTTATTGTATTTAAAATAAAAAATTACTTACATAAGTAATTAAAAAAAATAACTTGTTTAAGTAACGCCCCTGACTGTTGATATTGTTCTGAAGTTTCTCCTTTCTCAATCTGTTAACCCTGAGTTGGATCTTAAAACATTAACCAAGAAATTAACAATTCTTTTAGCTATAGCTGCTCCGAAAAGATCTTCTGAAATTGCTAGACTTGATATAAGATTTATGCAAATAAACAATGAAGGGGCTAAATTTCAGCTCCCAGGTTTATCAAAAACTCAATCTGATTGTAATTCAAAAGAAATATTTTATCCGAAATTTGAGGACAACCTTAAATTATGTGTAGTTGATTGTTTACAAGCTTATTTAAAACGTTCTGTAGATTTTCGAGAGGTGGATATGTCTAAGCCAAATCCATTACTTAGAACTTTATTAAGCCACATAAAGGTGCCTCTTCTAATACTATAGCTAACTGGATTAAGGATATTATGAAGTTAGCCGGTATTGATACAACTAAGTTTAAGGCTCAGATAGATGACCATTTCTCTGTGAGTTTTTTTTTTCTTACTATAGAATCTAACAATCATTAAGAATCATGGTGATTTATATACTTTTGAATTATAACTCCATTCACGCCTTTTAAGCAATATGTTTTTATGCTATAATATAACATGCATATAGTATATTGCAGTTTTTCATACAACATGTACGTCTAATGTAAAGAACAAGTAATTTTATTCAATAAAATCATACGTATGAACTGCTTCTAAATAATTTTCCAGCACTTTGTAACATAATTTATAGTCATCCTGAAAAAGAAATCATGTGTTTTATATTTTTATCATTTTATTACAGACATGTTCTTCTTGAGTAGTTCTGTGTATTTATTGGCATATAATTTAGTTCAATCATATCTTAAAATGCCATCTGTTTAATCATCATCATCATCATCATCATCATCATCATCATCATCATCATCATCATCATCATCATCATCATCATCATCATCATCATCATCATCATCATCATCATCATCATCATCATCATCATCATCATCATCATCATCATCATCATCATCATCATCATCATCATCAATCATCATCATCATCATCATCATCATCATCATCATCATCATCATCTTGTATTTTGGAGAAGACTTACTTGTGTCTGATCCTTTTTTATTTTTATGCAAATAAACTGATAATGTCTAACCATCATTTTGTAATGTCTTTCAATCATCCTTATGAACACACATTATTATTCTATAATGTCAAGATATTAAAAATTGCATGTAAAATGAAATACACATAATTTAATAAACAACTCACAAAATTCTTGAAGAACCTATTGTTGTTTATATTCGCAACCATTGCGTTTTCCAGTACATTAAAGGTATTTCCATTTTTTATTGCATATATAACATTCAAACAGACATTCAGGATTCCACAAACCGATAGGTCAGCTATCTTACTGCAGAAGCAAAATTATATAAATTACTAAAACAAATTAAACTAATAATATCAAGTAAAATGGATTATGCATCTGTTGTATGTGTATATCATGCCTTTATTGTTAGGGTTTCATGTCTATATAAAAAAGAAGAAGTAAAGTTACCATTGAGGCATTTAAAAATAGCATTAAACTTAACCTCACAAGTAAAATCTTATTGTTGAAATACAATGCTATGTAATGAGCCGAAATATTTGAAACTGTTCATTACTAGTTTTCTTTCGGTTTCATACAGTATATCCTATTAGTAGTACCTGTTCTTGCTTATACTATTAGACTTCTATTTGACTGTTTGAGATGTTTTAATGTATAATATATGTACTGCAATGTACAACCTGGTTATGGACTCCACATTCAGTAAAATTTGTAGGAATGCGTTAGGCGTTTCAGACCAACAAAACTCTTGAAACTTCGTTTTCTTAAATTCGTTAAATTTTCAGTGAGATACATATACATAAATAACGAATGTGTTTCCTTGACTTTGCATATAACCTTCTTCCGTTTGGAGATTTTTCTTTACGCTGGAACTTAGATGGCTCTCTAACACTTAAGACAATACCCCTAATGCGCCTCAGAATGATCAAAAGTCACGTGTAAACAAAAAAATCTCTGTGTAGTGATATTGGGACGTGTTTCTATTTTTTACAAATGACTGAGCTTAACCATGTGTGTTGAGTTAGAAAGTAGGGGAACATAGAAGAACTATGTAAAGACTACGGAGCAATGAAATGTGATGTTCACAGAACTTATTGTGTTAAAAAAAAGAATATTTACCACGAGGAGCAGCATCACGAAAGGATACTTGGGGTTTGCTAATTTATTAGAAGTAATCTCACTTCGTACCCCGAAAATTTAACCATATATGTGAAAATGACTCAGCGTCGAAACGAACCATCATACATATCCAAGTTAACGATATGGACTGAGCAACAGAAGAAAACGTTACCATTACCGCCTATGGATAAACTAATGCGCATCTTGACCCCCTTATTGAAACTATACAAGTTGGTTTACCTAAGATTCACATAACAGATCGTAAGAACCGTCTAAAAACCTTAGATATTTGGACATATTTCTTACATATCTGATATTGTATTTTATTTTAGCATTACCAAACAGATAAATATTGGTTGAAATGTGCATCTCTTGTGGCAGTTTTAGTTGTACATGCACAATTAATATTATTGATACCACTGTTCTTACTGCATATGCAGTATTTTGGTAAACTGACTTGCAAATATTCATGTATTTTTTTTTTTTAAATTGCTTTTACAAAATTATGCCGATTTTACAAACAAAAAGGGGTATGTGTCCCTAATGCATTGATTTGATATTTTTTCGGGTTATAGCAACGTTTTTATTTTATCAGCTGTTAACAGTTGGAATTAGATTTTTAGATGTGTATATATTTTGGCCTTTGACATCACAAAAAACGAGAAAGAACATTCAACAAATAACAGAAAAGGAAACAAGTTTATTGAATAAGATATAATATAAAATGATATATAACAAAATAGAATAGGAAAGAAAAAAACACGATCCATACTAAATTTAGTGATGTTCTCAGCCTCCTCAACCACAAAAACAAACCCAAACATATGATCTTACCTGTTTATGATAAGAACTGGCGCACCTCTTATTTCACTCGCTTTATCCACAACAAAACACAGTGTTTGGGCAGTAGGATATTCGGAAACATTTGTTTTAAACATTTTAATCTGGCGAATCGACTGGGTTGTCTAAAATTATAAAACTAAAATTTTAAAAACATGACACCAGATTCAAATTATATTACACGTGCACATGTCTCATGCTTTTCGAAATTAACAATTTAAAGGTATCAGTCCATTATTTTGTTTACAGTAACGGAAATTTGTTCATTTAGGTGTTGCCTCACCGGTTCCAATTCACCCTTCAATTTTACAACAATTGTAAATGTAGCCTACTTCGAAATTACATAGTCCATTTCATATTGATTTTGACTTCAACTATCGAAAGATGTAGCATGCAACTTTTTCTGATTAAGATATTTATTTTTTATCAGTTTATGACCACATTTCATTCACAACATATAACGACTGGGCAACAGTAACCCTAAAATAAACCGGATGTGATCTTAGATTCACTAGGTAGGCAGATACTGGTCCACACGGGGCTCTTGTCGTGAAATTCTCGTAAATATTTAGTAGGACACATTCTGAGAAACGGAGATGTATTGATATTTTAATTACTCTTTTTGCATTGCATTTGTTGTAAGAATAAACATGTATTTTTAATATGATCAGTTTTAACATTACAAACCATTAATTGTTCAGGTATATTAATGTTTGTGTTGTTAAATTGTTTGTAACTTCCAATTTTTTTTTATTAGTGTCACGACCACAGTAGTTGATATGCCTCTGTAGTCTTTGAGTAGGTTTGAAACAATAATCGCGCAATTCAATATATAACAGATTTATGATTAAATAAATAATACCTATAATATTTTTGGTACATCGATTACCTTGTTCTGTAAATTTAATGTTAACAACATAATGTGTTTATTCATCCTCTCGGCAGAATCCAAATATATCTCAAACTTATTAATTCTCAATATATCATCTAACATTGGATAAAACTCTGATATCTTTTCGTTTCCTTTTGCCAAGAGAATAATATTGTCAACACACTGATTATCAACTATGGTCCAGAATGGTTCAGCTAGATCCTTTCGTGGTGGTTCTAACAATATTGATACGTTGTTAGTATAAAGCACCTGTTGATAAAAGTTTACTTTTATGTTTACTAGATGTATTTATTGACAGCCCTATAACACATTATTTATTAGGGAATCTTTTTTTTTTAACCAGGTGTAATTGAGACAATCTCTCAATATCAATTGGAGATTGGTGTGAACACAGTTGATGTTGTACTAATATGTCTCATATTCCTTTAATACCCCCCCCCCCCAAAAAAAAAAAAAAAAAACAATATACATACGAATAATTGAACAATTTTATCATAATATACGTGTTCATACATATTTGTATTCTGGATAAATATTTTCTTTTATCAAAATCTACAAGAAAGATACTGGTTGTCTTCCAAAATTTCTTAATTGATTTACATAAAGAAATGACATTTATATTATTTATTATGTATTTTTCGTGTTTTTGAATTTGTATTGTATTCCAGTCACGCATTTTCTGTCATTTTAGCGGTAATTTCTATGATGCTATAAAAGCGGGAGGTTTGAATATTCATAAAACGTGGTTCAACCCACAATTCTACTTCTTCAAATGTCATATACCACCTCAGGAATATGGCAGCTTTCATCTCATAGTCCGCTTTGATGCATTTTTGCGTTGGTTTTTGTACCTGTGCAGCCTTTCTGTTGTTCCGATTTGTTTCCTCTTATATTTATTGTAATATTTTGACTTTATTTTAACTGTCTGGGTTAATTCAAATAGAGAAATCGTGAAATGCGCTTTTTTGAAGTAGGAATTTGTCCATTAATTTTAATAATTGTAAACTGAAACATAAGTAGTCAAGGTTAAGGTAAATGTGGCATGTTGTAACTTGTCGCTATAAAACAAAACTGTTGATAAGAATAAAATTGTATATACAAACTTATTATATAAAAGACACCTTTCTAATTATATTACAGGTAATTGGGTCAAATGATTGAAGAAGAATATATATTTGTCAACGAATTGGACAAATAGTAAAATTTTCACTTACATCAAGAGTTGAACTGTTAACGTGAAGTTGGTTTTCATCTGCAAGTTTTAAATATTTGTAACTTTACACATATAAAAAACAATAAATCAAAGTTTAGCCGAAGAGCAGATAGTTTCGATTGTTTTCATTAGTTTAAACATATTTTATTGTTCAAAATGACAAATGGATTAAACACACGTTTTACAACTTAGTAACGTCTTCTCCAAGACCACAAAAATACACACATTAATTATTGAACACATCAAATATTTCATACTATCAAATAATTTAAGAATAAAGACATGAAAACAAAGGAAACTTTTTCAAGCAAATTAATGGATTTTAATTGAGTGCATCCTTTTACAGTATAAATAAAACACAAACCACCGAACTGCTTTAATTATCCATTAGATTGTCAATTTCAAAATAACAAGAAGTATCACATGAAATAAAATGTGACATGATTGCAATGAGACATCTCTTCGTGCATGCTACTTTATTGTTATTGTTTATAATCGGAATGTTCATGTTAGACGCATGGAGGCAGTAAAAATATGACAGTTTTCTATAATGGTGCAATGGTCCATCTGATGAGTTAATCTTTTTCAACTGATTTTGATAGCTTGCTCTTATGTTGTACTGTTATACCACTGTCCCAGGTTAGGGGAGGGTTGGGATCCCGTTAACATGTTTAAATCCGCCCCATTATTTATCTATGTGCTTTCACAAGTCAGGAGCCTGTATTTCAGTGGTTGTCGTCGTTTGTTTATATGTTACACATTTGTTTTTCGTTCCATTTTTTTTTTATATAAATCAGGCCGTTAGGTTTCTCGTTAAAATTGTTTTACATTGTCATTTCGGGGCCTTTTAAAGCTGATTATGAAGGTATGGGCTATGATCATTGTTGAATGCCGTACGGTCTACTATAATTGTTAATATCTGTGACGTTTTGGTCTCTTGTGGAGAGTTGTTTGCAATCATACCACATTTTCTTTTTCAAATTGAAAAATGTAGCTTAATTTTAGAAATTGCTTTTATAATGATATTCAAACTTCGAAAAAAAAACTCGCTTCAACTTTACAACTACTACATAATGATATTTCGTGTTAATAAATTCATCATATATAGTACCAGGATACCAAGTAGTACATATCATTCTTATTTTGATGAACTGTAGCGCAAATAGACTTAAATGGTTCAAAAACATAGTTGTTGATTTTTAAAAACAACACTTAATCTTTGTTATTATGTATTCAGTGTTTTTAAAATGATTTATTTTATAAACAAAACAATGGTTTTCAACTTATCAACGTACCTTGTCTTAATCCAGTGTTCACGATTTCGTACGGACTATGTAGTTGCTTGGGATCATCTGCTGAATCATTCAATAACTAAAACGAAATATAAAATAAGCATTATCACTTTGAATAATTTCAAATATGTGAATATCTATAAAATGATATTAAGTTCGAAAAAAACGTGTTTTGTAAAACAGATGTGGATTAGAATTTGACACGTATTGCAAATTCGGATTTTATTTTCAACATCGTTTTAAATAGTATAAAAATAAGGATACCTCCGTATTTTTATACTACTGGTACGATTGTAAATGTAAAAATACTGATAAAAGACAGACAATTATTATACACCATACGGCTCTCTGTGAGCAAAACCAAAATCGAATATCAAATTGAAAAGATGTAAAGAAAGATAGAGAAAAAACCAAGAAAAAAAAACCGATTTGATTAATGCTAAAACAAAAAGTTTTAAAAAAAAACTTGCTGTTGCTAACTGCAATAACTGGATTTCATGCTTCATAATTAAAACAGACTCAAAAAGCGTATTGCGGGGCCAACCATTTGTATGGTGTGTTCACAATGTCCATTCCCAACCTTGAATACATAAATAAATACCCTTTAGAATTGGAAGAACAACTTAAAAAGATCAGTTGAAAAAGATTTTACTCATAACACCTATAATAAAACTGACAACAACAAGAAACAGACATAATTTATCAGTTTAATTTCCTAAAACCTACAATGTTGTACATGACATTGATTTATCTCGTAAACTTTAAAAATAAAAAAATAAAACAAACAAATAACGTTGATCTTAAATGTTTTTTGCTAATTTCTTTTGTCTTTTTGATGCCCGTTTTATATATATATATATATATATAAAGATCACTATAATAAATGTTCTTGTGTATAGAAATATATATAGATTACTAAAAAATCCAACATTTCCGGTATGAATAGTTTTAATTCACTAGTACTTTCATGTTTAAATAACAATCTTCAGGTGAAACTATACATGATTAACGTAACTATGTAACGGTAGGTATGTAACGTCATAGTTGTCGTTGAGTATATAAAGGGAGATAAATCGTATTACACTTAGTCTATATATAGAAGTATGGAGCGTCATTATTACACAATAGAAAATGCATAGTTTGCATTCAATCGTGATTTAAATTTTGAAATAAAATGTTTTTCCTTTACTTCTCGTGTAATGTCACAACCCATATTTATTTTATAAAATGGGAATATTTTAAAAAATCCCCCTCCACATTCGTCTAAATGTTTGCTTAGGGGGATTTTTCTGTATTGTGGCTGCCTTATATGTTGTCTATGAATGCGCACTCTTTCTGTTACACTGTTCCCTGTTTGGCCGATATAAATTTCCTGGCAACCATTACATTTAATGCAATAAATTAAGTTCTCGGATTTACAGGTAATGTCTTCTATATATATATATATATAAATTAATTTGTAGGATCCTTTACTATAGATAATTGAGCTGATCTGTAACAATAACATCTCCATGCCTTATATATCATGTACTGTATGTAGTACGACGCTAGATTAAAACTGACGAGGAAAGGCAACACACGACCACCGAAAGCTTTATTATTGTGAAGCCCAGGTGGTCGTGTGGTCTAGCGGGACGGCTACAGTGCAGGCGATTTGGTGTCACGATATCTCATGAGTAGCATGGATTCGAATCCCGGCGAGGGAAAACCCAAAAATTTGCGAAAGCAAATTTACAGATCTAACATTGTTGGGTTGATGTTTAGACGAGTTGTATATATATATATATATATGAACGCCTAAAAAAGGGTACACAACAACTCCAAATACAAAAAAAAAGGTAACTATAAATGTAATTATTTATAAATGTTTCGGATAACAGATATCCTTCCTCAGTCAGATTCTGATGTTAGATGAATCATCTTTAAGTCTTCTTAGATTAAACTTTTACTAAATCTTGAAATTTATACAATAAAAAAGTCAGTTAAGACGCTTGCACCATTCTAAAAATTTGTTAAACATGACATAGGTTATATGGCTTATTACAACAGAGAGCTCAAATATATGCTTTAAATACAAATAATAATGTGCGATTTGAACTAGCACAATTCTAAAACTATACATCCCCCAAAAAATTAAGCAATTTGAATTGGTATCTTCAACAAATGAAAAAGGTTAAGAAAAAGAAACAGAGACTGTAATAATAAGTAATATAACCTAAATGTGAAGCACTATACGGAGTCGAACTACATCTTTTCATTTATCCCATTTGGTGCCAAAGTTGTTAATTTTCTTATCCAAAATCTTTCCCGAGCGAGTCTATCCACCTTAGACCAAGCAGAGTTGTGGTCAAGGATTTTAATGGTCAGTCGATTGAGATCTGCCTTAGTGTGGCCAAGGAATCTCAAATGTCGGCTGAGAGGGAGGTCTGGCTTGCATTGGTAGTTGCTACGATGGCCGTTCTTTCATTTGTGAAACGGCTGTTCTGTCTCGCCAACATACTGTTTACCACATTTACACTGTAAGAGATACACAACATTTGAAGTCTTGCAATTAACATTGCAAAATATGGTTTATTCTGTGCCAGTTGAGTGACTGTTAAAAGTCTGGGTATCCAGTATTTGTTTGCAAGTCAGACATCGTTTGTTTCCGCAACCCTTGCAAGAGCCCATAGATGAAGAGCCTGCTTGAGAGGATAAATCAGCTCTCACCCGCAAGTCTTTAAGGCTTTTGGGCCTACGAAAAGCCAGTACAGGTGGCTCGGGAAAGATCTTGGATAGTTTAGAATGTTTTTCGATCTCTTTCCAATTTTCGCGTCTTAGCTGATGTTCGGTTTGACTTTTAATTGTATAAATTTTTTCAAGATTTAGTAAAAGTTTAATCTAAGAAGACTTAAAGATGATTCATTTAACATCAGAATCTGACTGAGGAAGGATATCTGTTATCCGAAATATTTATAAATAATTACATTTATAGTTACCTTTTTCTGTATTTGGAGTTGTTGTGTACACTTTTTTAGGCGTTTATATAATTTATTTATTGTGTACATGTATCGTTACTCGTAACGATCCAGCGCCCTCGTGGGGAAAATCGTTGACTACAATTCAGACGTTTTATATATATATATATATATATATTATTTCCTTCACATTTCATACCCTTCTTCGCCTGTTCCAACTAATGGCGCTCATTTTGTTCTGGTGATTTGCAATCAAACAAAGTTAGTAGCATATTTCTTGTAAGATTGTATAGTATTGCTTCGTTACATTTTAAATCTATTAAACATTCACGTTGCCAATTATGAAAAGTAAATCATACATTTACCTTGAATTCAGCTCGTAGACTTTGTAGAAAATACTCCCTATTTTGATATCGCTTAGTCAGGTCTGATACATCATATCTTTCAACTATTTGAGCCTCATTACTATACTGCTGTTTGTAAAATATTTTGAAATCATTTTTAATAGAATTAGATGCTTAAGGTAGAAATTTTCATATTCAAAATAGGTATCAATGAATATATTGTTACTCTGGAATGAAAATCAACCAGCGGTCATGACAAGAAAAGACATTAAAATAATATAATTAATTTGTCTGAGTAAACGTTTAAATACGTCAGTACTTATTTAACACTAATGAAGGGGCATATTTGCTTTTTTTTTCTTTTTCTTTTTTTTTTTATCTTTACTCATCACCAAGTACATAGGTACAGAGAAGACATGCATACATGTATAATACAATATATTAACTAAATAAACATAAATATACAATATATACAACAACAACAAAGACAAAAAGAACTTATTTAGGAGGACACACTCGCTTGTTTATAATTTGTATAAACTTACATAAATTAATGAAATCTGTCCTATTTGTAGACGACATAATTTCAGTATAATATAATATTTGGCCTTATTCTAAAATTTCGATTGATAAATTTATTTCTCTCTTCTCTAAAATGTGAACAATTAATAATGTAATGAAATTCATCTCCAATATCTAGCTTACATAAATTACACTTTCTTTTTTCCCTTTCTATATTATACCATGGAAGTATTATATTGACAGGAACTCCAACAAGCGGACTTCAAAGTTTATAGTGTGATGCCGCACAATCGTTAAGTATCTGTTAATTAACTCGACATGCCTTATGGATGCATGGGTTCCGATCAAATTTTTGGAACCTCGTGAATGATCGTAATTACAGAACATACCGAAATAAACGGATGTGTACTTATTTGTCAAGGAAATGAATTTACCGACCATGTGGATGACACATATGTCAGTTTTTACGGGGTTTGCTGCTTAAAAACAAATAAAATGAAACGAAACGAAATCCCCGCTACTGTTTTCACCAAATAAAAAAAAAAAAAAAAAACTGAAGAGTAAAAATACTCACAAGCCATTGACATTTCAGTTTAAGTTGCAATCAATTTTAAAACAGTAAGATTTTAATTCGTGAGAGAGACGTTGGCTAGACACGCATAACTGTAATATACATGTTAGGCTTGAAAATCATAAAATTCTCATGTAAAGTAAACGGAAAAGTTTTTATCAGTAATTATTATCAGGTTTTACTGCTAACTTTGACAAATATTGTAATGAAGTGTTTAATGAAAGAATTTCCAACAAAAAAATTAATCCAAAAGTTGGCCGGGGGGACGGGGTTAAAGAGCTTTGATCCGAAAAAAAATCAAATATTTTGATTTATTGTTTACTAAAAGTCCAATGGAAAATATGTCATGCAATTTAACAAGAAACAGAAACATAAATTGCTTAGCATACGATGTAAGATGTTTCAGAACTGTAAAAGCTTTTAAACATATAAATAAATTCTAAATTGGTTTCCATGATAAAAAAAAATAAACTGCTTAGGGCCTATCATGGTGATCGTTCTTTAAATGCATCCAGAAATATTAAAAGCCATCCGTAAAAATAAGTCTGTCAGACGTCAGATCGAGTAATCTCGGACTAGGTTGAATGTTTAAGGTTGTTTACAACTTTGGAATTATCATAAAAAGTGTAACAATTCATCTGCATGTCTCGTAACCTGATATTGCTATGTAGAGGTCATCACATGCGTGTAATTATTAACCTCTTTTAGTCTTTAAAACATAGTTGATAAATAAGTTAATTAACATTTTACGATAGAGAAAACCAAAAATATTTGTGCAACACTCGATAAAAGTTTACAATCTTTAACTTAAAATTTGAGTTATCTGGCACCATCTGGCACACTACAAGCGCATCACATTATTTTCTGCAAACACTCTACTTCAGAATAATGTAATTTTCATAATCGGATATTTCCCGATTTCCAAGTTCCAATGATTAAAACATACTCAACAAAACTAAAAATAAGCTTGCCCTCTTTCCGAATGCAGTAAATTTTCTATGTCATTCTGTTAAATATGGACCAATTTTTTTCGATCTTTTCAGCGTTGTTCTTCATTTATTTAACAGAAAAGGTGTTGTACTTCATGTGGCGATTAACAAATAACCACGGGAGTTTCCGTGTTTATTTACATTGGTAGGTAGATAAGACACTCGATATCAAATCACGTGATAAGACCAGCCTCAGTTAAAAGAACAGGCGAAGGCGGCATCACAGATACCCCACAAAGGAGTTATCACGTACTTGACAAACTGAGTCGGAACCTTTTATTTTCTTAAAGAAATCAATGGGATGGGAATGTGCTAATTTTTCGTTGGAGTTCCTGTCAATATAATACTTCCATGATTATACCATCTTCCAAGTTCGACTGGAAGTTTATGGTTACATATTCTAAATTTACATAATGTCAAAAAATCTTTTTCGTCTAAAATATTAAATATTCTTCAACACAATACATTCTTAAAAATACGATAATTCAAAACATACCATTTAAAAAAAAAACATAAACAGATTTATTACATGTACCAGTTTAATCTATCAAGACTCGTCTTATCGTATTTATTTAAAATCATACGTATATTTTCTTCATATTACTTTTTACAAATAAAATATAGTTTACACTCACATAAGAAAAAAAATACCTGTGCCAAACCAACGAAAAAAGCATTATAATTATAACACATGTATTATACTGTAATACAATATAGTATATGTTTTGATATCATATATATTATGTCAGACATCTCCTTTTTGACGTGTTTGAAATTTCGAGACTACTGTTCGGGCGCGTTTTTAGTGAAAAATGTATACAAAATATTATTAGGACCATATCAAAAGGTACAAATACTCAATATTTTTCCTACCTGCATGTTCGTGTTAAATACCTTTATAAAACTGATTTATAGAACTTGTACTTATGTTGCTCTGTTACAACCGACTTGAACGCTCATCAATATGATTGTTTAACCTGCAATATTCTTAATGAACCTGTCACACTCCAGGAGCCTCTTCGGTCAGTGGTTGTAGCTAGTTTTGGATGCACACATTGATAGTGAACACAGCAAAAAAAAAAATAACAAATAACTAAGCAGATGATGTTAGAAAACAAACAAAAACACATTATATAGCTCACGCTCCAAGCTCATCTGTTGTAGGGTTAGATTCTTGGTCCTAGATATATGCATTTTGTCGTCGTTCTTTTGGGGAAATACACGAAACGGTGCTGCAAATGTCGAGAACATCAAGTTTTACGACTAAATTGGACAAGATTTCCTTTCAAATCAACTGTTACACGAAAAAAGAGACATCATTTAACACGGAAAGCGTCAAGGAAAAAAAGCAACGTGAATACAATAAAAGTGCCCACAAAATCTAAAATTTGCATTATAAAAATAAGCATCGAGCATAAAGTTGTGTAAAATTGTTTTATTCTGACTTTTTGTTGCAATCGTTCCAGAATGATATATAGTAAAGCAATAGCTTGTTTTAGGTCGGATTTTAGTTTGAACAAACATATTGTCCCTTTAGTTTTTGAAAGAAATTGATTCTGAAAATAAATAAATCTTGCCCCAGCTTTTCCCTTTTTCACAAAAGATAAAGTGTTACCTTATTGTTTATATTTATTTTTTGGCATTTATCAATCAAATAACTACAATTACATGTTTGGTTATAATAATCAAAATTATGCCAAGAATTTACTTTTAAAATATTTGGTCTTTAAAATTGCTCTATTGATTGTGTCTTGCATACAATAAGTAAAGTACTTCAGATGTATCTAATACAGGAAATTAACACAATAGAGAATATATGCTTTTAGAAATCATCTCTACATCATAATGTATTCATCTTCCATCCAACAAGAGCGTTAACAGTAGTATCGACATTTTTAACACGTCTATACGGAAGAGATACTCTCAAAACTAGACTTTTTTCTATTTATACTGCGACTGAATGAGTGTTTGTTTTTTGTTTTTGTTTTGCTTACCAGAGGAAATATTTCATTCATATTCATGCGTAATATGCAAACCTAAACTATCTCAAGGGAAATAATCGTGCTTGTATCAGTCTATTTTGTTTTGATATCAGAATTGACTCATCGAGAGGAAACATAACTGAAACACACGGAGAGAGAGGCGGGACTATATTATTGGGGTTAGGGGTAGATAAGACTTTGACTCGTCGTCTTACAGTCCTTAAGTTTTTGTTGTCATTATGAATCAACTTAATACCAAAGCAGGGCCTGCTGATTAACTAGGAAGAAATTAAAATTTGATTGTCGTTTTTGGAAATAAAAAACTCAAACCTTATATTGCGAGCATGCATTATTAGCAAAATTCATTGGAAGAATAAGAAGAAATCACTTTACGGCAGTAGATTTATACAGATAAAGTCTGTTCTCCGATCAGTCTAATCATAAAATTTGCCAGTTACAAAAAAAATCATAAGTTTTTATCTAAAGGGTTTTTTTTTCAAGTAAGACAAATGATTTGTTCCGATGATTGATCGTGTTATATATCGTCAATGTTTAAGGACTTACCCTTTTTGAATTACCTTTCAGTTTGGTTTGTTTATTATACTTTTTTAATAACTACATCAAAGTTATCTGAATTCATTTTACAAATCTGCCTGTACATGTGCATTTAAATTATTTCATTTGAATAAAAAATCATAAAAAGTAGACTCACATTGTCCGTAGCAGTAACCTCTATTTCAGCGGTGTGTTGGTCATTTTGATATGCATGATTGGCATGTGTTTCTCCATAGGTGTGAGCTTTAACTGAAAGTTACAAGTATTCTTTATTTACATTTTCTGAAGAAAAAAAACCCCTTTTTTTAATTAGGTCATATAATTTTCTAGAGAGCTTGGCCAAAACTATCTATTTGCTTTATTTTGCATTTCTATAGTTTCTGCTTGAATGAAGAATGAAAATAATTAGCCGTATCTCCAAAAAACGAGTGACGATTGGAAAAGTGTTGTTTACCGGCAATTTGATTCTAAAAACATAGATTAACAATATTTATAAAGAATCTGTATTCTTGTCGTGAATCTAGAGATACATGTAATCATCATGATCAGTGTGACGTAATACATCAACTTACGAATTGACAGGTTCCTAATCTACATTCTCATTGTGATTTTAACTCACGAAGAAATCATACGTTTGCTGGTGATTACGATAGCACCGCGCCAGCACAAATCTAATATAATGATGGTAGGAGTCAATTACAAAAATATGGAACGACATAAAGACCTAATCTTATTTGATAAACAAATGAGAAAGCTGATGTAAACTGATGTAAAGCAATGATAATTTATCAAACTGATGTGACACCATTTGATACCAAAGTGTGTTCGGATGATAGGAAATGTTTTCCATGTCAGATTTTATAAAAAGCAAATCACAAAAAAAAACGAACTTCGAGAACGATTCAAAACGGAAAGTCTCAGTCGAATGACAAAATCAAAAGCGCAAACACAACGAACACGCTCACACGTTATCGTGGAATAACGACATCAAAACATTTATTTCGTATACACAAAGGACAAATGTTGTGCTTTTTGTCAAATGTTTTCATGCATGTTTTTATTTTGTAATAATTAATCTAAAGATTCGAAAACTAACCCTTCGTCATGTCTGTTATTTCATAATCTAGCTCCTTCTTTGAGTTGTGCCATCTCCTTTAGAAACGAAGAGAGATATGTTTATTTTTTCTTGATTTTTTGCCAGTTATCTATATCTCATAAGCCGATATGTTTCACATAACTTAAACAAGTTACAGACTTCTCTATTAATAGTAAAACAGTCTTTACCGTACACACCATAAAATAAATAGATATAACAACTTTTGAAAATAAGAAAATTCTTGATACCGAGTCTCGTTAAGGAATTTTAAAAGTAATAAAAATTCCCCCCGAGGCTCGGTCGTTAAAATATTGAAATGGAATACTGAGATTTGATATCAAGCAGTATACAACTCTCTTTCACGTTATTGACCGTTTAATCACTTATCGGTTACTTTTAATGACATGAATTAACATTGATATGGTCGTCAAAGTTATTGATGAATTGTTTCCACATTTTATTTGTTTCGAAATACAAAAGATTTTTTCTACTCCAGAAACAGACTACCGCAATTGAATTTACAAAATCGTTATACAATGGTGGGTCTTCAATCCTCTTTAACTTCGATCTTTCGTCCTCCTAGACATAGAAAGGTGCAAACCTGGTATCTGTGATGATAATTATTGTGTTACATAATTTACACATTGGTTTTTGTGCCTGTGTCAGGTTTATCATTAAATCACCATCATTTTATGTCTTAAGTCTTTATGTTTAAAAAACAATTTGACTGATAAAGGTCAACATAGAAAACGCCATGGAGACACGTTATGTATCTTGTGTTTTGTTCAATCGAAAAAGGTCCCTACTTTTGTGATCATATTTTAATGAAGTTTTATGTATTGCACATTAAGGTGGCTTATTAATATTTCCTGCATCATAGGGATAATGATGGCCTTCGTTTTTTGGATTTTCAGCACTTTCAACACTGGGCGAACCCCTCATACTCAGTTTATTACAATACTTTTATTTGATATTGAGAAATAAATTTGAATATGTGTGATGACCGTTTACCTTTTCTCTTCGTGACATTAAGACAAATTGTGTCTTTACTGCCATGCAGTCAATATCATGAATATAAAATTCAAACAAATTTTAAAAAATCATGAACACCTATACATGTATGTTACATTATTTCCTATTTTTCAACATTTGTTACGTCAAATGAGCCTGGGAAAGTATGTAAAGAAGATGTTGTATGTTTTTTTTAAACACTGCGTTCAGATAAATCAATTCACATAGTGAACACAACGTGAAATATAAAATTCCGAAATGTAACCTTAAAGTTTTAGAGATAGAGACGAAGTAAATAAAAATAATCATTGACCGATGACAACTATGATTTCTTTTCGATCTGAAACTTTTTTTTAAATTCAATTGATTATTATAGTAGATAAGAAGCAATGTTACCTTATCACCATTACTGAGGATTTTATATTATATTGCAAAAGTATTATATTCCCAGAAAAGATTTGTGGAATTCTTCATTCAAATTTAACTGTATCACAGGTGTATTGTCAGCGGTGTGCGTTAATGATTAGGTGGTTGTCTCTTTTAGCCTTACTATGAAGTTAAAAAAACTTAAAGCCTTCACAATTACATGTACACAGGATAAAACAATTTGACAAATCATGCAATTCTCGTGGACACGTTTTATCCTATCGCCACATTAAGCACATCTTTATATGATGTTTGTTGTTTGTTTTGTGTGTCGAGGAAGGAAATGACAGTTATTCCTGACGCTAAAAAAAACCCAGAGAAAATAAAATGGTTTCAACCTGACAAGGATTTGAAGATTAAATACCGGAAATACCTTTTCGCATATATAACTAAACCCAGTATCAGTATACCAATGACAAGGACACTTATGACTGTTCCAACTACTATTGGCATATTTCCTGATTGTTGTTCTGAGAATATAAGAGTTTTGATTGTTATTACCTTTAGCATGGTGTCTGTATTTACTTTTTAAATATAAGTCAAAATTACTGAAACCATTCATATATATATTCTTTGTATGAGTTATTACCTTTAAATTGTAGTTGTTCCCCTTCTTTGGAAATGTTCGTTAAGAGTATGGCAGCCGCATTTTACCAGTAGACAGGAATTACCGGTAAACATTAATAGCTCGGTACACACCGATGAACGAAACTATTCTGCTATTAGACATATTCACCATTAGCCGAAACCGATATCAAAACCGAAACGGATACCGAAACCGATATCAAAACCGAAACGGATACCGAAATCAAAAATTATAGTCAGGTACTGTGAAAGTAATTTAATTCGTTGGTATCAATTTTCGTGGTTTGAGCAATATTAACATGTTCGTGGGTTTTTAAATTCGTGGATTTTAGTTTTCTAATAAAAAATAATTGAAAAATTAAAGCTTTTAGAAACGAAGGTTTCAAATAGTCTGGATTGAAGGAAATTGCAAAGTAAACATTGACCCTGTAAATTGTAGTAATAACACTAATTAACCCATGATTAAGTGATCAAAAGATTAAAGACCATCAAAGACGTTGATTAGGCCATAAACATGTCACCTGAAGAAAACAGTAATATAAACAAATGCTGTAATAGTATCTTGAATTGTAAAATCAAGCCCAGCATGAAATTATTATTATTTCCCATATGTACAAGAACTAAGAGGATATACAATGAACATTTTATCATACTAGCATATTTATACCAGAAGTCAGACTTTCATCGATCAAAAGTATTTTTATAAGAATGAAAAGATCAAAAGTTGTACAGTTTAGGTTATTTTAAAAAGATTAACTGGGTATAATTATGCATGCTGTTGTAGTTCTGTGACTGCTATTGAAGTATTCTCAGATTTGGCGATATTCTCTAGATCATATCAGTAGTCAAACGTACATGGGGATTATTCCATGTCTTAATTTGGACAATGGTTGTTTTATTATTTCGGTGGACACTTACATTCGTTCATAAAGTCATCCACGAAAACCACGAAAATTGGTACCCCACGAATAAAAGTACTTTCACAGTAAATGGTAAATTTTTATAATGTTCATTAAGGCAACCATATCACTCCATTATATTTTAAATTTCAATACACAAGATTAAGTATAACTTCAAGTAATCAATTCACATGATTTATCAAAAAAGCAAAGTTTAATTGTTTCATTATTACTGAAACTGAAAGTAAAATACAATGTACGTTTATCATGAAGCAGGTTTCGTCGTCGGGAAAGAACTGTACATAGTTCTACAAACGGTGCGATATCGTTCCAACTATGTCTATAAAGAGAACCTATTGTATATATTTTATAAATACTCATTCGTCTTATAGAATGTTCTACATGACTTCTTCTTGAACGAAACTTTTCACTGACAAATTTGCGTTGGATATGGTGCTACACTATGAAGATGTTCAGATTGACATTATTATCGCCAGGTACTAAGTAATAACCACGAGGAAAAGGTTATATCTCGTGTGGAACAATCGCATCCATTAATCTGTAAGTCATCGCGTCTTTTCAAAAGTGTATATGACGATGTTTACTCTAAAACAATGCTTGGATTTCGGTTTGGCGATTTATTCCATGAGAGGTGCCATCAATAGATCCAGCTGCATCATCCCATTCTGGCACATCACTTTTCATAGATTACAATTCGTCAACTGAAGGCCATGTTATAATTGATCTGAAAGCTTGATAAAGAATTGGCCAAATGTCATAGGAAGCTTTATGAACTAAAGTTTTGCTAACGTGAAACATCAAATCCATTTGACATTTTCAAATGTAGGGTTACATTGCAACCAAATCAAAATTCCATTAAAAGTTTATTTGTGTAAGCCTCTAAGTACCACTTATGTATTTCTCTGTCTTATTTGGCTTAGTGCTCTCGTGAGTATCATATATACGTCATTAAAACTATCAGCTATTTCACCGGTTATTCCGAAGAAATAGAATTAATGTATTATACATGCTGGTAAATACAATTTCCTTGATATATATAGGTATGAAAATTCATGAGGTAGTAATCGGGATCGAAAGTATTTTCTACATCCAATGAATTGGGAAACAATTGAAATTACCAACAACAGTCGCTGCATTTGCATTTGCCTTTTTTGTTTAATATACAACTTGAATTAATATACTTAATGCTCGTTGAATTTAATCTTTATCTTTTTTGTAGATTCGTGTAAATTTTTGAATTAAAGTAATAATCCATCATTTGTTTTCAAATTTCAAACTATATAATGGAGCAATGGTTGAGTTAATTAACATTATACACATTTTTCATTTACCCCACTACTATTTTAGGTTTCGGTTTCGGATTCAGTTTCGGTTTCGGTATCAGCGTATGGTGACCATGTCTATTGCTAACGTTAAGTAACAGAAGATAATACATCTACTCCAAGTCCTGATCAAAATTAAGTAGCGGTAGGGCGCTTTCAGTGTCATTTACGAATCGTCGATATGGTACATGCAGTTAATATGTACAAGTGAAACAGATAAACAGTTATTCGAATTTTTAATAGGATATAAGAAATGTAAAAATTTCGAAATAAGTTAATTCGGAATCTTTAATGGTTTATCACTAAATTAAATCAATTTGTAACAAAAAGCATTCTGCAAATTTTGATTACTGTATAATAAATTATAGATAATTGTTTGCTTTTTTTACAAAGTGATTAGGATGGAAAGTTGCATTATTGACACTCATACCACATCTCATTACTTATACTCATTATATTTCAACTCCGCTAATCACTCAAAATCAATTTATTATCTATTTAACCTATTTCAATAGTTGGTCAACTGAATTAACAAATTTGCAAATTATTGCAGAATCGTTTCTTTCGAAAGGAGATGCCTATTTAGTTAAGTACATACAATACCTCACAACTAAATCAAAAAGAATATTATTTGTATTCACTTGCACATTCTGAACGTGTACATGAAATGAATTCATCTTCCTCTCCTTGACAATCAGCGCCACCGTTTGCTTGTAACGGATTGTTACAATATCGTCTCCTACTTTGTTGTCCAGTTCCACATGTCACGTTACAAGCTCCGAAAATCCAGGAAGACCATCCGCCATTGACTATTTGAAAAATACAACCTTTTTAATATGTTTATATGGTTGATTGCAACAAATATTTAAGTTCAAATTAAAGATCAAAGTTAGTGCATCGGATTACTAACACAAAGGTTCCTGGTTCGATTCCTGTTTGGGATGAAAATTTCAGGAACTCAATTTTCGGCTCTCCCTTGACACCATCTGCGATTATGGTCTTGAGGAAACGATGATATTCCGTCGGAAGGGGACGATAAATGGCTGACCCGTGTTAAAAGAGAGTCATATCTCTTGCACGTTAAAGACACCCTTTTAGATTTTAAAAAAGGATAAGCTAATGCCGCTACAAGGCAGCACTCGCACCCGCAACGTGGAAAGGGAGTAATATAAGTTTCAAAACTTGTCTCCAAATCCACTATTAATAAATATGTTTAAACTAAAGATCAAAGCGTACCTTTACTATTGAACACTTTAAAGGAAAATATTTTTTCAGTAAAATGTTTAAGCTTTGTGCTATTTGGACTAGGTATGGACAGGAATAGATGGTTTAATTTTGATATTATAAGTGTTTTTATCACTGTTATTTTTCCAATTGGTGAAAGTATTTGATTAGTCCAAGTTTTTATAATGTTTTCAATTTCTTTCAACCTGGGGTTATAGTTTAAATTTTCAATTTAACTAATATCCACTGAGAAATTTATCCCAAGAAGTGTAAATCTGCTGGAACCCCATTCCAATCCCCACTTAACACACACAGTTTCTTGGCTAAACTTTTTCTTCCCAATCCAAACAACCTTGGTCTTGTCTAAGTTTATATTAAGACCTGATAAATCTGCATATTTATCTAGAGTACGGAGAGATGCATCCAAAGATTCAGGTGATCCATCAAGTATAAGAGAGGTATCATCTGCATATTGTGAGATGAGATACTCTGAGACATCTATAGTGATTCCTTTAAAAAAGGGACGAAAGATACCAAAGGGACAGTCAAACTCATAAATCTAAAACAAACTGACAACGCCATGGCTAAAAATGAAAAAGACAAACAGAAAAACAATAGTACACATGACACAACATAGAAAACTAAAGAATAAACAACACGAACCCCACCAAAAACTAGGGGTGATCTCAGGTGCTCCGGAAGGGTAAACAGATCCTGCTCCACATGTGGCACCCATCGTGTTGCTTATGTGATTACAAATCCGGTAAATAGTCTAATTCGGTAGGTCACATTCATGAAAGGGAAGGGGATTGTAGTTACGACGTAAGGAACATATCCGATATCATTTGTGAAACGGTTATTCCATAACGGTCAACCAACTCGTGATGGCGTCCGTAAAATTTACGAAGGGATGATTTCATCTTCACCATTTGGAACTCTTGTTTTAATAGCTTCCTTGTGAGCAGTAACCCTCTATCAAGAAAATCATGATAGGAAATGCAAGCACGGGAATATCGTATCAATTGGGAGATATATACCCCGTATGCAGGTGCTTTAACTTTGTCATTATTTCGTATAAGTATACCAAGTATTTCTGAACATAGTAAAAATATATAAGGTGATAGGGGATCCCCTTGTCGGCAGCCCCTCTGAATCTCAAAAGAATCTGAGAGATGGCAATTTTGACTTACTGCAGATTGAATTTTGGTATAAAAAGTATTGATCCAATGTTTAATAGAAGGTCAAAAATTAAAAAAGTCTAATACACTTTCAATAAAACTCCAGGAAATTGAATTAAAAGCCTTTTCAAAATCAATAAGGAGGAGAATACCAGGTATATCAAGTTCTTCTGTATACAATAAAATATCATAAATTAGTCTAGTATTTTCACCAATACATCTTCCAGGAATGAACTCTGTTTGATCATTATTTATTAGAAGTGATAAAATAGACTTCAAACGTTCTGCTATACAGCTAGACCCAAGTTTATATATTGTGTTTAAAAGACTTATTGGTCGCCAGTTTTTCATATATTGTCTTGGTTTATCCCCCTTTGGTATACAAGTAATTATCCCTCTTTTTTGGGATACTGACATTTCACCTATATTATACCCATAGTTGATTGATCTAAGAACAAATTTACCTAAACCTATCCAAAAGAATTTAAAAAACTCACTGGTGTATCCATCAGATCCTGGGCTTTTGTTACTTTTCATTCTTTTAATAGCAGCTGTTAATTCTGAATAGGAGATTTTTCCCTCAAGGGTATCCCTTATTTCATTTGTTAACTTGAGAACGTCTACAAATGGAATTTCCTTATTGAGATCAACACTATTTATTGTATCTTTCTTTGAATATAAATTCTTATAGAAGTTTTTAGCTTCCAATAAAATATGTTATTGTTTGTTTATTAAACGGCCTTCATTATTGACTAGTCTTGGAATTGTTTTATTAACAAAGTTCTTAGTTTCTAAGTTGAGAAAATATTTTAAGGATCTTTCTCCTTCTTCTACCCATTGCATTTTTGAGCGAACATAATGACCACGCATTTTGTCTTGTCTTAAAATTTGTAACTTAGATTTCTTTTGGTTGAGATCTTCAAGAGCTTCTGTGGTTTGTATATTTTCTTTTGAATTTTTTTTCTTTTTTTTTTTTTTTTATCTAAAATCTGATTTATTGCACTATTGCTGTTATAATGAAAAACCATGTATACAGCATTTGACAGGGCACCCCTGTAGTGTTAGTTTTACTGAACAAACAGGGAGATTGTTCAGTAAATTAATAATAATAATAGAAGGTTAGATTTACATGTAACAATATTATGTAAACAGATTACAACAGAAATTAATTTCCGGAAAAATTACATTCGTGAACCGCTTTGACTCTGTATATATGCTAGTTGACCTGGTCATGACCTATTGATCAAGGATCACACGATGGAGGCAAATTAACATTCGAAGCAGTTTGTTATATTGTTGAATTTTTAACATATTATATATCATACAATAAACTATTACTAAATTTCTACAAACCCTTCCCAATATTGAAATCACTTATTTTAAAGTGTAGAACTATTGGTGAATGGTCAGATCAATAGCTGTTTTGAATTTCTACTTCTTTTACATTTTGATAAAAACTCCGAGATATCAGAAAAACATTAAGCCTAGCTTGCTTCAGAGGATTAACTTTTCTCCATGTAAATCGTTTCTTGTCTGGGTAGTATTCTTGAAAGGGATCAATTAGATCATAAGTTTCAATAAGTTCAAAGATTTTTTTCTCTTGCTCTTGGATTATTTATATTTAGATAGTTATATGTATCTATTGCCTGATTTTGAAATAAGTTAAAATCGCCTGTCAGAATAACTTGTTGGTAATTAAAGTTTTCTATTATTTCATTAACTTTATTATAAAAAGATGGTGAGTCATTATTTGGTCCATATAAATTAACAAGTGTTATAGTTTTACCTTCAATTGTAATATCTACACAAAGAAAATTTCCATTATCATCTTTCTTTATCTTATTTATTATATATTTAAGATTATTTGCAAATAAAATGGCAACTCCTCTTTGATTTGAAGCAAAAGAATTAAAAATCCATTCTCCTCCCAATTGATTTCTAATAAATGATTCATCTTTGTCAGTAAAGTGTGTGTCTTGCAGACAGTAAATATGACAGAGCTTTGATTTCAAGTATTCGAACACATCTCTCCGTTTCTCTCTTTGTTTCCAAACCTGGACAGTTTTAAATATTTGTGACTAATCAATGTAAAATGTTTACAATGTAGTTGCAATTACATTTGCTGGAAATTAAATAGAAATGGAAAGTGTGAAAAAAATTCTTCACATAATTCCGTAATAGCAGATTCATCACTTCATTTTATGAGCAATCTTCTGGTAAGGTTTAAGGGATCTTGCTTGAAAAATGTAGAAGTTAACAAGGATGAGTCCATAGTACACGGATGCCCCACTCGCACTATCATTTTACATGTTCAGTGGACCGTGAAATTGGGGTCAATACTTTAATTTGGCATTAAAATTAGAAAGATCATATCATAGGAAACATGTGTACTACGTTTCAAGTTGATTGGACTTCATCTTCATCAAAAACTACCTTGACCAAAAACTTTAACCTGAGCTTCGCACTATCTTTTTCTTTATTCAGTGGACCGTGAAATTGGGGTCAAAACTTTAATTTGTCATTAAAATTAGAAAGATCATATCATAGAGAACGTGTGTACTAAGTTTCCAGTTGATTGGACTTCAACTTCATTAAAAACTACCTTGACCAAACACTTTATCCTGAAGTGGGACGAACGAACGGACGGACGAACGATCGGACGAACAGACCAGAAAACATAATGCCCCTGTACTATCCTAGGTGGGATATAAAAACAAATTATTTACCAACTTTCCCCGTCAAACATCAGCACAGTATAAACCAATATCTAGCTTAGGTCTATTGAAGTGGAAGATAATAATGTAGAGAACTCACCACCAGTGACAGTTAGCCTAGCACGTGTACTGGTTTGTGTTCCTGCCACATTTGAGGCTGCACAGAAATAGTCGTGTTCGTCAGCTTCAACAATACTGTTAATAGTTAAATGTGGAGCTGTGGTAGAATTAACAATGGTGTATTTGGTTCCAGCAGATATTGTTGTTTCTGAACCACCAGCAGTTGGTCTCCTTGTCCAAGTCCATGATGTGGCCTGGGGTGTGCCAGTAATAGAACACTGTATTGTGTAAGACGAATCTCCGTAAACAGCAGTTCCATCCGAGGGACTCACGGTTACTGATAATTGCTCTGCAAAAAGAAAAAGAAAATTATCTTACTAACTGCAATTGATCAAATTATCTCAAACTTTAAAATATAGTGTAAAAAAGAATTCAAAATCGATTTGTGATCTCTGATTATTCTCCACTTTTATTTAAGTTACCTCCCCTTATGTAGCAAAGTTTACAAAAAGTGAATCAAACAAAAAATACAGAGGTAAATATGATGAAACACATTATTTTCTATATCAATATCAAAAGTTTTTCACATGAATTACATACTACTCTAGAAATTAAAGATCTAGACAGATTGTTACCTGCTTTTTCAAAATCAAAGACGTAGGTAGACACCCTAGCTAACCTAATATAATTTTTTTAAATCATATAATCATTATATATCTATAAAAAGAAGAGAACGTGGTATTATTGCCAATTAGACAGCTACCAACCTCAGACTTAATGACCTAGCTGTAAGGATCTATAGGACACAGTAGGGTCATCAACAATGAGAAAAAAAACCAAACATAAAATGAGCTTCTGAAAAAGGAAATCACCAATTCACCAACATTCCAACTGACTCCATTTTCAGAAAACGAAATCTGTAACAAACATAAACTTTTAGCCACCGCTTTACAAGCAGAGCCAAATACAATGAAAGTCCCAACTATGTATTGGCTTCCGAAGCTACAAAAAAACCTTACAAATATAGATTTATTTCGTCTTCAAGAGAGAAAAGAAAGAAAAAGAAAAAAAGAACTACTAAATTGTCTATTCTTCTTACCAGCACACTTGGTACAATTAAAAACCTGATAATAAATTGTTCAAATAAGGCCTTCGAAAATAGTGGAATAAATTACTTTTGGAGTGTCAAGAACTCGTTGGAAGTACTTGATAAATTGCATGCTTATATTGGTGATTTTGAATCTGTTCAAAGTTTTGATTTTTCTACCCTGTATACCACATTGCCTCACATTCTCATTAAGAAAAAATTCACACACCTACTTAAATGGGCATTCAAAAAATCAGAATGTGAATATATATGTTCAAACTCTTTTAGGTCATTTTTTAGTAGCAATAAACAAAAAAAACTATGTTAATTGGACATGCTTTGATACTATATATGCCCTTGAATTTTTACTAGATAACATATTTGTTCGCTTTGGGGATTCCGTATATCGTCAGATTATCGGAATTCCAATGGGGACTTACTGTGCACCACTTATTGCGGACCTGTTTTTGTATTGTTATGAGTTACAATGTATGACAAAAATAAGCAAAGACCCATCAAAACAACATCTGATAAACAAATTTAATAATACTTTTAGATATTTGGATGATATTTTGGCTCTCAATAATGACGATTTCAGTATGTATATTAATGAAATTTATCCTGTTGAACTTACTTTAAATAAAGCTAATACTAACAATGACCACTGCTCGTTTCTCGATCTTGATATCTATATCACTAATGGAAAGCTGAATACTAAAATTTATGATAAAAGGGATGATTTTTCATTTCCTATCGTTAATTATCCGTTTTTAGATGGTGACGTTCCCTTGTCACCATCTTACGGTGTTTATATATCTCAACTTGTACGATTCGCTCGTGTATGTAACAATGTTTTAGATTTTAACGAGAGAAATTTATGTATTACTGAAAAATTATTACACCAGGGTTTTCGATATCACAAACTAGTCAAAACATTTACTAAATTTTATCATCGGTATAAAGACATCATTCGTAAATATAGCTCAACATGTAGACTTCTAATACGTTCAGGTATTTCACATCCAATTTTTTATGGTAATATTCTTTATAAAGCACAAAGGTGTCAGTATTCACCTCAGAAACTTACAAAACCTTTGAATAGACTTATTAAGAAGGGATATAATTACGATACTGTTGTCAAGTCATTAAAGACTGCATATTTTGGCGTTAATATTGAGTCACTGATAAGGTCTTTGCATCGGAACTAAACACATTATTTTTTTAAAAACAGTTGTTGGCATGACACGGGTTATGTTCTTCTCATATATGTTATGATGGTATGAAACTAAACCCCTAACGGGAAGGATTGTGCCTGATGTTCATATGATGAAATCATAATCTTTCAGTCAGTTTAATTGAAGTCTGGAGCTGGCATGTCAGTTAACTGCTAGTAGTCTGTTGTTATTTATGTATTTTTGTCATTTTGTTTATTTTCTTTGGTTACATCTTCTGACATCAGACTCGGATTTCTCTTGAACTGAATTTTAATGTGCGTATTGTTATGCGTTTACTTTACTACATTGGTTAGAGGTATAGGGGGAGGGTTGAGATCTCACAAACATGTTTAACCCCGCCGTATTTTTGCGCCTGTCCCAAGTCAGGAGCCTCTGGCCTTTGTTAGTCTTGTATTATTTTAATTTTAGTTTCTTGTGTACAATTTGGAAATTAGTATGGCGTTCATTATCACTGGACTAGTATATATTTGTTTAGGGGCCAGCTGAAGGACGCCTCCCGGTGCGGGAATTTCTCGCTACATTGAAGACCTGTTGGTGACCCTCTGCTGTTGTTTTTTATTTGGTCGGGTTGTTGTCTCTTTGACACATTCCCCATTTCCATTCTCAATTTTATTTAAAGGTCCCGATATATGTTTCTTTTGAATGCCAAAAAAAACAATTGTTCAATATACTTACGAATATATCGAAGAACACTAGTTGTGCTAGAACGTGTTCCAACAGCATTTGTAGCAGAACATACATAAGAACCACAAGAGGACGGGAAGTTTAGTACTGTTAATGAAGGATTTCGGGTATTGCCACCAGAATATTTGGCATATAAAAAATTAAAATGCATATGGGAGAGTAGGAAGGGAAGTTAATTATTGAACGTGGGTCATGGGTATTTTTTCAGTATGCTTCTTTTATCATTATGCAAAATTATCTCAAACATGGATATTTTGAAAGTCCCTTCCTCCTCCTCCACCACATACATTTTAATGGAATAGCCCTTATTGTGGTGCATATTATTTTCTCAATATAATAAATCAAATCGAATATTTTCATAAGTGTGTTATTTTGCTTAAACTTATCTTCCCAGAATTTCTCAAAGATCCCACTTTCCCTATATAATCTTAATCTAAATTAAATGAAAACAATATTTTAAACAAAATATATTCATACACTTACGAATGAATCTAAAAATAGAAGTTGTACTAGACTGTGATCCAACAGCATTTGTAGCAGAACATACATAAGAACCACCATCAGATGACTGGAAGTTTAGTACTGTTAATGAAGGATTCTGGGTAGTACCACCAGAATATTTGGCAGTATTGCCTAAGCTTAATGTTTGTTGTTGGTTAGATCCACTTGGTGTGAAACGCCATGAAATGGACGTGGCTGCTGGATTTCCACTAACAATACATGTAATTAACTGAGATTGTCCCTGGAGTACATCAGCATTAGCTGGTGAAATAGATACACTTAGAAGATCTGAAAAGATAATAAAAGAGTGTCATTAATTAAATTATACTCTACAGAAAAAGGGATTACAAAAACTCTTGCTCTTGGATTATTTATCTTTAAATAGTTATATGTATCTAATGCCTGATTTTGAACTAAGTTAAAATCTCCTGTCAGAATAACTTGTTGGAAATTAAAGTTTTCTATTATTTCATTAACTTTATTATAAAAAAATGGTGAGTCATTATTTGGTCCATATAAATTAACAAGTGTTATATTTTTACCTTCAATTGTAATATATACACAAAGAAAATTTCCATTATCATCTTTCTTTATCTCAACTATTCCAAGGCTTTTAATTTGGTAGGTAAGATGAGCCTTTTACATAAGACTCATCATTGCTGAACTAATTAAATATAAAGTTGATGAGCGTTTAAAATATGGAAAAGTTGTGTCAAATATGGCTTTGGCAATCTTCGCCTGGGGATAGTCTAAAGAGTCTGTGTGGGTTCGATCTTAAAATGCACTTTTCTTTGTCCTGAACAACCCATCATATAAAATTTTCGGGGAAAATTTTCCATCAATGATTAGTTCATTTCAGTTCCTCCCATCCCCAAAACAGGTACAAATCTTGGAACAACCCTAATGTAAACCGTGTGCAGAAGGTAATGTAAGGGCCCATAGTTAGCTATGCAGAAATTCTGGCAAACAGTCAAAGCTGGACCATGAAAAAATGTCTGGCACAAAAGGCTCTTAAGTATAGGATAAAATAAATGTGTGTTACTAAAGAGTTACAAAATTGTAAATGACAGTTCACTTTTATAAGCATTGCAAAACACTTGAAGGAATAATGAGTTATTTTTCATCTGTAAATGCATTTACTTTCTTCGCTAAAACATTAATGCATTACCACCCGTGACAGATAGTCTAGCACGAGAGCTGGTTTGTGATCCTGCAACATTTGTAGCGCCGCAGAAATAATCCTGTTCATCGTCCTCCACGATATTATTAATAGTTAAATGTGGAGCTGTGGCAGAATTAACAATGGAGTATTTGTTTCCAAAGGATATTGTTGTTAGTGATCCACCAGACTGTGGTCTCCTTTGCCAAGTCCAAGACGTAGCTTGAGGTGTTCCTGTTATGGCACACTGTATGGTGTAAGATGCTGTTCCATATACAGCAGTACCATCTGAAGGACTCACAGATATAGTCAGTTGCTCTGAAAGAGAGAAAAAATAAAGACATAAGGAACCTGTTGTTTACAGTATTCATTGTTGGTGCCCTTTATAAAAAATTAAAAATGCATGTGGGAGAGTAGGAAGGGAAGTTAATTATTGAATTGAACGTGGGTCATGGGTGTTTTTTTCAGTATGCTTCTTTTATCATTATGCAAAATTATCTCAAACATGGATATTTTGAAAGTCCCTTCCTACCCTACCACATACATTTTAATGGAATAGCCCTTATTGTGGTGCATATCATTTCCTCAATATAATAAATCATTTCGAATATTTTCATAAGTTTGTTATTTTGCTTAAACTTATCTTCCAGAATTTCTCAAAGATCCCACTTTCCCTATATAATCTAAATCTAAATTAAATGAAAACAATATTTTAAACAAAATATATTCATATACTTACGAATGAATCTAAAAATAGAAGTTGTACTAGACTGTGATCCAACAGCATTTGTAGCAGAACATACATAAGAACCACCAT
Organism: Mytilus edulis; assembly: GCA_019925275.1. Taxonomy (NCBI): domain Eukaryota; kingdom Metazoa; phylum Mollusca; class Bivalvia; order Mytilida; family Mytilidae; genus Mytilus; species Mytilus edulis. Next base: position 105,384,472 of record CM034351.1, read on the forward strand.
CAGATGATTGGAAGTTTAGTACTGTTAATGAAGGAGTCTGGGTAGTACCACCAGAATATTTGGCAGTATTGCCTAAGCTTAATGTTTGTTGTTGGTTAGATCCACTTGGTGTGAAACGCCATGAAATGGATGTGGCTGCTGGATTTCCATTAACAATACATCTAATTAACAGAGATTGTCCCTGGAAAACATCAGCATTAGCTGGTGAAATAGATACACTTAAAAGACCTGAAAAGGAAAGGAAACTGTTCATTGTGTGAATAGTTGATGGGGCAAGTATTTAATGTTTTATTAGATTAGTTAAATTATATTAAATATCACCTCAAAACAGAAAGTGTTCGGCTTGGTAACTGGAATGAACAATACTCACGTAAGAAAAATGTGAAAATATACATGTACCACCTACCAGAAAATTGAAATGAAGACCTACCACATTCTATTCTTAATGAACTAAAGAACCAAGTCAAATTAGACATCAACCCGTCAGAAGTTGTTGCAATGCATAGAATACCAGGGAAAGAACGGAGTCCAAGACCAGTTCTTATAAAATTTCTAAGAATGGATACCAAAATTTCACTTCTGCGTTAAAAGAAGGCTATAAACGAAGCACTCAAATTTAAAATTGGTGATGATATAACAAAACTCAACCAGGGTCTCCTAAATAGATTGTACAAACATGACAATATTATCGTTTCATGGTATTTTAATGGTCATGTATATGGTTCAGACGAGGAAGGAACTAGACATCGGTTTGAAATATTTGACGACATAGACAAACAAAATTGAAAAAATAAAATGTATGTATAAAATCACTTGAACATGCTTTTCATATTTGTTTGATATTGTCAAGTTCCATATGTTTTTTTTATATAATTCCTGCTCATCTATAATTATTTTGTTGTCTACAACGCCAACTTGAACCTTGGGATGATATTTGTCTCTTTGTCTCTCATACCAATCAACTATTTTTATTGTGTAACTATTTTCCGGAAAATATACGTTTCCTACGTATTTGGTTTAATTTTAGAAATACTCATATTTCCGGTTAGCTATAAACATAAAAATTTAATTATTTACTTCCACAGTTAACTCGTTTTGACACATGAGATTTAGACTCAAGCAACTGGATAATGGTTGCAATAGTGAAGGATGTCACATAAATCAATATCTCTCAATATACAGTATTACCATAATCTAAAACATAGATAATCCTAATCATTTGACAAATTGTGTTTCTCACTTCTGTCTGCACTCGTAAATTGAAAATTAAGTCAAGCTTATAAACTTCTGTCAAGCATATTCTATAGAGTAATCTAGTCAATTTTACTGCGCTTTATTCATTTTTTGTCTGAAATTCAGGCCAAGTGTTATCCTACTTTTGCTTATTTAATTTGCTTTTGTTTTGTTTTCTACATTTCATATTATAATTACTGTCATACATCTTTGTAATTCAAAAACACAGATTATTGCATGAACACAGACCTTGCTCATTATTTCAATAGTATTACAGTATCACAAGATAAGTGATATCTGATAAAATCAACATCTTTTATTTATATAATATTAATGTTTCCCTTTTGAATATATGTTCTGTACATACATGTTTTGTTTTGTACTTTAACTCGTCTAAGTTTGAGTGTCCTGTTAACTAATGTATACGTCAGCTTTCGGTTTCAAAGATCTTTCCAAAGTGTACGTCATGTGCTTCTGTTTCACTATATATTCATTATAAGTTTTGATAGTTTTGACTGATCATTGTTTTTAACATTAATCTGTCAATTTGTAAACTATATTATTATTCATAACATAATCCTCCCTATAATCATAAAAAATGTTTTTATCCTCAGTAGTATAATACAGTTTTTATTACTGGTTGCTATAATTGAGCAAAATCCAGGTCCTGATCAGAGTAACAAAAAAAATTTGAAAATAGTACACAATAATGTGTGTAATTTACTTTCAAAGTAAGATCTCTTTAACAATGAACTACGAGTATGACATTATTTGTATATCAGAATCTCATCTTGACAAGTCAATTACTGATGACTAAATTAAATTAAAATAGACATGGTGGAGGTGTGACCATTTATATAAAAAAAATATCTTACATTTTATTATACGGAATGACATATCTGTAAGCAATCTTGAATTACTTTGGGTTGAAGTGAGGAATTGTAGTAATGAAAAATTTTAAGTTGGTGTTTTATACCGTCCTCCAATTTCAAATTCTAATATAGGGGACTTATTTAGTGAGTCAGTAGATAACGCACTTGATTGTAATTTGCCACTTTTCCTTTGTGGTGATTTCAATTGTGATATGATGTCAAACTCAAGTAACTCTTTTAAAAAGTTACTTAACCGGTTAAACTTGGAAAATGTTGTTTGGGAGTCTACCAATTTTACAACCCAAACTGGAACTTGTATTGATTTATGTGTGACTAATCGCAAAAACTTAATTAAATCAGTAACTGTACTGACACCGATATGCAGTTCTCATTCTCCTCTCCTGTTTCAGTCGAAATTTCATTTAAAACTTTTAAACAACACTCATTTGATGTGTTTGGACTTTTGATTTTGCCTTTTGATTTTGGACTTTCCGTTTTGAATTTTCCTCGGAGTTCAGTATTTTTGTGTTTTTATACTTTTTAAAAGACAAATTCGAGATTTTAAGCGTGCAGATTATGAAGGTCTTAATAACCAGTTGAATGATACTGATTGGATGATGTTGTTTTTAATTCAAATAATATAAATGATGTTTATATGAACTTTGTAAAAACATTCGAAAGTACTGTCAAGAGATATATACTTACTAAAACTATTACAGTTAGACCAAATGATAAACCATTTATGAACAACTTGATAAGAAACAAGATAAGACATCGTAAAAGAATTCACCACAAAGCGAAAACTTCAAATAATCTAGATCACTGGAAAAAAATTAGAGAAATTCGTAATGAAATTATCAGTTTAGTTAGAAAGGCAAAAGATGATTATAAGTGCAAACTGACATCACAACTTATTGAAAAAAATATTCCTCCTGGTAAATGGTGGAGCATTGCCAAGTCTGTATCAAATTTTACTAAAAACAGAGATTCCCCCTTTTTTTTCAACATGATGGCCAAATTTTTATTCATCTATTGGACAAATCAGAGATCCTGAACAATCATTTTGATGATATAGCTTATATTGATATAGAACCAGAAATTCCTGATAATAATGAGCCTCCTCTATGTCATTTAAAAAAATTGTCTTCACTGAGAAAGAAATTTTAGACCAGTTAAAAATTTTGAATGTTAATAAACCAGCTGGACCTGATGGTATCAGTCCTAAAATTTTAAAAGAGGTTGCTAGCTTTATTTCTAAACCATTAACTAAGTTATTTAATATGTCTCTATTAGTTAAACAAGTTCCATTGTTATGGAAAGTTGCACATTTTAATCCTATTTTTAAAGGGAAAGGTAGTCCACATTCAGCTCTAAACTATCGTCCAATATCTGTTACTAGTATTGTTTGTAAGATTATGGAAAACGTTTTATTTAAACATTTGACGTATAATTATATTAGGAGTAATAACCTTTTGTCAAAGTTTCAATCTGGGTTCCAGCCAGGTGACTCTACTGTTAATCAGTTAATTGAAACATATCATAAAATTATTAGTAACATGGATAATGGTAGGGATGTAAGCTTTGTATTTTGTGATGTATCTAGAGCTTTCAATAAAGTTTGGCATAAAGGACTTTTGTTTAAACTTAAACAATCTGGCTGAAATGACCAGCTCTTATCTTGGATAGAAAGTTATCTTTCGGATCGTCAACAAAAGGTAGTTTCAGAAGGCTTTTCGTCAACCCTTAGAAGTATACATGCAGGTGTCCCCCAGGGATCAGTTTTGGGACCCTCTCTGTTTCTTATTTATATAAATGATATAGTAAATGACATTGCTAATGATATTAGACTTTTTGCAGATGACACCTCTATATTTGTCATAGTAGATGGTGATCATGCTGTAGCGGCTGCTTCTTTGACTGATGACTTTGATGTTATCTCAAATTGGGCAAAATCATGGGCTGTACAATTTACCTATAAGAAAACTAAAAATATTGTATTTACTAGAAGGGAAAGGGAGCATCCAACTGTTTTTTTTTTGGGGGATAAATGGCGAAGAGGTTGAGAAAATAAAAATTCACTGTCATCTTGGGATAACATTTCAGTCTTCAGCTTCTTGGCACACGCATATTGATATTATTTATAAAAAAGCATGCTCTCGTCTGTCTGTGCTTCGTCAAGTTAAACACTTATTAGATAGTTCACTTATACGTATTTATTATGCTTTTATTAGACCTATATTAGAATATAGTGATGTTATTTGGGGCAACTGATCCCAGCATGAGACTGAGCTTCTTGAAAATATTCAGATAGAAGCTGCTAGAATTATTACAGGATTACGACGTAATTCCTCCAGACAAAAACTTTATATTGAATTAGGTTTAGAAACTCTGGAGAATAGACGTAATAAACATAAGCTTATACTATTCTACAAAATATTAAATGAGATGACACCTGCACACTTATATGAGTTAGTCCAGCCATATCTTCCCAGACAAACCCCTTATACTTTGAGAAATGAAAATAACACCTTTCACCCGCCACTTGCAAGAACTAGCTCCTATTTTAATAGTTTCATTCCTTCACCTATAAGACTTTGGAATAGTCTTCCTTTGAGTTTACAAAAATCACCAAGTTTGGGTATATTTAGAAGTGGACTGGATAAGTTTTATAGGACTGGTGATATATTTAAACCATTAAACTATGGGATAAGGAAACTTAATATAAGTCATTGTCAACTCAGAAATAATGCTAGCAACCTTAAATCTCATTTGTTTAATCAGTTCTTATCCGAGAACACTTTTTGCGCAAACTGTTACCATCCTGTTGAGGATAACCAACATTTCTTTTTTATTTGCCCTAAGTATAATGCTGTAAGACAGATTCTTCATGATTCAATGTACTCCATTGTTAATAATAATGACATAAATATTGAATTACTACTTTTTTGAAACAGATTATTTTCATATGATATGAATATTGCTATTTTTAAATCTGTTCAGAAATATATCAGTGACACTCAAAGTTTTGTTTGAAACTTACTCAATTTTTGTTTCATCTAGTTTTATTTTTTATTTTTGTCTACACTCCAACATTAATTCATTTATTCCACTAAGCAAGCTTCTTGTCTCTTTCAAGCCATATATATATTTCTAATAACTTATAAAGGATATTTGCATGTTTCAAGGAACTTTAAATAACTGATGATCAATTGCCTATATATTTAAATATACTTTGCATTTAGTAAGTAACACTGTTAACATATATTTGCTCGTGTGTGCTCACAAGTAGCATGCTTGTTCCACTATATTGCATTATTTTAAATACAGTTGTTGTAATTGAATTATACCTTGTACATGTATTATGGAGAGAGCTTTTATAGGCTGTGCCTGTTGCTCAATCCTTTTCATATCTTAATGAATAAAATATGTTTAAAATCAAACCACAAAATAGTTCTACCAATTTTCTACATAGTTTTTTTTAATTTCTGTATTTAATCGCGAATAGTCTGCAATTTTAAACCTAAAATATGTTCTATACATAAATGCGTACTATACATGGTCGAATACGGTAGCTAAATAACAAAGAGCTCACCTCCATTGACAATAAGCCTTGCACGTGTACTGGTTTGTGTTCCTGCCACATTCGTGGCTCGACAGTAATAATCTTGTTCATCGTCCTCAACAACATTGTTAATAGTTAAATGTGGAGCTGTGGCAGAATTAACAATGGAGTATTTGCTTCCTGTAGATATTGGTGTTTCTGTACCACCAGAGATGGTCATCCTTACCCAAGTCCATGATGTAGCTTGGGGTGTTCCTGTTATAGAACACTGTATGGTGTAAGACGAATCTCCATAAATAGTACTTCCATCTGAGGGACTCACGGATATTGTAAGTTGTTCTAAAAGATAAAACCTTTACTTGAAATATAGCATAAAATCAAAACTTACTCCAACTTCAATTAAATAATGTTTTCAGATAATTTGTTTGGATAATCACAATTCCATGTACAGTTCACCATAAAACAGGGTATTGAAATCTTTATTTTGCATTAAATTCATAGAAAAAAACAATGTCAACTTCCTAACAAAAATCTTGCTATGGTACTTAATAAAATGCAAAACTTTGCATTTGAAATCTTTTTTAAGAAGATTCAAATGATACATTTTGTCTTCTAAAAATTACAGTAATCTGATCAATCTATGGTACTAACTGTCAAAGGTGAAGGTTGTCTACAGTTTTGGCTGTCCTGTTTGAGCCCCTTCTTGTAAAGATTACATTCTTTAATTATGAATAGATTCTGAAAGCTGGTACAATTCTATGGTGAACCATTACAAGATCCAACCAAACATTTGTATTTTAATAACTTACGGATATATCTTAGTACAGAAGTTGTACTTGAACTGGTCCCAACAGCGTTTGTAGCATAACATATGTAGGAACCACCATCAGATGACTGGAAGTTCAGTACTGTTATTGAAGGATTCTGGGTTGTACCACCAGAATATTTGGCAGTATTGCCTAAGCTTAATGTTTGTTGTTGACTAGCTCCACTTGGTGTGAAACGCCATGAAATGTCTGTTGCAGATGGTGTTCCTGTTGCAGTACATGAGATCAACTGTGATTGTCCCTGAAGGACATCAGCGTTAGATGGTGAAATAGCAATACTTAGTAAACCTGTAAAGATATTGAAAATGTTCATACATATTTTTTTTTGTGGAAATTATAGTAAAACTATATCATTTTTTATGTCATTTTACTATTGAAGAATAGGTGTTGCACTTTATGACTTTCTTAATAGAGTCGACTGGGTGAATGCTATGTAATCTCTCATTTGGTTGGAGGCAAATAATTTGGAAGCTTTATGACAAATTTTTGCAATTCAATAATTTTAATGTTGCACACACATAAAACTATGACTTTCTACACACATACACCATCAAGAAAATTTTAAGGCAAAATGTTAGTCACAGTGATTTTTTATTTGATGTTTTACATTTTCAGGTGTAAAGTTCACTGTTAACCATCGGTAACTCGGTGAAGTTCGAGTGTGAATTCCAGGTTTGTTAAGACAAATTTCCTTCATTTTTCAAACAAAACTGACCAAGTTTTTAAATATAAATAATATCATTATCAAATATATTCCATTGTGAAGCAAACACCAATGATTTTGTCTTAAATTGAAGAAATTTGATGGTTATGGTTACACGCTAGAAAATATGTATACTCACATGTTCCTTTTAAAATGTTTACTTTTCATGTTTAATTAACATTTTAAAAGTATGTTTGAATACAGTCTTGCAAAACAAACTATACTCAGCAAAAGCTAAACTAAACTAAAAATTGATTCAACATATTTTGTTAAAATTGAAAATGTTAAATTGTGGTTTGAAATTGAATAAAAAAAAGTATGGAATGAATCAACATGCATTGTAATCAAACTGACCTCCATTGACGATCAGCCTTGCACGTGAACTGGTTACTGTTCCAGCTGCATTTGTTGCTTGACAGAAAAAATCTTGCTCATCATCCTCCACGACATTGTTAATAGTTAAATGTGGAGCATTTGCCGAGTTAGCAATGCTATATTTGCCGCCAGCAGATATTGGCGATACTACACCACCAGCTACTGGTCTTTTGGACCATGACCATGATGTCGGTTTAGTTCCAGTAATGGTACACTGAATAGTGTAAGAGGCATCTCCATATATAGCAGAGCCGTCCGCAGGAGTCACCGAAATTGATAGCGGATCTGAAAACCAAGTTGACATTTAATCCCGTTCAAGTTTGTGATATACGATTCATTTTTTATGTCTTTAATTCTTATGATATATACAGAATAACCATTCATGGTCTCGGAATTGAAAACAATATGATAAACAGGATGATAAGATACACTTGAACGCGCAAAAATTTATCCATTTATAGTAAAAACTTCAGAAAAATATATAGATGATGCTTAACAGTAAACTTGTACTCGAATTTTACTCGACCAGTACTTAACGATTGAGTACGCGTCTTAACATGCTCGACCTTCGTCAAAGCAAGACCGATCGGTGATGCTCGAATCTTTCCAGATGCAAATTGAAATCAAACATGATAACAAAAATCTCACTTTGCTTTTTAACAAAAATAAAACATAAAACAAAAAACACCATTTTACAAAATAAATTTACGTTTTTATAAAATGAAGACATTTGTCAATTTGGAATAAATATATACAATTTCTGCTAAGTTGATCGTTTTTTGTTTTCGTTTTAACGATTTTAGTTTCTATCCGTCAAAATAATAAAGACATGACTGATGTTTTGCTAAAAACTGATATCTTAAGGTTGCCCATTGTTCAAATAATGTAAAAGTAGAACCTATTGACCATTTGCGTTTGACAAGCTATAAGTACCCCAACTTGACAAATGTAAACAACGAAAACGAGAAAAACTAATAACTGTGTTACACATCACTAGTTGTACATTTTGAAGATAAATGTCCCTCTTGTATTTAAATGAACATTAACTGAATTGTTCAATGTAGTGTGATAAATTGTTACACAATACATGTGTGTATTATATTTCAGAGAAGGGTTTAGAGGGAGGGCAGGTGCCCTTCACCCGCCTCTTTGTAAATATAGATTATAAAATGACATTTTTTTTATATCAGACCCTTTTCAGTCCTAGGTCATATTATCAGCCCGAGAGCCGACAGCCTTGAGGGATAATTTCGACCATTGGCTGATAAGGGGTCTGATATGAAAATGACATATTATGTTTTTTTTATCAAATACTTCAACAGAAGACATACAGACAAAAACTATTTTTAAAACTTTGAAAATATACTTTAGTTGTAATATTAACAAAGAAACGTACCAGTGAGGTTTATTTTCCGGATTTTGCCGAATCATCCGATAACGTTACAGTAAAGCATGCGATTATAACTGAAAGCAGTTGGAATGAAACGGAAGCAGTTGATATAAACTGGAATCAAAAGTCATATCACACGGCTAAGACAATTCTTCAAATTTAATGAATAAATATATGTTCAAAAAAGTGTTACCATTATTTTATTTTAAGTGTATGATAAATATAGTTATGAAATATTTGGCTGTAAGATAAATAGTATAATAAGTATATGATATGTCTTTCTTAATTGTACAATAGATTTTTTAAGTTGACATTGAAGACCCGATACAAGGCATCATGGAATTCCGGGTTTCCCCATGATATATTTGAAAGTCATTGCCCTAGTTGTTATCCAGATCGGACGTCCCCACATAGATGAGCGACCTTCTAGATGACAAATGACTCAAGCCTATGATTGTTATACTTAGGTAATATAACACATACATATAACCCTATAAAATCATAACAGTGGTGTCAGAAGTCGGCACGATTCCACTGATTTCCACTGCGGTCATTTATTTCCGCCGAATTTCATATTTTTTTCTTTGTTTCGCGAGAGGAAAATCTTTCTTCTATCCCGAAATTATATTATTTCATGGCACACTGATTTATCAGGACTTTTGATATTTGCGCGAGTGATATATTCGTTTCATATTCATATTGTGATTATCAGATATTCCGTGTGATTAAATGCCCATCCCCCTTTTTGTAACACATTTACACAAAGTACACAGAATTGCATACACTTTGAGAATAAGACAGAATAACCTTATAAATAAGCTACTAGTGGATAGTTTTTGATTGTCTTTTTGGTTTATTTCAGGTTTTGTTCATTTATATTAATACAAGTCAACACATTTTTTTTCATTCATTGATATTCTGTTGAGCGTCAGATCTTCTGATGTCAGATATCATTTATATGTATTTCTTTTGTTTTTCATAAATTATTGATACAACTGTGTGCGTCAGATCTTCTAATGTCATAGTTGTTATCAAATTATTTATTTTTTTTCATTTTGTTTAATTGATTTGTCGGTATTGCCGTCTAAAAAGTGTTCACTCATTTACGATAAAAGAATGTGTTGATAATATACTTTTACTACTATTTGTTGTGAATTGTCTACATTGTTTACAATTATATGCCTGTGTTTAAAAAGTAATTTTTCTGAGTTTATGAATATGTGTAATTGATATTAAAAAGAAAGACAAATATAAACATATTTGATTGAGTCACTTATATGTTTTTTTACATTCATGTATAATTATGTGAAAGTTTTGAATATTTAGGTCCCTTGACTTTTATGATGATATAAACAGGGTTATTAAAATTAGCATATTTCTGAAGCAGCTAATTAATGGTGGATTAAAGATAAACGAAAGAAAAGTAATCTCACAGAACCGACAGAGTCCCCAAGGTTAATTACACGACAAAAACTCCATTTTATGGTTCAGTCAATTGTCAATGAAAATAACAAATTGAATAGAAAGATATTATCAAACAGACGGGAACGGATACCAGAGGAAGACAAAAACCTGAGTCAGAAGCTTGTATTCAAAAGTACGACGAGACCAAACAAACTCAGACCAAATATGAATCAGGAGAAAACAAGGACACTAAAATTGAAGAAGAAAGAAATTTGTCTTCGAAATATGAAATAAAAAGAGCTTCATGTCAGAGTCGGTTAAATCACCATGAGTTAGAAATGCTCAGTGACATCATTGACCGATTAACTCCAACTTCTGTTTATCGTTCACATAAGTAGCTGACTTGTGAACTGAAGAGTAGGAAATATCGTTTTTGGACAACACCACCAATTGATGATGAAAGAAATACAGGAGAAGATGATGGGGAAAGGAAACGATAGATTGTTGTTCAAGGAGGTCAACAATATTTCCACGTAACCATGTGTTACCATCCCAAAGAACAGACTTTAAAGACAGAACAATTCACCCAAACTGACAAAAAATTATTCAGGATAGATGTCAGTCATAAAAGAAAGGAGACAACAAAATACGCAAACAACGGATGATATACAAATGGTTAATGGCAAAGACAAAAAATGGACATATGATTTCACACATACGGAAATTGAACAACAAACAATCAATGCAAAATGTGAACATCAAATGGACATACATGTAGGAGAAAAGAAAATAGAAAACTCCAGGGAAGAAATAAAGCATAACAATCTGACCAATAGTAAAGGGGAAACAGAAACTGAAAAGAAATCATACAAAGTTACTCGATCATCCAAGACAAAGAAAAACAATGTTGTTCAGAAGATAAAATTAGAAAAACGGAAGTTGATCTACCTAAGAGGAAATAAAGAGTCACACTCAAGAAACACAATTCCAACTACTTTGAGAACACTTATAAGAAGAAAAGAACGACTTGATATGCCAGTTCTACAGAGAACCAGGAGTAGGTTTAGGAAGGGACTTCAAAAACCAACAACAAAGCAAATGAATAAAAGAAAACATTGTATTGCAGTTGGAAAATTAGTAAGAAATACGAACACTTACAGCACTGACATCAACCATGAATATTTGGTAACAGACACACAGTATAGCGGTTCTACAGCATTTGAGAAAGACAAGTGGTCCTTATTTGCTACCTGACTGTTTGTATATTCTAAAGTTCTTCTTAGATTTTATTGTAAATATATGTGTAATTTATATTTTGTATTATCTTTATTGAATGCTGTATATTTTTATAATGCATATTTGTTTTATTTTTGTACATAAAGTAGGCCGTTAGTTTTCTCGTTTGAATTGTTTTACATTGTGATTTCGGGGCCTTTTATAACTGACTCTGCGGTATTGGCTTTGCTCATTGTTGAAGGACGTACGGTGACCTATAGATGCTAATTTCTGTGTCATGTTGGTCTCTTGTGGAGAGTTGTTTTATTTGCAATCATACCAAATCTTCTTTTTTTTTTATATACACAACAACAAAAAAACACGATTTTTCATAGACAATAAATATATGTTTGTAAAATATACTACAGTTCTTTGGAAAACGTAACTAGGGATAAACTTTTTCGATGGATATTAAATATTAGATATTTAACACCGCTTTCGAAGCACTTTTTGATATATCAGGAAAGCTCAAAACAAAAAATTAAAAAGCCTTAAATATCTAAATACTTGATATGTCAATTTATAGTAAAATAAGTTTTGAACAATAAAAATCTTCCAAAATCTGGGGGGGGGGAAGGGGGGGGGGGTAAAAACCTGATTTTTTTTTACATATGAAATAAACTTCAGGTCTCTCTAAAGTCTTCTACAATACGTAATAATGTGATAGATACTTTTGAACAATATTAAAATCAAATATCTATAAAACATGACTATCTATCGATATCCTATTTATGAACTCGGAGAGCTTACACAATGTGAATAGTCAACAACGTGCAGTTAACACGATATTAAAGGTAAATGTATGTCATTAGCACTTCTTCATAAAACCGCAAAGGCTGATATATATAACCAATACACAAACCCCATTATATAAATTGATATTTAACAATTCAAATATAAACAATGGATAAAAACAATGATTTACTCATATCGCTCTATTTTCAGACATATTTTATTATATACTGCGAAAATTTACATCAAGCATATAGGCTATTGCCTCATATCGCTCTATTTTCAGACATATAAGCATACAGGCTATGGCCTCATATTTTAATAAAATATGTCTGAAAATAGAGCGATATGAGGCAATAACCTGTATGCTTGATGTATTTTTTTCGCAGTATATATACAAGGTCATATTTTTATTTCGAATTTCAAATATATACTGGTTAGAATGTTGTTGTTACTCATCAATGGACTCCCCTTTAAAAACACCATCACACCTCTATATTGACAGCAGCAATCAAAGGCGGGACATACGGTCCCGTAGAAACCCTATCACTTTGTTTCTTTTCTTTTATAGTTCCGAAGAATAACGTGAAGATGTTGAGATGCATAACCAGTCTTGCAATATGTTTTTTTTTTAGTTGAATAGTTTCACATCGTGTCATATTCGAATCTTTAATAGTAACTATATGATAGTGGTGCTTGATCATTGTTAATGGTTTTACCTATACATTTAGTTGCTTACATCAATGTCATTTTGTAACTTTTACTAGAAATCCTACCGTCATATTTTTATATTCTCATCAAAATTCAAAATAAATTAAGATTTTACAGCTTAAAATATTGAAGTAGATTTCCATTTTGAAATGCAAATGAGAAGTATTACTATAACTGCAGTTACATTATTTAAGACTTTGGCATTTATCAAGTGTAAAAATTGGTTAAGTTTAGTTTAAACATATGTTATCTGCTCAAAGCAAAAAAGGACCACCCACAAGTAAAACATCTTCTCAACAACACAAATATATATAAGAATACAAATCGAATTTGAGCATGCGTTATATAATTTAAACAACCTAAATATTACTAAAAAATAAAATCACAAAAATACTGAACTCATAGAAATCATTATACGAAGAAAAGGAAGAGGATAAAGAAATGCAGATTATGATGATGATGATTATGTGCGTTTTATCTATATTGATATAATACTACGAGGAATCGTTTCTCTTTATAAAATTGAATACTTGTTTAACAATTTGCATATTTTGATAATGAGGTAATTTTAAAAGTTTTTTTTCCCCGAAACAAAACCCTAGTTTGACGTCCAAATCGCAGCCTTTGTGAAACTAGCAGAGACCCTGCAACAGAATAGATAACGGCAACAGTAGTTTACCGGTGTTCAAAAGTCATACATGTAAATCGATTGAGAGAAACTAAAAAAGAGGAAAACAAAGGAACAACTAGAACATTCAAATGCAATAAAAACAAACACCAACAATACATAATAACAAACTTGATAACATCTGCCATATTCCTGACTTGGTACAGGACATTTTAAGAATAAATGGTGGGACAAACCAGAATTAATGGCTAGCCAAAAAAATAGAGAATTGAACCTGGTTTTATAGCTAGCTAAAACTCTAACTTGTATTACAGCCGCATCAAATTCCATTATGTTGATAACGATGCGTGAACTAAACAAACAGACATACTTTTCTACATTGGCTAGAGGTATAGGGGGAGGGTTGAGATCTCATAAACATGTTTAACCCCGCCGCAATTTTGCGCCTGTCCCAAGTCAGGAGCCTCTGGCCTTTGTTAGTCTTGTATGATTTTAAATTTTAGTTTCTTGTGTATAATTCGGAGTTTAGTATGACGTCCACTATCACTGTACTATTATGCATATTTTAGGGGCCAGCTGAAGGACACCTACGGGTGCGGGAATTCTCGCTACATTGAAGACCCATTGGTTGCCTTCGGCTGTTGTTTGCTCTATGGTCGGGTGGTTGTCGCTTTGACATATTCACCATTTCCTTTCTCAATTTTATAATAGGTTAAAATTTCAATATTACAGCAGTCTATATTAATATTGTGCTATAATCCTTATTACTAAACAAAACAAACAAACATTTAACAAAGTAGTACAAATTGACATACAGCATATTAGTAAAGATTAAAAACAAGAATACACAAATTTACCAAAGTACAATAACACAATGACTGGATATATAAGTACAGAGCCACGTCATATATGTAACGAAGAATCATAAAAAAAAAAGTATATAGACAAAGCACATAGCAAAAATGAAAGATGAGTAACAAACAAGTTTTCGAAGTAACCCCAAAAGGCATATAAACAAAACACATTAGCAAAATGAAAGACAAGAATACGCGAATATCATAAACAATCATGACAGAATGTACATGTACCAAAGTATCTTAATACCAACAAGAGGCTACATGTATCAGAGCGACAGCAAACCGGATTTATTAACATTTATTTGTGTCCTGGCATTTTTCAATATCACAAGAACCAGAACTCCTAAACAATGAAAGTGAAAATCGTCAATATTAAATGTGACCTCCATTTTGTCATCAATAACAACATATTGAAATTTGAAAAGCTTTGGTTGAATGGTTCATGAGTAAATGCCACAACATGACTAGACACACCATTTTTCAATCTTTCAAAAACCATAACTTCTCAACAAGGAAAGTAAAAATCGCCATTATTAAACTTGACTTCTATTATTAGTTACAACTTATTTAAATTTGAAAAGCTTCATAGGACGGTTCATGAGTAAATACACGGACACGACTGGAAACACCATTTTTCAATCTTTCAGGAACCAGAACTCCGGAACGGTAAATGTCAAAATCGTCATTATTAAATAAACAACCATTTTGTTGTCAGTAACAACATATTAAAATTGTATAAGCTTTGTTCGAGCGGTTCAGGGATAAATGCACGGACAACATTTGGCTGCCGCCCGCCCGACCACCCGACCGGCCACCCGCTGTACATCCCCAAATCAATAACCGACGAAAATCCGGTTAATAATAACAAACAAAATCAATTTTTAACAAAAATGCACAAAATGGCACATATCATTCATTGATTTTTATTCCCCACCTACGATAGTAGAGGGGCATCATGTTTTCTGGTCTGTGCATCCGTTCGTCCGTCTGTGCGTACGTCCCGTTTAAGGTTTAGGTTTTTTGTCAAGGTAGTTTTTGATGAAGTTGAAGTCGAATCAACTTCAAACTTAGTACACATGTTCCCTATGATATGATCTTTTCTAATTTTAATGCCAAATTAGATTTTTGACCCCAATTTCATGGTCCACTGAACCTAAAAAATAATACATTTTTTAGTACAAGTTTCAGGTTAAAGGTTTTGGTTAAAGTTTTTGGTCAAGGTAGTTTTTAATGAAGTTGAAGTCCAATCAACTTAAAACTTATTACACATGTTCCCTATAACATGATCTTTCTAAATTTAAATGCCAGATTAGAAATTTACCCCAATTTCACGGTCAACTAAACATAAAAAACGATAGTGCGAGTGAGGGCATCCGTGTACTATGGACACATTATTGTTGTTAAAAAAATATATATGGCTACTTTGTTGTGTTTGGCGATAGATGATAACTTCACGCAGTGCTACCAATGATTTCTCTAAAACAAGTTTCAACATACATATACGCTGAAAAAAGAATAGATATGAACCTGTTTTCAAGTACGACTTGTAGAATAAGTCGACATAAGTAACTCGGCACGTTGTTATGTGATTTCAAATTTATTTAGAACTTTCTGTAAACAAATCAATGGTAGCACAACATACGACTATTGTATGTTGCAAATATTATAACGTTAATGTCTTTAATAATTCATGTTGATTTTCTGTATACAATGTGGATTGATTTGCCTTCAGATCACATTTACAAATTGTATTTGTATGCAATGAAACTGAAATGTAAATGCAATGGATAAAGTTCCCTTTTTGTATTATGTATACAATGGCATTTTTTTTTCTCTACAGTATCTTTACTGTTTTTATTAGTTTTGCACTTTTAATTTTTTCTTATTACACGAGGCTCAAGAAATTGTCATCAAGCTCAAGCAAAATTTCCGAAATAATTTTTCAGAGTTCACATTTAAAAAAAATATTATTTAATCTATTCTTGAAGGTTTGTGTAATGCAAATGGAGATCACAGAATTTTTTTTATCGTAAAATAATATATTTATGAAACACTACTTAAAAATTGCTGTACCTTTTTGAGTGGCAAATATTATCTTTTACTGAACGTCATCCCTTCATGTCAGGACAATGTAACGCTAATTTTTTCGTATATACTTCATATATACGTTCAGTTATGAACGATTATAGAATTTTTCAACAGCACACGAATGAATCAAGTACCCAGATATTATGTCTGTAAACGTCTATGCACGAGGATTGCACGGAGATGTTAGTGCACCATAATATGATCTGCTGGGATACTGTCAGAACCCAGTTTGTTAGATACCAAAATAAAATCGAAATCATACTCTTGCTTTATTAACTTTGCGTTTATGTTTTTGTTATTTCGATTTTGGCTATGGTACATTCAGAGGCGGGTTCAGGTGGGGGCATGGCACACTTGTCCCCCTTCAAACTTGCAAATCATGGGTTGTCATCAGCTTAATAATGTATCGGAAGAGACGACGAAAACAAATGTGGTCGCATTATATATCCGTTTGAGAATTCAACGTATATAAAACGGAGTAGGTTTAACAGAATCAACGTGATAACTTATTAACTGACCTACTTTTTATATAAGTTCTATAAATACTTTTATCTCTATTTTGTGCCTTTTCCTTTGATCTTTTTTTATGCATTTTTCCTTTGATCGTTGCTAACGAAATTGACATGAAATTGACAACGTCGTCATAGGTAAAATAGCGATAAACAGATTATCATTGGTCATCCCGGCTCAAGCGAGAAAAAATCAATCTCGTTGAGATAATCAACGATAATCTATAAATATACTTCAAAGAAAGGTGTCTGATGAAAAATATTATTGACTTTTATCAGTTAAAGTAAAAACAATTGTAACTTTGAAGGTTTTTATAAACAATTTCTTTGATCCCATAGCTAAATAACTTTCCCACGAAATAGGTGATTGTGCCCTGAGCGCAGTTGGGTTGGCTATTTCATCATTGCAGTAATGGTTATCCCCCAAGGACGCAGTATGTCAGTGTAAGATCACCCCGATGGCCGGAGGCCAGAGGGTGATCTAACACTGACATACCAAGTCCGAGTGGGATAACTATTTTACATCCCAGCTGTTTTAGATTAGACGAAAAACCATTTACAATTCATAAAATCTAGTTTAGAACGCCACACAACCATTATAATATACTTTATATTTACTATATGATGTTTCCCCTGTATGACCCCCGAACACGATGAGTAGATATCAAACAATGTCAACTCGCCACACTTGCCAATCGGCCCAAACCATATCGCCACTGTATAAAAAAATCGCCCCACTCTTGTTTACCGACTCGCCCCACTTTTGAAAAAGTGTAAAATCAAATTGAAAAATCAGTCTGACAACTCAAAAACAACAACAAAAAAGTTTTAAACCCCACTGAATAAAGGTTTGCAAACTCAGCCCACTTATAAGTATGTTAAATTACTGATAGTTCGTATCCAGTCGTCCTGGTGTAGTGGTATGTGTCGTGGCTTGAAATGCTAAAGGTCTTGACTTCGAATCCCAGCATACACACGGATTTTTTTCTACGTAAATGTTGATATTTAGTCTTTTCCGTATACCTAATTATAAGTCTTATAGTGGATTTGACATTCCGGCCAAAATGTTACAGAACAAAACAAAGGAAAGCATGCATAACAAAGAAACTCAAACTGGGGCGATCTGGTAGGGGTGATCCGGCTCAGATCACTCCTGTTAGAACAAAGGAGCTTGGGTGTAATGGAAAAAACAGGTTACTACCAATGTTGTTTTATTTGATCGGGCGGTGCTTACGTTTTAATTTGCAGAATTACACCCCAGCTCATTTGTTCTAACAGGGGTGATCCGGCTTAGATCACCCCTTTTAGAACAAAGGAGCTGGGATCACCCCTACCAGATCACCCCAGCTTCAGTTTCTTTGTTTTACATGCTTTTCTTTGTTCTGTAACATTTTGGCGGGAATGTCAAATCCACCATAAAACTTATAACTAATTATACGGAGAAGACTATTTATCTAAGACGTAAAAAAATCCGGTGTATATGCTGGGTTTCGAACTCCAGACCTTTAGCATATCAACCCACGACACATACCACTACACTAGGACGACTGGATACCAACTCTCAGTAATTTAACATACTTAAAGGAAGCAATGATATTTTTATAAGTGGGCGAGTTGGCAGACCTTTATTTAAATGGGGTTTAAACCCTTTTTGTTAATAAGTTAGTTGTCAGACTGATTGTTCAATTTGATTTCACACTTTTTCAAAAGTGGGGCGATTTTTTTTATAAAGTGGCGATCTAGTGTGGGCCGATTGTCCAATAGGGCGAGTTGACATTGTTTGATATCTACTCATAGTGTTCGGGGGTCATAAAGGATATACATTATATAGTAAATATACAAAGTATATTATAATAATTGTGTGGCGTTCTAAACTAAATTTTATGATTAAAATGTTTTTTCGTCTAATCTAAAACAGCTGGGATGTAAATTAATTATCCAATTCGGACTTGGTGTGTCAGTGTTAGATCACCCTCTGGCCCCAGGCCATCGGGTTATCTTACACTGACACACCGCGTCTTTCTGGCATAATTATTACGGACAGTCTATTTGAAGACTAGTCTCGATCATCCAGCCGCTTTATTTTTAAAAGTAGAGCGTCTGGATGAGAAGTGATATAAAAATGGTAGTTTATGACATTCGGAATAGTATCTTTTTTTTTTTAACTTGTTGTTAATATGAATCAATCAAGAAATCAAGCATCTTTTTATGGATCTATTTTGATGGATTCAGTTGAGGATTATGCCAGGCAATGGGCTAAGCGCGGGAAGGAAAACATAGACACTCTTATCGAAGGGATTTAGGCGATGAGGCCATTGATACACATCAGAATTAAGAAACTGAATGGGTCTATCAATGTCTATGCTACGTCAATCTTTAAAGAACCAAAGGTTGCAAAACACTTATTCTACCTCCATGACAAATACATGTATGTTGTTGTCCCCGCAGATAAAGCCCAAAACAACAATTAACTGCTTGATAAACGAATTACATATGAATTAGATATTGAAACTTCACTTGGAAACTCAAAATATGCCCTCACGACACTTACCAAAGAGGAAATTCTGGTATATTGCTAGGTATTCCAAGTGCTCGACGAAACCTCTTTCTAAATTATTAACATCTATTTGATCAGCAATCAAAGACCGGCTTCAAAGTTATTGTGAAACTGCCTATTCTGGAGGTGGCGTGAATCAGATGTGCAAATTCCAAACATCTTTTATAGTACATACAATCTAAGACTCTTTCTTCTTGTAATAGTATTTAAAAAAGACTTTTCTACACTTTATTCCCATTCCAAACTAAAAAACAAAGCACTTTGAAGACCCAGCAATATACCGTTGTCTATAAGGACACTTATGTAGTTTAGGCATTCAATACAGTGATGGAAGATCCAGTTCTTCTTTGTCGATAATCATATTTTGGTCTTCCACAAATCTGATTATTATATACGGCATTGTTAACAGAATATATCGTCAGGACAAACAATGTGACTGCATATTGTGCATTAAAATGTAATATTTCGTTTTGTGTAATTCTTAATTATGAGAAACGCACTGTTATGACAGTGATCCCTAAGTTGGTGCTGGAATACTTTAATGGATATAGAATATGCTGTGTTAAATTTTCTTTTGTGAGCAAAACACTTTTATCCATAATCAAGCACAAGGGAAAGGAAATAAGAGTTGTGATTTGTGAGATCAGTAAAGCGTTTGACCGGGTCTGGCATAAAGGCCTCCTTCATAAAGTAGAAAAATATGGAATAAGAGGGGACTTACTAAAATGGTTTAAAAGTTATTTATCCGAGAGAAGACAAAGATAGGAGGAAAGACCTCTGATGTGTACAGCATAAAAGCAGGTGTCCCCGAGGGCTCAATTTTAGGCCCTGTATTATTTTTATTATTCATAAACGATATTGTAGGTGACATATCATGCAACATCAGACTTTTTGCTGACGATACATCATTATATATAGTTGAGGACGAATATGCTACAGCTAAATTAATGAACTCTGAAAATCACTTATGGTCTCAAGAATGGCTTGTTATTAATTTTAATCCAAGAAAAACTGAAACCATGACCATATCTAGAAAAAGAGCAAAACCCCATAATCCACCTATATATATGAATGATACACTGATACAAGAGGTTGAAGAACATATAAAAAAGAAGATGTGGTATGATTGCCAATGAGACAACTATCCACAAAAGACCAAAATGACACAGACATTAACAACTATAGGTAACCGTATAGTACGGCCTTTTAGGGTTAATTTTTCAAGAAAACGGTTGTTGGGAAAGTCATATAAACTATATTATTGATAAAGCTACGCCTCGCTTAAATCTTATGAGGAGTTTAAAGTTTAACCTATCGCGTAATAATCTACAAATTATATATATCAGCTTCATCAGGCTTATTCTCGAATATGCGGATACTGTGTGGGACAACATACCAATTTATTTAAAGGACAAACTAGAGAGCATTCAAATAGAAGCGGCTCGTATAGTCACAGGTGCCACTAAGCTTTGCTCTAAATCTAATCTTTATAATGATAGAGTGAAAGAAGATCTAGACATACAATTATTAAATTTCACGAAATGTTTCATGATCAAGCTTCTAATTATCTTTGTAGTCTCGTACCTCAACAACTATATCAAGTCTATAACTATAATACGATAAGTGCATTTAATGTTCAAAATATGAACTGTAGAACTACCTTTTATCAAAATTTATTATTTCCTACCATCTGTTATTCGTGAATGGAACAGGCTTCAACAAGATGTTAGATGTAATCCATCAAAATTTACACTTAAAAATTATATAAATTGAGATACTAAGAAAGTCCCTACATATTCTAATGCTGGTTGTAGAAAAGGCCAAATACTTCACGCCAGACTCCGGTTGAACTGCTGGGGCTTAAATGAACACCTTTTCCTGAAAAAAATATTGTTTTTCCAGCCTCTGTATATATGTGAGCATGTTGAGAACACCAAACACTATTTGCTAGAATGTCATAATTATAGATTCATCACAAACCATTTCTACACTACAAATATATAATATACAAACATTATTATAAGGTAGTGAACTTATCAGTGATGAGGAAAACGAAAATATTTTTAAAGTTGTACAAAGATTTATTTTAGAAACAGGGAGATTTGGTCCATAACAATTTTTTTTATGTCGATGTCGATTAAGATGTTGAAACTTTATTTAAAGTGATTATTTTCGAACATTTACATATTTCTCAGCTATTCATGGATCATAATTATAAAAAAAAATGATTTGATCACATTTTTCGATCAAACTGACATCTAAGTAACGGGCAAACCACAGAAAAAACATGTTAAATAAGAATTGAAATTTATATGTTACGAGTTTTTTATACTTTGTTCCTAATTTTGTCATTTTTTGAAAGGAGACGGATTTATATAAGTTTTTCTTGTTTCCGAAACCCTGTATTTGTATTGTATAGTTATATATTTCGTACACTTTTTTTGAAATGAAATATTGTTTAAACTAATCAAGCACACCTTTTGAAAAACAATATAAATAGAGAACTTCATCTTCTATAAAAGTAAATTAGCAAAAATACCGAACTCCAAAGAAAATTCAAAACTGAAATCTCTTTATCAGATGGAAAAATCTAAACCTCACAGGTATATAATTTTTCTTATGAAGGACAGAATAAAAAGTAAAAAAACGAATTCATCTACGGTCTTTTTTTTAAAGCAATCTTATGCTCTAAGCAAATTACGTGTATTAATTGTAAAATATATCTTACTTTCTGATGATTAAGTGTGTTCAAATCGCACCTTTCGCGATCAAAATAATATGTTAACTCATTTTAATTTAACAAAATCATGCAATAAGCAGAACACCTTTGACAGAAAAAAAAACAATCATATTTTGCTGTTCTATATTTACACTTCCGGCGCACCTAAGATCACCCCTGGTTTGTAATGTAATGCGTGTTGCTCATTCTTTTGTTTTCCTTGTTGTGTTTTGTGTACTTTTGTCTTTTCGTCCATTTTCGTTTGTTACTATGACTTCGTCAGTTTGTTTTCGAATTAGGATTCGAATACACCTTTCGCCTCTTTTTTATTGGTTCTATATTTAATGTTTCTGACTAGCTCTGTATTTCTTTAGAAGTCACTTTAGCAAAGAGTATAATATACATCTAAATAATCTTAGATTACACTTATTATTGTTTAATGATAAACTTTTTACTTGTAATTCAATTGGAGTTTCGTTTCCACTTAAACTGCCATCATCTCTCAAAATTAAACATTGATATTGTCCATTGTGACCTAGCAAATTAACCTGACGATATCGGGATATGGGTACTTAGTCGGATCTTAACACGTACTTGTGATTTGTTTGAAATCGGTTTTAACGAAGAAATGTCGAAATGTTCAGAACTTAATTAAATCTGTTTTTGGGTAAGATGGTGCAAGCATACGATTTTTATTGCGACTTACACTTTGAGAAGCGAATAATCTTTAGCTACTTTATTTAAATATTGTGTAAATACGTTAATTATGAGCTATGAAAGTCAAGTGGCTCAAGCATTTTACTGAGGAAGTTTTAAAAAAATGCAAAGAAATATTTTAACAGTGGGTTAGATTTCATTAGTCTTTACTACCTATAGATTAACAACTTTTGGTTATATTTATAATTTAGAATCATTATTGCAGGTGGAGCGCGATTGTACAGTTAATTAATTATATTGCTGTGCCATTTGTATGCAAGAGTGACATTCCGTTGTATTATGTGCCAATTCGAAAAAGTTATGCGAGTATTGTCTCCCTTTAACAGGTTCATTATTTTATAATTAAGTTTAGGTTTCTGATATAAATTTCAATAGTTACAAAATGTATCAATTCAATATATTTCAGTTTTTGTTATTGGTGTATCAAAAACATTGATGTACGAATATAATTTCATAAATTTGAAACGTTTAAAATGATTACATACCAAATATATATATATATATATAAAGAACCGTTCATCATTTTTGAAAAAGACTATGATTAAATTTCGTATTATTTATCTTCCCTTCATGATAGATTGATTGGGACATGAACAAAAGTTCTCTAAAGGTAATCACAGAGAGGGACTAGCAAGCAATTTTTAATTGTAGCTAATTTAACGTTAACACAACTTTCCACTTTAAACAAATGTTATTTTATACAAATATAAGGACCTTGTTAGCTAAATCTACACATTTTATTAGATATTATGAATTTTTATTACAATAGATTAGTATGCTAGTGATTGTCATTGAGATTTGTGTTGTGTATTGTAAGAGTCTTCCCTGAAACACTGTACTTTAAAGAGTTTAAAGATTTTAGTTGGAGTCAAATATCAGCTTTGTCCATTGATAGGAATCACTTTCTGTGAAATATCTCATAGTTGCGTCAGTCCCAAAATCAGTTACCATAACCATTAAAATGTACATGATTTGTTTATACGACGTATGTAATACACTCATTCACGACTTACCCTTAAAGCGCCACTAGCTGTCAAATTTATGTTCACCAATTTGAATCAAATTCTCAAATGTGATAATTAATATTTCACTATTATACACTGAGTGCCACCGAAAATGAACACTGTTTTTTAAATAACAATTTTATACAAAATAATATTTTCTTTACAGTAATTTTTAATGAAAGTTAATGGGTTTATCAAAAGATTAAAGTCAAACAAAATGTTTTAATTACCACGATATTTATACATTTTTTTATTGATGAATGTAGTTGTACGGAGTGTGCATGAGCAATTTATCTTGTTGAAACATATTAATATATTGATGCCTAGCCATCAACTGTATAACGGTATATCATATATCTTCACCAATGTAGCGTTGGGCATTTACATTGCAATTGATAGTGCGCTTGTTTTAAAACTTTAAAAGATTACAAAAAAAAATACCCTGAAGGATTATCAAAAATCATAATTCGATTAAACCATTTAAACACTCAACATGTTCATAGATACCAGGATTAAGATTATGCACGTCAAACACCTTATTTGTCAACAAGTATTATCTCGCAGTGACGCCCAATTCCAAAATATTAAATGGGTCATAGTTATATGGTTCGCTACTGACCCCGTACGGATCCATAGAGGGTTAGTGAAATCCATAGGGGGTGAGGCCGGAGGCTGAGTCCCCTATGAATTTTATTCACCGTCTATGGATCCGTGGGGGGTCAGTAGTTAACCGTATAACGAATTTATCGGACGCTGGACTTTTTCTGCGGCGTTTTGTTGAGAGAAAAAAAAATATGAAACACAACAACATTAATAGATGACGTCGCCATTAACGCGTTATGAACCCCATATGAAACTTACTAACCCCATACGGTCTCATAGGGGGTCACCACGTGACAGCATTTAACCAATCACACCGTGATAATTCATCTGTGGTCCGATAAAAAGTTGAAGAGCGTCAAGGAACCAAAATTCTGTACGATTTTGCAATAACCAATTAGACCAACGAAAATATGTCCACTTCAACAAAATGCAATGCAGAACACGACAAATAAAGAGGCCCGACAAAACAGTAGGTGACCTTAGTTCCCTTTATTATGATATTATTGATGACAACGAACAGGGCGGGGTTGAGATAAAACAAATCGAGTATATATCCCCTTAATTTTCATGAACACGTTCATGTTTTCATTAAACAATCGGCATTTATGTTCTTGCAGACTTGTACTTTTAATCATTTAAGTAGATATGGGGAGAAGTGGTAGGAGTGCCAATGAGACAGCTCTCCTTCCAAATAACAATTTAAAAAAGTAAACCATTATATGTCAATGTACGGCCTTAAACACGGAGCCTTGGCTCACACCGAACATTTAAGATTTACTAAGGTTATAATAATATAGAATTTACAAAGTATGTTAAAATGTATTATCCTTTGTTTTTACGTTCTGTTTTATACTTTGTGTGCAATCATTCGTATGTCCCATTAAATTTGAATTGAAACCAACGAGCCACTTTTTAGGCATGAACGATCGTCTTAGAAT
The DNA here is from genome assembly GCA_019925275.1 of Mytilus edulis. Classification (NCBI taxonomy): domain Eukaryota; kingdom Metazoa; phylum Mollusca; class Bivalvia; order Mytilida; family Mytilidae; genus Mytilus; species Mytilus edulis. The sequence continues at coordinate 105,410,176 of CM034351.1, forward strand.
CTAAACAAAATGGATGATTTCAGCATTGAAATAGGGAAAAGTCTATATAATGTAGTCACATTTGTTTTTTATTTAATACATTTTTTTTATTACAAACATACACGATGAAAAATCACGAAAAGTTGAAAGCTAAGAAAAATGGCTGACCTAATAATCCAAATATACCATCTTTGTGCATCTTTTCTGGCTAATGATTTTTTTTCAATTGATTGACGTTTCCAGATAACAGCAAAGAAAAAAAAAAGATGGCGATCTAAATGATTTTATTAGATTGAAAAGCGTCATTAGAAAAAGAGTATTGCCACGTGGATGAAAATATTGGTAAAAATACTGTCATTAGGACACAAACTGATAAAATACTAAACTGACAATTTCCTCACTGTTTATTGTTATGTAAATACATTGTATGTCATGGAGAAAAAATTTGTTATTAACAGTTTCTCCAATGTCACTTTTGTTTTGCAAAAAACAAATGTTTCGCGGTTAACTTTAATTTTAAGGGCATTCAACATATTGACTAGTCTACTTGTATATTGTGTCTATCATGTTTGATTTTCATAGTTCTTTAAATGTATTAAATTTTCTCCAAAACAATCAAAATGTATAAAATCGTCACAAAAAAAGATACAAAGGTTAGAAAACAAATCACTCAATGGAAAAAAAAGTAACAATTGATTAAGATATTTTGAAGATGAAAAAAGACTGTCATTCAACATTATGTTTTTTTGGGCAAAATGGATCAAATTGACAACTTCTACAAGGGGGGCATTTTATTTTGAGGTTGTCCATTTTTTTTCGAAAATGACCAGGTAGAAACTCACTGACCATTCGAGTATGATAGCCAAAAACAGGTGACATATATTGCCATCTGACTTCATTATTTTGAACCTTTATATAATTTAAAACTGTCAAATTTTGTCCATAGGCATATGGTTGCTATGCCTTTTTCAGCTACTATATTTGTCGATAGCTATAACGAAATTGAATACTGATTTGTTTTGATAAATCATAAAGCCCAGAATTCAAAAATGTATATCTGCTATGAACATTCATATCAATAAGATTCGTTGCTGATACTTGTTTATTTAAAATTGAGAATGGAAATGGGGAATGTGCCAAAGAGACAACAACCCGACCATAGAAAAAAAACAAAAGCAGAAGGTCACCAACAGGTCTTCAATGTAGCGATAAATTCCCGCACCCGGAGGCGTCCTTCAGCTGGCCCTAAAACAAATATATACTATATAGTTCAGTGATAATGAACGCCATACTAATTTCCAAATTGTACACAAGAAACTAAAATTAAAACAATACAAGACTTACAAAGGCCAGAGGCTCCTGACTTGGGACAGGCGCAAAAATGCGGCGGGGTAAACATGTTTGTGAGATCATCTCAACCCTCCCCCTATACCTCTAGCCAATGTAGAAAAGTAAACGCATAACAATACGCACATTAAAATTCAGTTCAAGAGAAGTCCGAGTCTGATGTCAGAAGATGTAACCAAAGAAACATGAGAAAATAACCAAAATGACAATAATACATAAATAACAACAGACTACTAGCAGTTAACTGACATGCCAGCTCCAGACTTCAATTAAACTGACTGAAAGATTATGATTTCATCATATGCATTTTTTTTTTTACTTTGACTTTTAACATTTGACCCTTTTACTGAATAAGAGCAATAATCGTTTTGATCAATGTTTTCTATTTGAAACTTCATCTTTTATTTATAATTGATACACATGTAATATAATCTACTAGAAGTACTGATTGTCAAAGATCAGGGTTATCAGCTAGTGCTTGAAGTTTTCTTTGTCAAAATACTCTAAATACAGAGACTAGTTACCATTTTTTCACAACTATCTTTGTATATGTGAATCAATAGCTACCTGTATCAACAAAGAAAATTTCTAGAGCATCTTGGACTGTTCGTGCCACGACTTGGCTGGTGGTTAAAGGGAATTGCGAGGAAAGTTATTACAGAGTTTCAAAAGTATGTCAATTCTATTGACGAATCAGCAAAAATATACACTTAACGATCTCCTCTCTATATTTGAGATAACAAAGAGATGCATCAATTAGTGCATAAACTTGGTCAAAGGACAGCATATATATGGTCTATACAGAAGTAAAACGTCTGGGCAATCCATGTTTGTATGGACAGCTAAAACATCTGGTAACCTCCCGCCTGTAAGAATCGATTAAACAGTTTTGTGAACGGATACTCAGTTGCTTCCGACTTCATGGGTGTTGGACTGATTAAATCAGGCCCTGTAGAGTTTGAAATATCTAGATTAGCAACTACATCTTCCAAGATCCTGCTCACTTATAATCAATTTTTCTCTTTTAATAGTACAAGTAAATTTCTAATATGGTTAATATAGTATTTGAATCACCAACAGAAGACTGCACAAAAATAATCGTTTAAATATACATTTGAACAAAAATTCACCATTAATATCCCAAAAGTGGTAGTCAAATTTCTTCTATTGTCTCTATAAATGGTGTCAAATCGGGCTCATTTTTCTGACTATTAGACTCATTCCCCGTTTCAATTACGTATTCTATTCATAACAAGTGGGAAGAAAATATCGCTTGGCATCAACTCGAGCTATTCATTTTCAATATAATAGAAAATGCGTCTTTGGTGAGAATATTTTTATTAATAGCATTAGAAAAAGAAAATTTATAACGAACGATACTCAATTACCAAGAGTTTTGACACTTTATTCTCTTACGGTTGAAATGATAAGTTAGTAAAAATAAAATCCGCGAATTATGTTAACTTTCTTGTTTTGATTGCAGCTAAACGCATGACGAATTAAGTCATCTTCCGCTCTTAACTTTGCGAAGGCTTCAAAATGGAATACAATTTGACAAAAGGATTTTTTTCAGCGAAAAGAAATATCATGTGTGTATTCTAATGAAACACAAATATTGTTTTCCACGGGAGACGAATAACGCAGTGACCGACCATTGGTAGTCATCTTTTAGGAAAATACTAAATTCGATGTTATTATTATACTGTAAACATTAAAAGTATATATACATGTATGACAAGTAGGATATCATTTAATCATATGTGATAATCGTTCATAAACCTGCACAATGATTAACAAGTCCTTGACTAAACTAACCAGCCTCGCATAAATAAACTTTCAGACGAAGTGAAACGACAGCTACGTACGTATTCCTTCATTACGAATTAGACACAAACCAGGAAGTTACTATTTTTAACAGAGCTATGTTCATATAAATGAAATGCTAATGAACATTCTGTTCTTTGTTGATAACCAGACCGTAAACTAAGGTGTTAAAATACACAGCAAAAACGTCTTTCACAATACAGTTATGGTATTCAGTTAAAAAGGGAGAAGGGTATACATGCTACATGTACTTCTTTTAAGGTAGTACAATACAAAGATTTTTTTACTTCCAATCCCCAACCTTTAAAATGCTGTAACTTTCTTAAAATTGCATATAAATTAATAAAAGAGGTATATGTAGATAGATAAAAGAATCATCTTTTAAATGAATGCAAAATTTTTGTTATGCAATCATTATGTAATCAATTATAATGCAATTAGTGACAAAATCTTGGTCAGTTCACTTGAATGAATTTAGCTCTTTCATCTCTATAGCTACACAAGAAATTTGAACGTTATCTTAATCAGCACAGCAGGAGCTTCAAAAGGGTGTCTCAAATTATCGCTATCTTCTCCATTCTCTCATTAATTTGTAATTAGTGTAAACATCCTTACCACATAAAAGTAGATAATGTATGAGTAGGTGTAAAATTTGATGTATACATTCTATCCAAAATCTGAGACACTCTTTTTTAGATCATGACTCAAGGAACAACATATAATAAAATCAACCCTGTATGGGGGATCCATGAAGAAGCAAAGTTGAAATTTATTGTAAAATTTTGTAGACACAGTTATTATTATAATTGTTTACATAATTGTTGTATAATACTAACATTGCATTAATTTGAGAAAGAGTAGTCTGTAAGCTATCCATGGATACCACTATTATAAATTTTCAAGCATTATAACGAAAGTTACAGCATTTTAAAACTGGGGCATTGGAGGGTTAAAATCTTTGTATTGTGCTACCTTAACCGACTACATGTTATCCTTTCATTAAAAACAGCCAGACATTGTTTGTAGATATTTTATAATCATCATATCTGTAAATACTTTCACCCTGACATTGCTTTCATTTTTTAAGGTTGTTTACAAATGCTAAAAAGATCGAGAGATACTATAGTAGATTGGTGATTTGTTGTACATGTCTTTCTATAGACGTCTTTATTTCAAAATACATAAGATAATAACGAAAGACAAACTAGAAATATATGTAATACAAACAAAAAGGAAAATGGAATATAATATTTTTGTAATATGAACTGGCGTGAAAAGTAGAAATTCAGAATTTTAATTGTATGAATTTGATTTCAACTGAAATGTATAAAGGTCACCGAGAACAGCCAATATTAGCGCCATTTTTAAAACAATATTTCTCTTGCTTCATTTTGAAATGGTCACTCGAAAAAATTGTAAATACAATCATTAACAGCATAGCTACAGCTGCATACGGGATTTAGTTTAATAGTATTTAACACAGATCTGCATTTAAGGAGCTTAGCATGCTTCTGAACCATGAATGATATTAAGTTTTCTGACACCACAACTTAAGAAGGGTGGTTGTGATTACATTTCAGGAAGTCCATATGTCGGGGTTTAAAATTCCCTTCAATAAAAGTAGACGGGAAAAAGATGTCACAGTTTGGTTATATTTATAGTCTATAGAGCGGGGTACTACATAGTTGTTACTAATTCGTAAATCATAATTTGAATTTGACCAATAATTGGGAGCATTTAATCACAGAGATAACTTAGGACGGTCTCTTTATGTAAAGAATATAACACGATGAGCTTTATTGACCTCTAATGTCTACTAGCAATTTCCAGCCTATTTCGAAATACGTTGCTTAACGACTGACATTTGTATGCATATTCCATAATTAGTATAATAAAGGTTAAGTTTATACGATCAAATTTATTTCTTTAGTAAGCATATTTTAAGTTATCAAGTAAATTTATGGGAATTAATTGAGAGCTATTACTTTTATGGATTCTCTCATATATATATATATATAGTTAAAAACACTAATTAACTAGCGGTGTTCCATGTAAAATTGTTTCCAATATTCTAATTTATTCATAACTTTTTTTCATCTTGGACTAAAGGAGGGACGAAAGATACCAAAGGGACAGTATACATTTATAAAATCTTTTTATGTCTCAGTATCTATATAATACCTAAATAGTTTATTTTATTCCTTAACTCACCATCAGCATGGCTAAAGAAATTATTGCCAGAGGTACTATGAGGTGATTCAAGCGATTTCCTGTCGGGCTTAAAAACTCTTCCTACACGTAAAGCAGGTTTACACACCATAGCGCCAGCTGAGCACTGTACGCTCGGACGGTAATTTGAAATTGTATTAAAAAAAAATATCTGTTGTAATATACATCATGTGTACATTGATATAATTATATTACTAAACTCATACTTGTAGTCAATTTTACTACCAGATACTTATGAAATACATTTCTCGTGCAATGAATGATATTTAATTCCAACCAAATATTTGAGTGGGCTATACAGGCTCTTTAAGAGCCGTTTTTTTACGGTTTGAGTCCATTCAGTAGAACCTGCACAGAATGTATAGTTTTTACTTTGATTAAGAAACATATACACAAAACCAAACCAATTTGCTTTTATTTTGAATTATGAATAGTTTACACTGATATAGCTAAGATTATTCTTTCTTTCTTATAAGAATAGATATAAAAATATTGCAAGGGATTTCAACATCGATCGACATTAGATTAGAAATTTGAACGCAGTCTAGAAACAGCATTTATACATGTAGACATTTTGTTAGTATTATTCGGTTACAGCAGTAAAATACATTTACCTTAATATAAGTAACTCGTGGAATAATGTCTTTAAATAACTACTAAGTCTTATTTATCCTACATAAGCAGATTACTGTGCCAAGTCAGGAGTATGGCAGTTTTTCCTTCATTCGTCATGTTTGAGCTGTGTAATTGGATTTTCCGTTTTGAATTGTCATTGGGGTTCGGTATGTATTTTGTCAATTAAAGATCGTAACTCTTTAAATACTATCAGAACCGAAATATTTTCATATCAAAGTTGTACATTTGCGTATTACAGCATATTTATTACATGCAGAAATCAGCATATATACGTTGCCAAAACGTTATGAAAGAAATTTCAAAATGGGTGCGGGAGTTTCTCGCTACATTGAAGACCCATTGGTGACCTTCGGCTGTTGTCTGCTCTATGGTCGGGTTGTTGTTGCTTTGACACATTCCCAATTTCCTTTCTTAATTTTATTATGAGTTGAATAATGGACGCGACGCGTTCTGACCTAGGATTAGGCTTTGTATTCTAATTCAGTACGCTTACTCAAAACAATGTGTATGTAAGAACTTATATTTATAACGTACAGAATGCTTTAGGGTTCATTTAAAATGACTTTTTGTAGGAAATAGGCTCGTTTCAGTTTAAGATTTTTTTTTTGAAAAATGCAAAAATATAATAGTCAAATGACTTCCATTGTTGCCTTAAGATATGGGCCCAAACAAGGGTCCCCTTTTCAGCTGTGCAGGCTTTGTATTCTAATTCAGTACGTTTAACCAAACCAATTGATATGACAGAACTTCTAACAGGTATACGCAATTGCCATCTAGAACGTACAACATGCTTTTATTTCATTTGATAGGAATTCTCGGTGGAAACAGACGCGTTACATTTTCTTATAAAGTGACCAAAAATATGCCTTAATGTGGTAGTCGCATTTCTTCAATTTTCTTTAGAAATGGGGTCAAACTGGGTTCATCTTTCCGATTGTTTGACATGTTCCTCGTTTCCATCATAAAATTGAGAATGGAAATGGGGAATGTGCCAAAGAGACAACAACCCGACCATAGAAAAAAACAACAGTAGAAGGTCACCAACAGGTCTTCAATGAAACGAGAAATTCCCGCACCCGGAGGCGTCCTTCAACTGGCCCCTAAACAAATATATACTAGTTCAGTGATAATGAACGCCATACTAATTTCCAAATTGTACACAAGAAACTAAAATTAAAATAATACAAGACTAACAAAGGCCAGAGGCTCCTGACTTGGGACAGGCGCAAAAATGCGGCGGGGTTAAACATGTTTGTGAGATCTCAACCCTCCCCCTATACCTCTAGCCAATGTAGAAAAGTAAACGCATAACAATACGCACATTAAAATTCAGTTCAAGAGAAGTCCGAGTCTGATGTCAGAAGATGTAACCAAAGAAAATAAACAAAATGACAATAATACATAAACTACTAGCAGTTAACTGACATGCCAGCTCCAGACTTCAATTAAACTGACTGAAAGATTATGATTTCATCATATGAACATCAGGCACAATCCTTCCCGTTAGGGGTTTAGTATCATACCATCATAACATATATGAGAAGAACATAACCCGTGTCATGCCAACAACTGGTTTTTGAATAAATGTGTTTAGTTCCGATGCAAAGACCCTATAAGTAAATCAATATTAACGCCAAAATATGCAATCTTTAATGACCTGACAACAGTATCGTAACTATATCCCTTCTTAATAAGTCTATTCAAAGGTTTTGTTAGTTTTTTTAGGTGAATACTGACACCTTTGTGCTTTATAAAGAATATTTCCATAAAAAATTGGATGTGAAATACCTGAACGTATAAGAAGTCTGCATGTTGAGCTATATTTACGAATGATGTCTTTATACCGATGTATATGTATTCTATCCATAACGAGTGAGTATTGAATATCGCTCGTCAACAAATCTAGCTATCTATTTTAAATATTAATCATAATAGAAAATGCGTCTTTGGCGAATCTATTTCCTATACTAACATTAGAAAACTATAGTTGATTACAAGCGATACTCAATTCTCAAGAGTTTTGACACTTATTACTCTTATGGTTAAAATGATAATTGTGTAAGAGAAATGCGAAACATGTGTTTTGTTTCTTTTGCAGCTAAATTGAAATAACAAATATTTGTTACCGCGGTAGTTTAATTACGCTGTGACCATTAAGTTAACTCATTTACTAGGCCAACCAAAACTAAGTGTTATACAAAAAAAAAAATCTTCATGTTGTACATATATAGCGGAATAGAGTGTATGATAACTAGGATAATGGATAATATGTAGTTATAATACAAAACACAGTAAAAAAAACAAGATATTGGCTAAAGTTACTGTTTTACATACCAGCTTCAGATAAATAAACTTTCAAAAAGAGTAAAACGACAGCTACAACGTCTCCCTTCATAACGACAAACATAACAAGGAAGTTACTATTTTGAACAGAGCTATTTGCATAATGAAACGCCAATGAACATTTGGTTCTTTGTTGATAACCAGACCGTAAACTAAGATAGTAAACATATTTAAATACACAGCAAAAACGTCTTTCACAATAGTTATTTTATTCAGTAAAATAAAAAAGAACAAATTTCATCCTTTCATTAAAAACGGTTCGACTTTATTTATAAATATTTTACAATCATCATAATCTGTAAATACTTCCACCATGACATTCCTTTCACTTTTAAAGGCTGTTAACAGGTGGTAAATAGATCGAGATATACTACATGTAATTGTAAGATGAATTAGAAGTGAGATATATCTAAAAAATCAATACTCCTCTTAAGATGTAAAGAAATAAAAAAAAAGACCACATCGCATTCACTTTTGAACTTTTGTATGACCTTACTTTACAGCAAAAATAAACGGATGGTCATATGTAAGGTTTTTTTAAAAATAACAAAAACTAACATTAAAATCATGCAAATTAAATGTATTATTGTTATTGACAGTTTTGGCTTTCACTTAATATTCTGACAGAAACCCTCGAGGAAACAGATAATCTTATCTTGTTTATCGGAACAAGTTCTGTTTGTGTTTTCTGAAGAAACAAAATATGACTCGCTAATGTTGTCTTTTGTACATAGTACAATGATGTCAAAGATCATGTTGTGGCACTCTTTACAAGGTTATAAATTTGGACAAAAACAATTGAGTCAAGAGTCATCGTTTTAACCTTTGACAGTTATGACCTAAGGAATTATAACTCACATTAGAATGTCGCAATTTTGTTTCATGATGCTGTATACGCGTATCATTTTTGATGAGAAGTATCTAGTTAAGCAAAATATTCATAACAGGCCACAACTATATGATTAATTCGTGTTGCCTAAACAGTTTTAATAAATTTCAATGATTTTTATGAACAAAGACAATAGTGTGGTACAAGAGGTCATGTCAATGAGTCAGCACAAATAATAGAATATAGAATAACAGGATTAAGGTTTCTCCTCTTCATTTTATACCCCCTTTATGGAATATATATACATTAGTAAATAGAGAATAAAGGAACATTGAAGGTTTAGCAGGTGGTATTATAATGTCTTGTCAAGTACTGTAGTAAATGTAGACTGGGTAGTGTCGTCTTCTTCGTACAAAATGTATTTGAATACTAAAAAGAAGATTCTGCGGATCGATTATAACAATTAATAAATTTACGTTTCACATACGTACAAATTAAATTTCAAAAATAACAACATCCTTCAAACTGTTTCATCTTTTTTTACACAAATGCATCAACACATCATATTTTGACTTGAAACATATCCGCTGTGATGTTGTGAACTAACTATTGTGAAAAATTTTAAAACATTTGTTTTTATTTGTCCGAGACTATTGAAAACGGAACTTTATTTCCTCAACACATCATATTTTGACTTGAAATATACCCGCTGTGCTGTTGTAAACTGACTATTTTGAAAATGTTTAAGACATTTGTTTTTGTTTGTCCGAGACTATTGAAGACGGAACTTTATTTTATTATTATTTCAACCTGGAACTCATTCTCCATTGGTTTAATATTATACTGTACATGTGTAACTCAATCATTTGAATCTTTGAGTTATTTGTTTTGTTTACTGTAAAATTTAGAATGGAAACGGGGAGTGTGTCAAACTTTTGTTGTTGGGATATACAAGACTTAGTACCTGGCCTAGTTCACTCTGTGTTTTTGTTAGACGTATTTGTATTTGTATCCATCTGATGAGTTAAATCCCTTTTAACTGATTTTTATAGTTAGTTCTTATGTTGTACTTTTACGTCAATGTTCAAGGTTAGGGGAGGTTTGGGATCCCACTAACATGTTTAACCCCGCCTCATTCTTCATGTATGTTCTTTTCCCAAAGTCAGGAGCCTGTAACTCAGTGTTTTACATTTTTCATATAGGGGCCTTGTATATCTGACAATGCGTTAAGGGCTTTGCTCATTGTTGTAGACCGTACTGTGACCTACAGTTGTTAATTTCTGTGTCATTTGGTCTCTTGTGGAGAGTTGTCTCATTAACAATCATGCCACATCTTCTTTTGTATATCTTCATTTATTTTTGTATAGAGATTAAGAGATGTGGAACATGTATACTCATAGTTTGACTGCAACAGTCGTAGCAAAGAAAGACCAAATAAATTATACATGTTTGATTTTTTTTCTTTCTTTCTTTTTATCACATATTACAACTTAGTCTGGTTTTGGAATCGTTTAATTTTATGTACGATTGTTTACTCCGAGAGCCGATTTGCTTTCCTTTTGTTGCCTTGTATTTCGTCGATGTTCACGTCTTGGTTGTCTGCTTTCTTTTTAAACTTGTGAGATATTTGACAACCGGTATAAAGTATCCTATTGATAGGCTCTTAGAGTTAACGTTATTTGAAATTCAGCGACACTTAATTCAAAACTTTGGGACACTAGACTGAATCGTGTCATATATAACATCTTTTTTTCGACGGCGCCCAATATTCTCCTTTGGTTTATATTTTCGTGGATCCCTGTACAAAAAATCGGCAACAAATCAACAAATAGTCATATAGTGTATTAAGATTATTCGCATGTATATTTTATAAATGAATTCACTGTAGAACCCCACACTTAAGTTTTAGTTATGATAAGGTCAACAATTGTGTAGTCTAAGTCAAAAGTACATTCTAGTAGACGTGTCTTCAAATTGTCATAGAAACGGTTCATCAAATTTACTTTGTCTACCATTGTGCGGTGATTTTGAAAGCTTTCGATCATAGGTTTATGACTCCAAACTCTTGCAACAGATGTCATACACGAGGCCCACATTTGCTTTTCCTGTTCTGCAATCAATTATGATTAGAAGAATTAAATTTGTTGAATTCATACTTAAATTTTATTTTAAAAAATTCGTCATATGCAAAAATGTTATTTATAAATGGCAGTGATTCAAATGAATTAATTTATTATTTAAGTATACTAACTTCAATTCACTTTACCAATCTTAAATTCATATTTATGAGCGATTTTACTCCACACATATGTATATTTCGTTAATTTCTCTTCGGTGATGATATAAATAGAATATTTAAAATTCCAAACCTTAAACAAACATGGACGAGCTAATGAAGCCAAAACAACTTAGTATAGTTAAATCCAGATAAGAGCAAAGCTTTGTACGAGAGCGATATATTACAAAATAGGAACTTGTTCAGACAATTGGCATTTAAAACAATATATCATTTGTCTCAATATTAACCCATTACATTCTATTACTCAGAAGTTGTCGTTCTTGAAAAATATCTCGCAATTCAACGACTTATTATGTAATTATCTAATAATGGTTCATATGAAGTCTTAGTTGATCGCTAGATGTCTTTTATTTGTTGTTGTTGTGTGTGTGTGTGTGTGTGTGTGTGTGTGTGTGTGTGGTGTGTGTGTGTGTGTGTGCGTGGCATTGATCTCGTGTCAAAATAGATTATTGATGTACCGTGATTTCTGAAGTTTCTCCACAAACGACTTGGTCTTCTAGTTCATCATTAAATGCACTTACTGTTTTCGTTTCCCGGATGTTTGACCGCTGTCCAGTTTCTCGTTGTGAAGGATTGTAACTTTAAACCTAATGCAGAAACCTTTGATCCTTGGCAAAACGGTAGTATCATTTCAGCTTCTGAACGTTGATAAAAATTAATGAGCATATTTTTATGTTCCTCCTGAATAATTAAAAAAAATGATTTGTTATTGTTGTTAGCTTTACCTCCAACTGCCAACATTTCATGCATGTTTAAGACAATTCTAAATGAAATATTGTATGTAGGTCCTTGAATAGGGTTCGACCAGGATGAAGGGCTAGAAATTATGACTACCTTTGGAAAACGCTAAGATTCTGGATAGGGACAGTAATGTAGCTTTGAAAAAGGCCATGTACGGATCCCGGAAAGAGTTAATAAAAAAATAACAAGGATTTCTAAGATTTTTAAAGTATATGAAAGAAAATTATGAAAATAAAAATAGGGTTGGTGGGCACTTTTCTTATTGACACTTAATGTAGTACTTCATGGATAAAACTAGACAACTCCAAATATCTGACAAAAAGTCGAAACAAGACTATCGAACAGCCTTAGATATCGACGAATGCTGTGAGTATCTAAGTAGTTTTCTATGTGTTCATCTTTCTTAAGCAGATTGATGTCGTAAAATTGAGAAATCAAACTCTATTTTGAAGAATCTTACAACGAAATGTCATAAAAGAAAATTATAAATAACAAAAACATAACAAATGCAAAGAGTGAAACTATCGATACAAAAGAGACCCCCTCCTCCAATTTAAATGGTGATCGTGTTCCTAAGACTTTCATCTTTCTATCGAATATTTGTTGTGTTTTGTGTACTGTTGTTTGTCTTTTCGTTGTTTTTCGTTTTTTGCAATGTCATTATCAGTTTGTTTTTGATTGATGAGTTTGTATATCCCTTTGGTAAATTTCGCCCGTCTTTTATATGCATTATGAAAGGTGATATCTTTTAACAGTGTCTACCGGGTACCCGTGGCATGTCAGGAGCCTACATGACTTTATGGTTTACTTTTACAAATTGTGGCTTGTTTAGAGACTAAGAGAGTTGCCTCATGGGCACTCATACCACATCTTTTTCAACCTATGAGATACAAAGTTATTTTATAAGAGCCTAATCTACTATGATTATATTACCTTAGATATAAATCCATCTTGAAACATTTTCTTTTGAACTTCTGACAGTTGCTTGTGAAACTCTAATGAACCATATTCTCCTTTGTCATCCTTTACCAAACCGAGAAGATACATTATTCCACCTGAAAACTAGCAAAAGTACTTTAAATAGATATAGGAAGATGTGGTATGAGTGCCAATGAGACGACTCTCCATCCAAGTCGCAATTTAACAAAAATAAAACCTTCTGGGTCAAGGTACGGTCTTCAACACAGCGCCTTTGCTCACACCGAACAGCAAACTATAAAGGGCCCAAAAAATATCACTAGTATAAAAACATTCAAACGGGAAAACCAAAGGTAAAATCTATATAAAAAAAGAGAAACGAAAAACACTTATGAACCAGTACGAATACGTGGTTGCGTAGTGGTTATCTCATAATGGTAGGTAACAGCTTTAATATAGAAAGTATTATGCAAAATATTGTACTAAAGAAGTTGCACTATTTTACCTCAGGCAAGGCATTCACTTAAAACCCCCTGACCTGTATTTTTTGCATATTCAATCAACTGTTTGGAGTTCAACTGGTATCTTTTTTGTTAATTTGTTTTTAAAGAAACAACGAAACATTCGTTACTGTGACGGTAGTTATATGCCTTATTTGATATAAATTCTAATACTCAAGGACTTAACCGCGAGTTTACTAAAAATACAAAGTGTGAAACATACCACGTTTTAATTCTTTTCCTCGTTGGAGTAGGAATGTTTCCCAGTCCTTCTCGGCTTGTTGAGCAAATTCTTTCTGTTCGCTCTCGTTAGCATCATGTACGAACATTCCATTTTCTATATTGCAAGGTCTGTTCAGAAGAAGCAAAATATTAGTTTTGTGTTCTGGTTTTTTTAATTTGGAATTTACAAAAAAAAATAACTTCTCATGTTAGCTTTCTTAAAAGCTTTTGGATGCTTCTCTGATTCACAATTGTAAGTTAAATATGGCTTTTTAGTATGTGAAACTTTTTATTAATCTCCTTAGTGCAAACACACATTAGTGTTGTATTTTAATCCCGTCTTTATTTTTGATGCAATATTTATTTGCATATTGATATCCTCATGCGTGTTTTCCCACAAAGCCTCCTAAACATCACATATCATTCGAACAACAATTCTAACCTTTCTAATGTACAATTCGGGGTACCATGGTCTTGGCGTATCTATTTTTTTCTATATCATTTCGTTGTATAACATGGAATACATCTATTCTCATTCTGACAGAATTCTTAAAGATTGTTGGCAGTAATATGCATTTTTTTATGGTGCATATGCATATCAAGTCAAATAAGCACTCAGGAAATTGTTCATCTCAGTCCCTCCTTTTTGTCTGACTAGAATTTTGTCCGTATTTAATAGTTACTCCAGTATGGTCATGTCCTCAATTCTTCATCTCATTCTAGCCAATAGAATCTTTCAGACACCATATGGCAACCAATAACTGATATTTGTTGTGTATTGATATCAGGATGGCGAGAATATTGTTTAACACTAATGGCTTCGAACCACCATGATGGAAAGCAATAAAGTGGAAATTTTATAAACAGAAGCAGATACATGTATTATAGTTAATCACACTGACAATTCTCAAAGATCAAGCATGTTGTTTAAATGAACAGATAAAATACGGCTTACCTTTCTGACAACCAATGGTATCCAAAGGTTGAAAATATCAAATGTATAAAATTTGACGGTAAACATTGTTTATACATATCCTTTGAACACACAGCTTGGTACATATTATGTTGATTATGCTTGCCTGGAAAGTGAAAAAAATATCTATTAACTTGAAATAGTAATTTGCATCTGTTTCAATTGTGACTTTGTTCTTGCACTTCTGTAACTGATGTAATGGGAGTTGATTTATGATATGCCAATGTTTTGTTGAAATTCACCATGACAATATAAGTTCAGATAATATTGTTTTCTATCACAATGTTATGTTCTCAATAGCAATAAAAACATTTGTAAAAAATCAAAAATAAAAGCAAACACAAAAAGTAATCTGAAGGATCATGGATGTATTTATATGCTGGAAGAACAATCAAATGCCATGGGACAGCCGAAGAATAATATAGCCTTCAAGAATGTTTTTTGCATGTTTTAAATGTCATTTTTTCTTTTTGGCAGACCGTGTTTTAGATCCGTACCGCCCATATGTCTAGAAATAAGTGTTTTCCAACATTTGACCCTCGAACTTTTCAATTCAATCTAAGCAAAAAATAATCGAAATGCATATGATAGATAAATATCAATGGTTGCAGAAAATGTATCACTCTAATGGATTGAAATTCTTGTTTGTACCAAAATTTGGGACTTTTGTGACATTTTCACCCCTTCCCCCTATCCCTTCCCTCCCCCACTTTGCAATATTTTATATCAAATAAATGCAGATTGCTGCCATTATATTTCACCGTTTTACTATTAGAGATCAATCTATGTTTCATCGATCACTTTTCTGTGTAAGAGTTATCTTCCCGAACACTGTTTTTCTTGTTATATCTCATTCGCATTCATTTAAATAGTATACAATGTGCAGTAACAAAAATATTAAAGGTACTAGTAACTATATATAGTTAACACTTCTAAACAGAACCACTTAAGCAGAAATCTTTACAAGTATATGTATATATGTGTATGTATAAAAAAAAATGAAGACAAGGAATATGTTACACAGCAACAAACGACAACCACTGAATTGCTAGCTCCTAATTTAGGAAAGAAACATGCATAATTATACTGAAAATAAATATTTATGTTTGATTGATAGCGTCGAAAAACAAAAAAAAATCATAGAGTTAAACCCAATACTGTGGATTCATTTATTTTCGTGGGTATCAATTTTCGTGGATAGAGGAAAAAAGACGTTTCGTGGTATACGTAAATTCGTGGATCGCTGATTACAACAACAAAAAATTAGATACGTAATTCGTGGATTTCTTTTTGATTGAGGAGATCATATAACCTCCTTGGTTTCATCAATAATAACAAAAAAAAAAAAAAAAAAAGAAGGAATTAATTGAAAAAGTTTTGAATCGTCAAAATCCTCGCTTGGTCATTCTAGGTTAAAGAGTTCATTGATAACTTCGATTACAATAATGGACAGAGACACCTAATTATTTGTTTGTTTTACAATTTATAAATTCTTGTTTGAATCCTATAAGGCATTCAAAACTTTATGATTGAAAGCTCATTTCCCTAATTACGATATAATAAACAGTGATATAAGTATAAGGTGTGAAAATAAATGTTCCTGTCAATATTACCTACGGGCAATATCCCCATACTTAATCCTATTGATTTTTAATGAGTGGTAAACCAAACTATGACACGGTAATTAACAACTTGGAGCTATTTTCCATGAACAGTTTTAATAAATTTTATAAAGTAAATTATCACTGATATTCGATATATTTATTATAGATTTAATCAAAATACTTGTATCTTCTTTCAATAAAAAAAACCACGTGTTATGTTACAATGTTTGTCCCTAGTCAACACTATACTAGAACTGCATAACATCCGACTCCATACACATTTCTTGGGATTATTCTTCGTTGAATTCTTAAATTCGTGGTTCGCTGTGACCAACGAAACCCACGAAAATTGGTATACCACGAATAAAAATGAATCCACAGTACCCCTCTTTTTGAAGTTTAAGGATTGTTCAATATCTTTATTATAATCAAACGGATGTAGGATAGACTCCACGAAGAGTAATGCCCCACTCTTTGCACGTTAAGAGTCCTTGCAACAACTCCGTAGGTGATATGTTACAAGGCTAAATTTCTGTACCTATCCAATTTACCCTCATATCTCGAGGCAGTCTAAATTTATTCGACCTTGATATCGGACGCCTCTCTTCCAGAACCTACATATCGTATTAATTGGTAAATTATGTTCGTCCTATATATGCATAAATTATTTGCATTTGGACGTTAGGCAACCAACAAATTATAAAAAGTAAAAGAAAAGCATACAATGTAATATGTGTAAATATTAACAGCGACAGATTTTATGAATTTAAGTCAACGGTAACTGATCATAATTTATATCCATTTTTTTCTTATTCGTTAAAAAAAGACAGTATTTAACCATATTTTGTCCACAATGCTCTTTAACTACGTTCAATATTTAACATTTTAAACCTTTTTGATTCGAGCATCAATAGTGAATATTTTGTAGACTAAGCGCGAGTTTGTCGATCAAAATTTAAAGCCTAGAATATTTGATGAGTTTCTTTACAGTGCCGATAACGAATATACTAAAAAGTATAAACGAGTGAACTATAAATGTATCCGTATAATGAGTTTGTATTATCCATTTTGTAATAACATTTTCCGGGTTAGCTAAACTTCCAAAGCAAGTGAGTTTGTATATATGAGATAACTAAGTGTATGTATTAAGTAATTTATGTACCAACTTACAATTTATAGTGTTGAAGAGACAACTGAAATCATTATTCGGATGATCTTCGAATATTACAAACATCTGTCTTGAATGCTCATCTAATTTTTCTGAAAAAAAATTCCCCAAATAACAACAATGTTAAATCTGCAAATTATAGGAAACATTTTTTTTTATTTTCTCGCAAGGTATTCGAACTCGTGCTATCGGGACAATACCGCCTGCAATGTGTTCATTGCTCTAGACCCCTCGGCCACCTATACTGAACTAAATAATATAAGCTTTCTGTGGTTTAGGTAACCTGTCTTCGTCATTAGAATCTAGAGTTGGCCTTTTAAAGCCGACTATGCAGTATGGGTCTTTTAAAGCTGACTATGCAGTATTGGGTTTCTCATTATTGAAGGCCGTACGGTGACCTATTATAGTTGTTAATTTCTGTGTCATTTCTTCTCTTGTGAAGAGTTGTCTCATACAACATATTCTTTTTTTATATTTTGACACAGTACATGATATATTAGGCACGAAGAGGGAATTGATTGCAGATTAGCTAAATTATCTATCGTTAAGGATCGTAAGATGCAGTCACATAAATACTTAAGTACGTCTTAACAAGTGACAACTCTACGACGGAGCCATCCATTGGATCACCAGTGAAGGTGTTAAGGATGTCTGTCTAAAGAAAGGAAATTACCAAGAAAACAAAATTTTCAGTAAATGTCAATCATTTCGACCCCCATTTATATCTAATATAAGCACATAAGGTATATGTGTTATAATAACTTATTTGAATTAGGTAAGTGAAAAGTAGCTTGTATGCAAATTTTCGTAAAAAAATCACCATGGGATCAAAACTGTGTCGCATGCTTTGAGCTATATAGCTTTCAATATCTGCGAGTGCTCCTATATCTTTACGGTTGTGTTTTTCGTCTTTTTGTTATTTGTGGTGTGTTTTGGTTCGATCTGATGTGTCAAGCCTTCCCAACTGATTTTTTACAGTCTGTTCTTCATGGTGCTGTGTCAGGTTATGGAAGGGTTAAACGCCCACAGAATTGTTGTGTATATATTTCTCCTTATCGTATATTTGCCTGTTTCACATTTTAAGCTTTTTATTTCGTGGTCGGCGATAGTTGATGTCGGTCTTTGATTTCCGCTAATATTAGTGTTTTATTTTTTCGTTATTTGTTTAATATTTTATCATATATGGGGCTTATATACTTGACTGTACGGTACAGATTTTTTTCATTGTTATATGTGTACATGAACGTGGACCTAAAATTGCAGAAACTCGCTTCATATCAATCATACCACATCTCTTTATTTTATATAGTACAATATCAACAGTACCAATTTTACTTCATCAGATGCATATTTCTGCAATTTATATATATCAGAATGAAAATGAGGAATGTTTCAAAGAGACAACAACCAGATCATAGAGCAGAAAACAGTACAAAGCCATTAATGGATCTTCAACACAGCGAGAAAATCCCGCACCTAGAGAGCTCAAGAATAGACTGGAAACATCTACCAACAAATAAGATGTTCGCAGAACGATTAGTAAACATATTCTCGCTGTATTGAAGGCCCTCGGCCGTTTTCAGCTCTTTTGTCGGGTTGTTGTCTCTTTGACACATTCCACATTTCAATTCTCAATTTTATGACATAGACATATATTGACATGATTAATGGAGAATAAAGCCAAATTAACGGAGGTGAAAATAACTCAATGATTTCTAAAAAAAAAAAACGTTTTATTTAAATAAATATTACCGTGACTGTTTGTTTTTATTTAGGTGATAACACATACCCTTCATTTTGTGAAGTATTTCAACGGAATTCCCTCCATCCGCCGTACAGTAATCAGCAATTACTATAACGTCATCTTCAAAATGATTGCACAGAGTTTCTAAAATGAATATACGTCAAGAAAATTATTTTTCTGAACACAACTACACCTAATATAATAATGACGGAGTTTGATTGGTTGGTAGCCAATGTATATTTCGCATATTCTAACCTTTTTTCTCATTTTATGTTTTTCACCACTGCCGGTGAATATAACTTTCTTAATCTATCCTAGATTTCTATTAAACTTAAACCGAAGCTTGCTTATGATCATTAGATAGTATCCATAAGTTAATTTTGTAATTCCTGTTTTCCGTATTTTACTTATAAAAGGACTTAGTTTTTTTTCTGCCAGGAAACATTACATTCACTCTGTGGTTAAAGTTTTTAAAATTTTAATAACTTTCTTAAACTGTCCTTGACTTCTATTAAATTTGGACGTAAGCTTGTTTATGATCACACAATAGTATCCACAAGTAAATATTATTAAAAAAAAATCCTGTTTTTCCATATTTTACTTACAAATGACTAAGATGAAAAAAAAACTTACTATAACCCCTTTTTAAGTTAAATGGTTGCTCCTAAAACTATTTTACCTGAATAATTATTTGAAAAAAAAGTTTATACACAAACTCTAAAATTCTGTAATATTTTAGGCATAATCGTCATTTCTTCTAAAACTAACTATAATTATACAAAAAAAAGTGTTAATTTTAAATGTCCAAGTGCCCAGTTCCATTTGATAACAATTGAAATAAGTTATGGAAAACACGTTTGACTCAAAGAAGAACGAAATGTTAACCTCCAGATGATGGTCGGTATGTCAAAACGAGGTGACACTACCGAGAATTAATCCATACAACAACTTTGTGCATATGAATGCACAATATACATCGAAGGACAGTTCCAAAGAAAAGAACAAAAGAAAATAAGCCTAAACATTTTGAGACCTCTTAATATTTGATTTAAAACTTCTATACTCTATTTGATAAGATATTTTTTCTAAATAACTTGTTTGTGCATATGAAAAATAAAAACTTTAGAATATACGGAAGATTTGTCAAACTTGTATACTAAATATAGTAAACAAAATCAACATACCTATGCACTTGAGAATGGGCTCCGCAGAGGATATGATTATTTGGTTGCAAACTCTCATCACATCTGAGTACCGACTTTGTTCATCTGAGTACATCATACTTTTTTTCTCGTTCTGAATAATAATATAATTATTAAGTTAGCAACAGACCTATATTCCACCCGCTGCTCACCAACGTGTAAAGATGATTCTTATATCATTGGAGGATACTACATCTAACATAAATGAGTGTATATATCCCTGTGAATGACAAATCTCAAAATAACCGCACAGATAACCTACGAAAGCCGTACAGCTTAATATTCCCAAAGGGTCATTTATAAATACTGATAAGGGTATTTTAAGGTTAGTAATCAGACGTTAGTGGGGACATGGTATTACGAAATGGTATTATAAAATAAAGAATAATGATTTAATTATTATCTAGATCTTTGACATTCCTTTTTTTGTTCTACATTGTCACATCTTAAAAGTTTGACTTCTTTTTTCTAAATCTTTTAGATCCGAATGATTTAACAAATCAAATAAGGTATATACGAATAATATTTCTTATTTATAGACATATCTATTTTACTTTATCCTGCATTATAAAAAGTAATCCGGTTTAGACCTTTACTAGTATCTGATTCTTTTTGACGACTTTTTCTAATTATCGAAAAAAATATATCATATATATAGCGAGGGTAACAGCTGTATTAAGATAAAACTTATTATAATGACTTTTTGTATAAGTTTTTTCTTCTTCCTTTTCAAATTCATATTATACTGCAACTAATTGTGTATATTTTCTAAATGTAATAACACAACTATAATCTGAGGTTCATTAAGGGATGATGATAAGTTAGAAATTAAAATTAAATAGCTATTAATGAATTGCTTAAGTTGCAGTATAAAAACAATATTCAATTTTTGTCAATGTGAAAAACTTTTTTTGTATTCGTCACAAAACTGGGGTAGGGCTCGGTAAAACCTCGCACTTCCCTCGTTTCTCAGACTCATACAAAAAAGTTCCTATTTTTCTGACAATGACCTTATATTGTACATTCATTTGTAAATATGGATGACGTGATTTATGTTGTATTATTTGTATAGCATTACATGATAGCCAAAAGTATTTAATTTACTCCAAAGCAAAACTCACTGACTCTCCAAAGGACTGGAAACGCTATAAAAACATCAAAGCCGAACTTCAACGTGAATCTAGACGAGCACACACCAAATTTATGCAAGACATTGTTAGTGAAGACTTATACAAGAACCCCAAAAGATTTTGGTCGTACATAAAAAGTAGGAAACAGGAATCGTCAGGCATAACAACTCTGAAAAATAAAGATGGATACCTCCACAGTGACACACCAACAAAAGCTGCAATCTTGAACAACCAATTCCACTCAGTCTACACACAGGAAGACCTTAACAACATGCCAGATAAAGGTCCAAGCCCATACCCAACCATGAGACCAATAAAAATAAGCCAGAATGGAGTCACTAAACTCCTCAGAGGAATAAGACCTTTTAAGGCAACTGGGCCAGATGATATACCAGCCTTCATGCTAAAGAACACTGCTGAACACCTGTCACCTTACCTGACTAGACTGTACCAACTGTCAATGGATCAGGGGTCAGTACCAGAAGATTGGAGGACAGCCAACATTGTCCCAGTCTTTAAGAAAGGTGAAAAACACACAGCAGCAAACTACCGCCCAGTATCCCTCACATCAATCACGTGTAAGCTACTAGAGCACATAGTCCACAGTACTATCATGGACCACTTTGACAGAAACTCCATATTGTGTGACGAACAACATGGGTTCAGAACCAAACGCTCATGCGAATCCCAGCTCCTCATAACCATACATGAAAAAGCCAAGAACATGGAGGATGGCGATCAGACAGATATCATCCTGTTAGACTTCGCCAAGGCCTTTGATAAGGTACCACATAACAGACTGCTACACAAAATGGACTACTACGGAGTAAGAGGTGTCCAACTTGAATGGATAAGACAGTTCCTGTCCAACAGAACCCAGTCTGTGATCCTCGAAAATCACAAGTCTGACCCACTCGATGTGGTATCTGGAGTTCCACAGGGCACTGTGATGGGTCCCTTACTCTTTTTGGCATACATCAATGACCTCCCAGAAGCTACAACATCAAGCGCTAGACTGTTTGCCGATGACTGCCTACTCTACCGGCGCATCAGGAAACCAGAAGATGCAGACTTGCTGCAGAAAGATCTTTCCTCGCTGGAAGAGTGGGAAAAACAGTGGCAAATGTGCTTCCACCCAGAAAAATGCACAGTCATCCGTGTCTCTGGACGACGTCAACAACATCAGACATCCTACCCACTCCATGGACACAGATTAGAAACAATAGACAGTGGGAAATACCTTGGGCTCACCATCAGCAAAGATCTCACCTGGTCAAATCACAT
This sequence comes from Mytilus edulis, assembly GCA_019925275.1. NCBI lineage: Eukaryota > Metazoa > Mollusca > Bivalvia > Mytilida > Mytilidae > Mytilus > Mytilus edulis. Next base: position 105,433,148 of record CM034351.1, read on the forward strand.
CAATCAGACCATAGGGAAAGCCTCCAAGACACTAGGATTCTTACGGAGGAATCTGGGTAGGTGTACTCCAGCAACAAAAGCTACAGCATACTGCACGTTAGTCAGACCAACCCTGGAATATGCTTCCCCGGTATGGGATCCCCACCAAATTACCATCATACGTGACATAGAACAGGTACAGCGACGAGCAGCTCGCTTTGTCTACAGTTGCTACCAGGACAACTCTCCAGGATGTGTCACAAAGCTTCTGGACCAACTTGAATGGGAATCTCTGCAGCACAGACGATGGAAACAGAGTCTTGTGCTGTGTTACAAGACTCAACACCAGATGATTGCCATTGATCCAGCCAAGTACTATGCATCAGGGACAGTAGAACCAGGGGCAACCACAAATTTAGACAGACAAGAGTGAAGAGAGACGTCTTCTATCACTCATTCTTCCCGAGAACAACAAGAGAGTGGAACAAACTCCCAGAATCAGTAGTGGAGTCCGGATCACTAGAGGACTTCAGGGCCAGAGTGAACATCATCCCCTGGACCCAACCACACCTCAAATAGACAGCAGGAGAACCAGTGTATATAGTTGTAATTAAGCATATTTTATTGTAAATACCATCCAGATTTTCCTGGACTTTTACTTTTGGCCAGAGAGGAGTGGCCTCCTGTCTGTTTGAGATGCGCCCGAGTCAATTACACTTTTATAGAGTTCGACTCGTAACCGGGAAGAAGAAGAAGAAGAAGAAGAAAACTGTTTGATGTGCCTCTTGATCCATCCAAGCCTTCAGTTGGTTTATTTCGAAGTACATGTATAGTCACAAAATATGTATTTTCGAATGGGCATAGCAAAGTGGAGTTAATTCAATTACTCTAATTATTTGAAGCGTGTGTAATTCTTATGTTATGTTATTGCTATATTGTTCGTAAGTTTTAAATATATTTTTTTTCAAATAAGATGGACATGTGTATGTATTGTTAAACATCTATTAAACACAGTACGCATTTCTGTGTGTAACTCCTTATTTCAAAAGTGCTGATGTCAGTATGCCCAGTTTCATAATATTTCACTATATATCATGATTTTCAAATGCCGTTATTATTTTTTATAGGCATGTACGACCAATCCATATCTGTTCGTTTTTTTTATAATATTTATAATAATCAAGCATATTAGTTAGCCTATACACATATTTCATTAATTACAATAACAGGGCTTTAAACATAGGCGAGAATCTATATGCAGTTGCATACGTATTTACCCGATGTAAAACATGATATAAAGTTAATTGTGATATCGTTATAGGTGCAAAATAACCAAATATGAATTAAACAAAAGCAAACAGCAAAGCTTACGTGCAGTTCAGCAATCAACTTGAACCAGATAATTTTACAACGGTGAACAACAACTCATTGAACGAATAACAATTCCAAGGTTACATAACACCGGTCTATTGATGGTGGACGTTTTTAACGACCCTGACTGGCTATACAGCTCTATTGTATGGGATACTTCTATTTTTATAGTCTTGTATGTAATTGAAGCTCTTTTCTTTTTAAAGAAGGTTATTTAATATGTACATGACTTTTTTGTATACTATGCATGTAAAAAACTTTTCTGAAAGCAGGGCAGTGAAGCGAACTAGAGATTTGTATATTTAATTATACGGTTTTTACCACAAATGACCTAATGACCTAATGACTTGTTTTTTGTCTAACCCAATTATTTTGAAAATTAAAATACTTTACTTTGTTATTGTTAGTGTGTTGGTAAGCAACTCGCTAGACACAACTGGCTCTTGGACAGTGAAGTATAATTGTAACAGGCAATCTAAAGAATAAAGAATATATTTTTTTGTTAAAAAAAAAGATATGAAAATGTAAAAGTCAGGAGTGGATTCAGATTAAGCGTATAAGGCATACTCCAGCTCCCCTTTTAACGGAAACATCTTCCTTCTTTCATAAAAAAAAATGTAGGAAAATTTTCTGCATCCCACCGATCGGCGGTATATATGTAGGACTCTAAAGTGCGATGGTCACGCTAAAGTACGATGGTGTCTCACGCTAAAGTGCGATGGTCACGCTAAAGTGCGATGGTCTACGCTAAAGTACGATGGTGTCTCACGCTAAAGTGCGATGGTTGTTTGTTCGCTTAAGTGCTATGGACCAAAAGGGTAAGATTCGAGGGATTAAAACATCGAGGTTAAAAAAATAGTCTTTTTACGAAAGATAATTGGTGTAGATCGCCATACACAGAGTCTATCACTAATGGGAACATTTTAATTAGATTGCATTGTAAATTACAAATACAAAATAAGATTATTGTCGGAATATGTAACATTTGTTTTTAAGATTAAATCTAAACAAGAGAAAGAGGCGATGTTCGCTGACTTTTCTTCTTTTTCATAGTGACCACACAAACATGTTATATTTTCCTTCAATATACAAACGAATGTTTTAGCCGACTAAATCAAATTATAGTTTACGCATGAAAACAAGTACTTTTTTTTACCGACGTTACTTTCCAATAAAATCGACAACGTTTTCAAGGGAACTGCAAAGTAAACTGCAACATAAACAATGATTCAAATATATCTTTTCGCTTCCACCAAAACCATCTTCCGGCGTGTTCAATTTTTAGTTTGTATAAACGACTGTTAACGTCATAATCCAACTACTTTCGTACGTAGATACTGTCGCGGACCATCGCACTTTAGCGTATGGAGGCATCGGACTTTAGCGTAGACCATCGCACTTTAGCGTGACCATTGTACTTCAGTGTCCCCATGGCACTTTAGAGTCCTACATATATGTTTGTCGCAATTTACGAAATTTTTCTTATATCTAACTGACTGATAATTTCTTTTCCCAGCACAGCAGAGTGATATGAACAATTATCGCTAGAAACTAAGGGCGCACCAGCCCCTTGTCATTAATATTGAAATTAACAATGTCGTCATAGGTAAAATAGCAACAAACGGATTATCATTGGTCATCTCAACTCGATTGTTTTTCTCACTTGCGCCGTACCGGCTCAATCGAAAAAATCATTCTCGTTCAGTTGATCAACGATAATCTATAAAAATGAAAAAGCGTTATAAATGGTATAAAAAAATATTTTAGTCTCATGCAACCTTTGGGTTTATAGACATATCTGAAAACTGGCCGAAAGTAGAGCGGTTGCTAGCAAGTGGCTCGGGTTTTAATGCAAATGTGTGAACAATCAGCTTGGTTTTATCCCTGATATGTTTAGACTATGTAATAAGTTCAATATCTTGAAATATACTGTTAATCTTATCGAACTAGGATCTTTTCCTTCAAAAACTGTCTGGAACAATGTAGTGTTACAAAACTTTCACAAGACTGAACAATTGAAGTGGCTAGGAAGAATTTCAAACGATAGCGACTTCAACTTTTTCAAACTTATCCATCCAGTCATTATTTACATAAAGCATTGATAATTGCGAAGAGATAATCAGATTTAAGAGTAGCTTCAGATTAAATGTTTGACCTGTGTTCTATTTATTGTACGTATGAAAGTTGAACATCTCCTATGTGAAAAATGCAGGAATTTTCAAACGTTAAAGATAATAAACTATGCTCATGTGACTTAAACGTTTGTCCTTGATTATAGAAATGAAATGTGAAGAGACATCATAAACTTGAAATCAATCCAGTTTAGTGTCTATATGAACAGTCTATCATCTCTAGAATTCACACTTCTATCATGTGACACGAACTAGATAACGACGAGAGTAGTGTACTTATAAAACTTTGTGTCCAGCATATATATAACACATGTAAACTTTGTTTTATGGATAAGTTGCTGATCATTAGCGACAATCACAATTGCTAAGTTTGATGATCCTTTTTGTTGATACTTTGAACTGTCTAAATGTGTGTTGTTTATGTGTATTGTTTCTAACGTGTTTATATGTTACGATATATTCTCTATAGAAAGAAAAAAGCCAAAAATAATAATAATAATCCCTTTCTTTATGATTAAGCACGAGCGGTAGCGAGTATTTTACTGAAAGTGATTATCACTCTTTTAAAACCGTGAAAGATGTAAAGTGCTAAAGGTTCAAATAATTTCTTAATTGCTTTAATCAAGAACCTGTTCATTGTCAGAATATGTAGATTCAGATTCAATATTTTATTATAGTCACACTACTTGCAATACTATTAGTTACATAGAGTGCTAGTGACCTAATACGGTATATATGAGGTCAGTAAATTCATATGGAATTTAGAATTTACTGACCCCATATATACAGTATTATGTCACTAGTGCACTATGTAACGAATTTATCTTACCGACTATCTTAACATGTTGCATTAGTTTAGTGACCTCTCACAGTGAGGAAGTTTTCTATATCGTAAGCATTAAGAAACTATACTTCCATTGATCATCCAAAAACGGATAACCACTTGTTATCTTTGAATTTGTTTTTAAATTTATTTCAATCATTCATTGTCTGTTTAAACCTTTAAAAGATTTTTTCTCAGTATCGTTTTGCTTTTATAAAGGGACGTACAATGTAACACTACTAACTGTGTATTGAAAAGCCCTTAAACGCGATCTTACTACGTTCCCAGCAAAAACGTCGACATCATGTTCAATATCAATACAGTTCCATTCCTTCTAATTCTGATTAATACATTGTACGTAGATTTCAAGAAAAAATACAGTCATGCCACCAAAATAAACTAGAACACGTGTGCGTGGTGGTAGGGGTTGGTGTAGAGGCAGAGGGAGCTCTGATACATGTAGTAACTAATCCTGATCAAGCAGTGATATCGGACAGACCAATCCAACCTAAATTGCAACCTATTATAACTGGTCCATGAGGCTCAAATGACGATATTTTAGTGAACGATAGCAGAAATGACACAGTTGTGTCAATAGATATGGGAAGATGTGGTATGGGTGCCAATGAGACAACTCTCCATCCAAGTAACAATTAATTTATAAACGTAAACCTATGTAGGCCAAGGTACGGCCTTCAACACGGAGCCTTGGCTCACACCGAACAGCAAGCTATAAATGGTCCCAAAAATTACTAGTGTAAAACCATTCAAACGAGAAAACCAACGCCGGTCTAATCTATACAAAAACAAAGCATGGTTGAGCCGTTAGAGAAAATGGACAAGAAGTCTAATTACATACTGACAAACAAAACCTGGAGAGATTTAATATATTTTATGTGAAAATGACAATGAGAATGATGGTCGTAGTATGAACGTAGTTAGGTCGTAAGAAGAGCGTGATGAGGACGACAAGGGCGTGCTAGAATCGTACTATGGTCTTGAATAGCGTGGTGTAAACGTGGTACCCAATATAGGCCAAGGTACGGCCTTCAACACGGAGCCTTGGCTCACACCGAACAGCAAGCTATAAATGATCCCAAAAATTACTAGTGTAAAACCATTCAAACAGGAAAACCAACGCCGGTCTAATCTATACAAAAACGAGAAGCATGGTTGAGCCGTAAGAGAAAATGGACAAAAAGTCTAATTACATACTGACAAACAAAACCTGGAGAGATTTAATATATTTTATGTGAAAATGACAATGAGAATGATGGTCGTAGTAAGAACATAGTCTGGTCGTAAGAAGAGAGTGACGAGGACGGCAAGGGCGTGCTAGAATCGTACTATGGTCTTGAATAGCGTGGTGTAAACGTGGTATAGTCGTAGAGGAAGCGTAGTTGGGTCGCGGTGAGAAACGTGATGGTCGTAATGAGGTCGTAATAACGTCGCTGTGAGATCGTAGCGCAGTATCTCCGAATAGAATCACGCTTTCGCTACGCTCTCGCTACAATGGTACAGCGACCTTTGCGATCTTACCACGACATAAGTGCGCTCTCACTACGCTTCTACAACGACCTCATTTCGCCACGACTGCACCACGATTGTTTTGAAATGTTCAAAGTTGGCCACGTGATACGACCTTACTGCGATCTACACGATAGTACTATGATCGTCAAAATTTTTCATTTTTTTCACAGATCGTAGTGCGATCGTGGCCTAGTGGGACTGTGGTATTAGCAAGAGCATTACTGTAACACCATTTAAATATTCTACAATTCAATCTATATGTACACATTATGTTACATCTAGTCCAGTGCCTAAAATGCATGTCCACTGCTTTTTAAACACTTGGAGGTTTCCAGCCCATATCCGCTTGGATTGCATCGTTCGGGTATATCTTTCTTTATTTACAGTTCAATATCAATAAATATAACTTTAAATACAGTTACAAATTTTCCACAGCTAATATTTGAATTTGAATTATTTACATTTCATACGGTTTCATTAAGTAAGACAATTGATTAGAATGGAATGACCAAATACAATGCCTTTAAATTTAAATTCTTTTTAATACGCTAAGCAAACAATTTAAAGGTTAACGTAACCCCCTACATGTAAATACTATTTTTACCAACCGCGGTTTATTTAATCTGAAATTTCGTAAGTGTATAAACTCAAAGATTAAGTTATATTTATTCATTCTTTCCTTCTTTGTGGATAAAGCATTTTTCTTATTAGTACGTTTGAAGTTATGTGTATTCAAATTATAACTTTTACTGCAACAGTAAATTCAACTATTATGATATGTGTTTTTAAAGCTTCATGTACTAGTCAACATATAGAGCTGAAGAAGTATTAGGGTGTTGTTTAATTTTTCCAATTTCAATAATGAAATTTAATTTTCTCATGCTCATAAATGGCTTCGCGCACCTGTATCTCATTTAAAGAAACTTTTTGTTTTGAATTGTAAGTACATGAAGGGTTGAACAATAGAACAAACCCTCACCAAGAATATGATTGTCATTCATTTTTAACAATTAAACACGTCAAATCCTACAATTTCATCGGCTCCGACCACTTTACTATATTCTTACAGAATTAAATCCTTTTATTTACTAATCTTGTTATCTACTTTTAACGATTCTTTAGTATTAATCATATTATGAGTTTAACAACAAGTTGGACAACTGACACCAGATATATTAACAACGCTGTCCAGTGAACCGTATCACAGAGCACCGCGACCTTACCCAGACATTTACTGTTATTATAACATTCAAAGACGTTTGTTTGATTTATGATATTTTTCCAAATCTTGTTCAAGTAGTTAGTTCAAGCATGGACAACTTAAAGACAGAATTACTAAACGGACTTTCAGCAAATCCAATGTTTATTCCAGCATGGTACCGTTATGACGAAGAAGGATCTCGGTTAAATGATATTTGTATGGAGCAGTGCAAATATTACTACTTTCATCGTTTTGAAAAGAACATCCTGATTGACATTATAACAGTACGTACTCATAAATTAAGCTAATATGTCGTTTTAGTTTAAACATATTTCATTTGCTTAAATGTGCAAAAGGGATGAGACACAAGTTAATCAAACTTATATAGTCTTCTCCCATAACAATTTATAACAATAGAATATTTACAAAGCATGCATACAAACAATTATACATTATAATATATATAAAAAATATTTGAACTGTGAAGAGATGGTGTGTGATGATGTGACTGGTTATACACAATATGCATGTATTTGCACTTTATAATGTGCTATATTACACAATTACACACCCCTTAGACTCTTTAATAAATTCATATACATTCTTTATAGTTCTTTCATTTTCAACATTAGTTAAAGACGTTTCTATATTCTTGTAGATTGTAGGATCTTATGTATTCGTCAAATTCAGATTTAAAAGAATTCGGTTTATCTTCCTTGGCCCGATCGTAGCCCGGATTCGAACCATACAGAGCATATATGGGACACTATTGGGCGTAAAGTGCACGAAAGGACACCCCAGTTTAAACACGTCATGAAATAAACAAACCCTTCGTAAGGAATGGTTGCTACTACCTTAGCAACAAATTAGTCGACTTATGGCAGGAATCAGAAGACGTTAAGATGCGTTTGTCTGTTTGAATGGGGGCTGCACACAAGTATTAATTCTTTGGCGTATAACGATCAACCATCATGTGAACAATCATCTAAAGATTAATTTTGAAATGTAAAGTTCGACTACAGTAAAAGTTGTAAAATGCATTTTTTTTGTACAAAAAAACACTTCATTTTGTTATAAAAATTTTGGTTAAATAAAACAATTTTTTTCATACATTTTTTGTTCGTTTTAATGCCAATGTTATGATTACATTGTAACTACGTTTCAATATTATTTTTCAAATATTTTATCATATTCCATCCAAAATAAGAGGCTGATTTTTCAAGTTTTAAAAAATCAGGGTGTTGCAATACTTTTTTCCATGTGTATATTAACATCGAAATAAAACGACTACGTACTGCATTGTATTGTAGATGATCATAACTTATCATATATTTAGCATTTAGCATTACTATGATAGTGTTTGCATATGTGTAACATGTGTAACAAGCGAAAGTAGACTTGTCATAAATCAACGGACAATAACCCGTCCCGTATCAGCTCTGTGTAACGTCACGTGATAAGGCTGATATGGGATTATCAGCCTGGTTGCGTTCGCACCTAGGCAGTATATGATATGAAGTATAATACCTGCCTTTTTCCTTATTGACCCGGCAAAAGTATCTCGACCAATACTATACCTCGACTAACGACTCGGTATGATACCCCGGCCGATATGGCTCTCGAGCTGATATTGAATCCTTATTGAAAACATTCTAAGTTATTAAAACTATCCTATTCGGTAAAAATAGTTTGGTTTTTTTTTTATAAAAAAGAAAGATGTAGTATAACTCTGACGAGACAATTATCTCTTGACAGAGAAAAAGTTAAAGACGAAAGGACAAATATGTGAACAAAATGTGGCATTGCACGGCCTTCAACAGTAAGCAAAAACAAAATCATACAGAAAATTTAGAACTAGCCAAATTTAGATCCAAAACCTGATTCAATTTAAAAAAACAATAAACGAACGAAAAACAAATTAAATGCAGAAAGCAACCAAAGCGTGAGAGTTTAACAGGGTGATGACTGCCCAACACCCTCTAACCACCGCGGAAAATGAGGTTACAGGCCAACATAAATGGACTTGATTCGGTCAATTCTAGGAACATTTACAAAAGTTTGTTTTAATTCAATTTTGTAGATTGACATCCTTTTCGTAACGTTCAGTCTTCGCAAGCAAAGCTTGGGTCTGAATAAGATTTGCATCAATCGGATTCTGTTTTACATTAAAAAAAAAAATCCTTTTCTTTTATTGACAATGAAACTTGGCATGCAAGTCAATATAAAACAATTGCGTCATTTCAAATTGGAAAACATCTTTTCTAATTGGTAGATGCTAAAATTGTGTAAGGACTAAAGAGCCAGAGAAAAGAAAACATTACCAATTCTGAGGCTTATTTTTCTTTTGTTTGATGTAGTTGTATTTTAAAGGAATTAACAGAATATTTGAAAGATTCCAGAATGGTTGTTGACCTTGGTAGTGGAAATGCCACCAAGACAATGTTGATCTTAGATAAACTTTTAGAGACGCACGAATCTCTAACTTATGTCCCAGTAGATATTTCTAAAGGTTGGTATGAACGCATTGTTTTCCCCTTACTTACCAAATGTGTTTTTCGAACGTGTCTATCTCCTTTTGTTGTTGAAATATTTGAACAGAGAGTCGATTATTTGTAAGCTGAAACATTTCTTGATCAATAACATATGCATACTGCATTTTAGGCTAGATAACGCCATGGCTACAAAAGAAAAATACAAACAGACAAACAATAGTACACAAAACACAACATAGAAAAATAAAGACTAAGCAACATGAACCCCTCAGGTGCTCCGGAAGGGTAAAGAGATCCAAAGATTCAAAGTATGACAATTAAAGATTAAAATCATTTTGAATGTGGTTTAGTCTACAGCTCAAAAGAAAACTTGTATGATTTATAATTATATAATATACTGTAATTAAACAATATAACATAAAAAACAATGTTACCATATTTCTTCCAATGATACGTATTACATGTAGCAACAGAAATAAGTATAAAAAACGACTATTAGGATTTTCTGTGTCACTGCACATTGTACTAATTTTTCTAATGTTTTTGTATGCAATGTAGTGTTTGCCTGGCTAAGATTTTTTTTAAACATTGAACATTATGATTCACTATTTCATAGATTTTCTTAGCAAAACCGCTGCAAACGTGAAAACAATATATGGAAATAAATTAGATATTCAACCAATCGGAGAGGAATACATGGTAGCACTGAGAAAAGTAAAGTTAGTATATTTATAATGTCTATGAATAGCATTGACAATAATATAGAAAATTCGGTCTTCCATTCTTGGGTTTTGTATGCTCTAGCTATAGGGACTTAATTTTAATTGACTTAAAATGTTGCATCCTTGTTTGATTAATTGTTTCACTGGGAAATCTACGAAAATCTACGAAAACGAAAACGACGCATAGTTTTTTTTATCGAATAACGTTTGAAATTGGCCGTTTTCATAACAAGATTTTTTTTATTAGATAGGATGTCAAACGGAGACCGTCTCCTGGCTCTCATGTGCTCATAAAAGATCTCTTTTCGAATTTCTATAATTTATTGTTTCTTATACAGAGACAATGCAGGCAATATAGAATCACGAATGGATATGTAGTCAAGCTGTCGTGTGGTTTGACCAAATCATTTGTATCAAATGATGATGAGGTATTCATAATCGCTTGGTTTGGTTTGAAAATTATAAAAGAAAAAAAAATACATCGATTAAATAAATATTTCTTCTTTTTGTTTTATGAAAAAAAAAAAAAAATTGTCTTAAAATAATTCTAAAGTTTATAGCCATTTTTTAGATTGACTTCTGATTTATGTTTAACAAAAAAAAAACATCTTGCGAGTCTTCAATACATTAGCTTTCAAATGCATTAAGTAATTAGTACATTTTACCCCTTTATTTTCATTCACAGAACTATGACAGATAAAAAAATAATTGTATGGTTTGGAAGTTTGCAGAGTTTATCGTATGAAAAGCAGTTAGATGTTCTTTTTGAAATAAGAAACACTATGCAAGGTACTTGAGGCGAAGAAGAAATGTATTGCTGAACTTGACCATTCGTCAGTCTTTCCTTTCTTCCGTCTATCTTTACATGTACTTCCATTTGCCTGTCCGTCCAGCATATAACATCAAATCTTTGAATAAAGGAGCATTTGGGGGTAAACTAAAGTTCAATGAGACCCAAAAATAGCGACATAATTAATCAAAAGACATTTATATTGCAACATGCAGCAATCAACAATAGACAATGTATCCTACATTATGTCAAGTGAATCACCATTGTGAATACATAAATAAAAATAAATTCAAAACTTACTATGAACACCAATTCTCTACTTATTAAAACTTACGATATAACAGGATAGAACAATCGGACTTAGTGGTAGGCGCATGCGTGTTGATACATCTCAATACCTACTTTTGCTACATCGACCAATGGACTGACACAATGTCCGTCAAAGATTCTCATACTGAAATGTACAGAGCCATGACATTGTTCTCATACATGTACATATTCGTGGTTTATTAAGTCAAGCGCTGGATATGTAAAATCTAGCGCTGTAGATTTAAAAGCAAGCGCTGAATGTGTAAAGCCAAGCTTTAAAGTACTTTAAATATCCGGTGCTGTACTTTTATTACATATACACGTTGATATAGATATGAATTTTTATTTTCTAACACTGGGCTGAAACCTGCTAAACATTTGATCTTTAGAAGGTTTTAATACACTTATTTAATATGTTGCCAGGCTTAAAGTTTGTTCTTTCATCAAGTCGTGCTGGGGATCAAACTTATGAATTACAAAACGCACATTAAATAACACACTAAACACATAATAATTTAAGATAACAACACCAAAGATGCCTGAAATTTTATTGTACAGAAAGTCAGATAGTACGTCGATGTCGTTTCTTCTCGCTCTACACAACACAACAATAACCCCCGTATATGTACTTATTGGTTCTACATGTAAATAAAAACAATATTTGTTTCACTTAAGGTTTCTTTATTATGGCTGTAATATTTGTTTTATTTATGAAGAAATAATTTAATTTTGGATGTAACGCGTCTTCTGATTGGCTGACGTTGTTATGTTTATCAGCTCGTAGACATAATTTTGTCATGTGACTTTGACGTCATCAACGGTTTTTCGTGATTTCCTCCGGTTTAAAATGAAATTTAGATTTAAATTATAAGATCTGACTGTAATACTTTTTTTCTGTCTATTTGAAATAACATAAAAAATGTGGTGCACACTTTAAAATAATTTATTATTCAGTGTGCATCACATTTTTTTTGTTATTTCTTCATAGACAGAAAAAAGTCATATTAAATATGTGGTGCACACTATAAATAACCCGAGTAGCGAGGTAATTAAAAGTGTGCATCAGATTTTAAGGTTATTTCGAATAGACAAAAACATATTACAGTCATTTCTCATAATTTATTTCTAAATTCCAGTTGTAAGGAGTAAATTTTGAAAAAAAAGTTGGTGACGTCACGGTCACATGACAAAATTACGTCTATGATCTGATAGACAAAACACAGTGGACGTGTTACATCCAAAATTAAATTATTTACCTATAACACACATATTTCGTTTTTTAATCAATTGCAGTACTCATGGTGTCTTAAATGATTTTAATTAATACTTGGTATCTTGTTGCAGTGGATGACAAATTAGTGATTACATTTGATGTGACAGATGCATCTCGAAAAGATATTATAGAGCTATCTTACCTAGATCCTGAAGGTAAATATTAGTCCTCATGCGTTTGATACTACAGCCATCTCATAAAACGTAATATACAATTATGATAAGTAGTTACTACTGTAATCACTAGCCAGTCAACACTGAGGTTGCGAGTTCAAACCCCGCTCGAGCGGGTGCACTCGACTTCAATCTTTATTGACTAGGATTGTCAGTTTTCCTATCGAAGGTGGTTTTCTCCGGGCACTCCGGCTTCCTCCACCAATAAAAACTAGCAGCCACGAAATAGCCTAAATGCGGTGGTTAAAAGGGGTGTTAAAACACCAAAAATCAAAAAATTAATATGATTAATACAAAAAAAAAGTCAAAATCTCTATTTATTTTCTACAAAACATTTTGAATGTCATATTTTTTATATCGATAGATATAGGAAGATGTGGTATGAGTGCCAATGAGACAACTCTCCATCCAAATAACAGTTTATAAAAGAATTTCAGTAGAGGTATCAAAAGTCAAAGGTACTTACATATATATAAAAAATATATATATACATCAGTGAACGCCATGAATAGTACAGAGCCCCCCCCCCCCCCAAGATAACCATTGGAATTTATAGTAAATTATAACAAATACAGTTATTCATAGTAAATGTATGTATACAGATACATATCCGCAGTGACCGCCGTTGATAATAAACCATAGGCGGATCCCAGGGGGGACCCGTTGAAAAAAATTGTTGATTATATGGGGAATCACTGAAGTATGAGAGGAACGCCCCCCTTTTTAGGTCAGTTAGTGCCCCCCTCCCTTTATATGAAAAGTTCTGGATCCGCCACTGTAAACTAATTGATAATAAATAGCAAATATTATTCATTTTCGTTTTCCTCCCAAAATAAATAGCAAATATTTTTCATTTTCGTTTTCCTCCCAAAATAACCCAAACTGAAACACGTTAAGCAAGGATGATACATGCTAGAACTCAAAATGACAGCAGAAAGCAAATTCATATACTTTATTCATAGTCTTTGTATTCAAAGTACAGAAAAAACACAAACCGGAAGTCTAATCTGACTTAAAGTTTTGTCCAATGACGGAAAAATATCCGGACGCATTCTTTTTCGTTTTTATCCCAAAATAACCCAAACTGAATGATCCTAAGAATGGATGACAAATGCGATTATACATGTTACCTATAGGACACAGAGGCATGATGATTAATTTATTGTGGAAGGAGGAGAAGCGACACCCAAAATGAGGTCTTCTCGTTTAATAGTATAGATAGGTCAATGTATGGCCGTCAACACGGAGCCTTGGCTCACACCGAACAACAGGCTATATTTTGGCACCAAAATTACTAGTGTAAAACCATTCAAACGGGAAAACCAACAGTCTAATCTATATAAAAAAAAACGAGAAAGGTACAGTTTGTTGTTCATATATTTTAAACTTTGTAAAAAAATATACTAGCATTTTCATATTATACTGGTTCGTTAAATATCTTCATGTTTTACTGGCATCACTCCCTAGACTAGTTTATAATGACAACATACTGGAATTATGGAATATACGATTGTCTATGACATCATGTAAGGACATACTGGAATATACGATTTTCTATGACATCATGTAAGGACATACTGGAATATACGATTGTCTATGACATCATGTAAGGACATACTGGAATATACAATTGTCTATGACATCATGTAAGGACATACTGGAATATACAATTGTCTATGACATCATGTAAGGACATACTGGAATATACAATTGTCTATGACATCATGTAAGGACATACATGTACAGTATATACATTATTGTTTTATTTGAGACGTACTTTAATATTTGTCTTTTATGTATCATCGATCAATTGATAAAACTTCTTTCTGCAGGATACAGCGAAAAGTTTTATCTCAATTCCATTCATCGCTTAAACAGAGAAATGAATGGTAATATTGACGTATCAAAGTTCAAAATTAAGAACGAATTGGTGGCAAATTCAAAGTCAGATAATTGTAGCTATGTGAATGTTTGGATAGAGGCTATCGAGAATTGTGAAGTTAACATAGGTTTGTATTAAATAAATACGACTCAATCGTGTGTGCAAGGCTGTACAAGTTTCTTTATTCAATCGTTTTCAGTATGGCATAACATAGTTTTCGACATGCTCTTGTCCTTGTTTGAAAGCTTGGACATGTGTCTATATTGAACTGTAAATAAAAGAATATTACCGTTATTGATAAGTGTGTTTTGAATGATTGCAATGGATGGATATGTGGTATGCTTGCCAATGAGACAATATCTCCTGTCCAAAAAAGATCACCCAGACATCATGAAATATAAAACAAGAACCCCATACAAAACTATTTTATTCTTATATACTGTGCTCTGGAAAGACCACGCTTTTGAAGGGAATACGTTTTTATTTTACGAATCGGTGCAACAACAGAAAGATGTTTTTCCTTGATTTAAAGCTTTTAAGTTGAATTGTACAGTAACGTGTTAGTCAATGTTGCTACTAAAAAACTGTTTAAGGCAAACAATGCCAATGACTACACTGTTTTCTTTTTATATCGCAAAGGCCAAACAATATAAGAATTGAAAGATTGTTAAAACAGTTTGACATCGTTCGTTGTTGCATCAAGAATCAAACACTCCAGAGTCTGAATAACAATTGTTTAACAAGCCAACAAGAAATGTATGCCAAATCATTAACATCTTATAATTGAGCCCATTTTGTCAAGTTTTGCAGGTCCAGTTTTTATGACATAGATAAGTCTATAATATTGAGGCAATTTTGTTTCCTGTGCGAATTTTTTAATGTCTTATATAATAAGAAGACATTATGAAATAGTTTTAGTTCATTGAATTTTAAAACATGAAATCATAATAATTATTTGTCTTATAACAGCCGTATACTATATAATGTTTTTATATTTGTAACAATTATTTAAAATACATTTTCAAAGAGAAGATTAATTGTACTATGATATCAGTTTGATGAACAAGGACAACTTAAATTTCCCTCACTCATTTAAATATTTATGTTGAGATAGAAAAAAAAAGAAGATGTGGCATGATTGCCAATGAGACAACTCTCCACAAGAGAACAAAATGACACAGAAATTAACAACTGTAGGTCACCGTGCGGCCTTAAACAATAAGCAAAGCCCATACCACATAGTCAGCTATAAAAGGCCCCGAAATGACAATGTAAAACAATTCAAACAAGAAAACTAACGGCCTTATTGAGTTCATTTTACCAATTATATATTAATAGGAAAATTAGATTTAACCCGGAAAATTCTAAAAGGAGAAAGATTATACCTGAACGAAAAGGGAGGGATTAGCTCCAAACATACTATTGCACAATTCGAATATCTCTTGAATAAAGCGTCACTGGGAATGGAGAAATCCTGGACGAATGAACATGTGGGAGTGGTATTAGTGAACAGGCAATAAATTAAAAATAAATGTAAATTAGATTGCATACTTGTTTCTTGTGTTTTTACTCTTCGTTCCCCATTGTATTCAATAAACATCACATCAGTTACAAGAAATGATTACACAAACCTTTTGGTCAACTATACGACGCAGGTCGGCAAAAATAGTTAAATCTCAACCGATTGTGGGTTTTTTTTCGTCTGTTTGTTTATATACAACTTTTTTTTTCTTGAAAATTTGTTCTAGTTGGGAGTCAGTTATTTCTATATTGTACTTTCTTTTTCGTTCTGTTTCGTTCATTTCAATCACTTGGCATCCGTCATCTGTAAAATTTTACACACACCTCCTTCTCTGAATCTTCAATGCTAGGTGGAACCGATTTTGACCTGAAATGTACAACTGTGGCTTATCAGATTCATAAAAACCCAACTTTGTCCTATCACAAAAAGATATGTTTATTCGATGTCTGTTGTTGTGGGAATTTATCTATACGCTAAATCATTTAAATAACTCTATCTATTGAAATACATGTATGTAATCACAAAAAATGTCAGCTAAATATTTTCAAATAGGTCGCATGGCTGATTTTAGCACATGTTGGCGACTTTTGTTAGGACAATTGCAGATGAAAAAAATTAATAACGAAACCGATCAGCAAGATAATATATATATAAAAAATATAAATGAAACGCCCGAAATAAGTTGAATCCTTATATGAATAGTTGTCAACATTTGTTATCCAATTTTGCTTTTATGATAATTATTAAACCATTCTGATATATAGATAAATTTGAAACAGTTAGTGTTGTCAGCTAGACGAGAATTTTGTTAGTCTATGCTTAATATGTGAGTGATTGCAACTCAATGAAGATTTTTTGTCCCCTCTCCTCTTAATTTTTCTGGAAAGGATGCATTGTAACCCTTGGTGTGGACTACGACAACGTTTTAATTTTGTGATGTTAAATAATACTAAATGCGAAGAGAAAAATGATGGAAGAAATGCTCATTTTTACGCGAAAAAAATTCAAATGTAAATAAATATAAAATACATAAAAAAATTGGAAACTGATTGAGACAACTGAAGATAAATGATTATACATCACCAAATGATCTGATTATTTCAATTCTCCCTTTATGTCCAGTGGCAAATATGTCATGCATATTCACGACGAGACGCAAAGTGGTTCAACCTGCGAGGCAAATTATCACACAATTCTAAAGTGGCACTTTTTTCAATAAGGCAGAGAGTTTGCTACAGGTAAAACGTATGCCATATAAAGTCGAACCATGCCCGAGGTCGTAAGTTTGCCTATGTGCCCTCCTTCTCTCTTTTTACTCCCCAGTAGCGAATGCCAAAAACAAAACGTCTTTAATTTATAATCAATAACGGTCACTATATTAAAGTAAATGAAATATGGACTTTTTTTGGTAAATAAACTATTGCAGCCAACATTTCCTGGTTCGGGCCAGGTTAGTATTTTCCTTTAAAATACCGTTTGGTTAATGACCAGAGATATTATTAAAGCTACCAAAAGAACCATGAATCAAAGATTTCTAAAATTGTAAATTATGGTATTTCGCTTGGTGTTTTTTCCAGATTCTATTTTGAACAACATGATTTTCAGAAGGCGTATCTAATAAGTCATGCCCGATTAACTTACAGTAAATTGAAACTTAAATTTTAAATTAAGCCCTATATCGGGTCAATAAGTTCGAGTTACAAAAAGTAAACAAAAGAAATCCTTTATAATTCAAATCGTCCTAGGTATCTTAGGTTATTATTTTGCGTTGAAAAACAACACGTTTGTAGTATATATATATTACTAAACGTAAATACTTTACGACGTACTATATATTGTAAGTAATTATGATAATTATTTATCTTCATTACACCATGGACACAATTTATATTCGACACTTTTTTTGTTTGTTTTATTTTTTGTATATTTTTTTCAATTTTGTCTTTCAACACAGATTGATAATCAATGTATCTGAACCTCACAGCATTCGAAGCCTGACAGTTAATAACTAGTTGCATTTGCTATGGTGCATCTGGGAACAATGGATATTACACCTTTAAACAACAGACTCCGCTCGAAGCTGACATACACGGTCATCTCAGTACCAAAATCTATGACAAACGAAACAATTTTAATTTTTGAAATTATAAATTTTCCGCACCTAAGGAGCAGTATACCAACTTCATCTGCATATGGGATACACATGTCCACTTGTATGTTTGTCCATCTGATGAGTTAAGCCTTTTCAACTGATTTTTATAGTTCGTTCTTATGTTGTACTGTTATGCCACTGTCCCAGGTTAGGGGAGGGTTGGGATCCCGCTAACATGTTTAACCCCGCCATATTATTGCATAATACGTTGCTCTGTTTTTATGTATCCCGTCACTGTGCAATTGGTCTATGGTACAATGTTTGTATTCTTGTCTTTCATTTTTGGTAATGTGCCTTGTCTTTATACCACTTTGTGTTTCATGATACATATGACGTGGCTCTGTACTTATACATCCCGCCAATGCGTTAGATTACTTTAGTAATTATTAGCATTCTTGTCTTTCATTTATTTGTCTATTATGCCTTTATGTGCTTCTTTGTTACATTTTTAGCTCACCTGGCCCACAGGGCCAAGTGAGCTTTTCTCATCACTTGGCGTCCGTCGTCTGTTGTCGTCGTCGTCGTCCAATTTTTCGTAAATTTTTGTAATCTTTTGCAAAAATCTTCTCTGTAATTACTGGGTCAAATTTAACTAAACAAAGCCACAATCATCATTTCAGTTTCTAGTTTTAAAAATGTGTCCGGTTACCCGGCCAACCAGCCAAGATGGCCACCATCGCTTAAAATAGAACATAGGGGGACACTGTAGATTTTGGCATATCTCTGAAACCAAAGCATTTAAAGCAAATGTGACGAGGGGTTAAATTGTTTGCCCTGAAATTTTCAGATGAATTGGACAATGAATCGTTTGGGTGTTGTCCCCCTACCCCCCCCCCCCCCCCCCCCCCCCCCCCCCATTGGTATTTTTTAAAGAATTTTGCTGTTTTTGGTTATTATCTTGAATACTATTATAGATAAAGATAAACTGTAAACAGATATAATGTTCAGCAAAGTAAGATCTTCAAATAAGTCAACATGACCAAAATGTTCAGTTGACCCCTTAAGGAGTTATTGCCCTTTATAGTCAATTTTTAACAATTTTCATTAATTTGGTAAATTTTTGTAAATTTTTACAAAATATTTTCCTCTGCAACTAAAGGGCCAAGTTTATCATAGATAGAGAAAACTGTAAGTTGCAAGAATGTTCAGTAAAGTAAGATCTACAAAAACATAACCATCATCAAACACAATTTTGTCATGAATCCATCTATTTTCTTTGTTAAATACATGTATGCACATAGACATAGTTGAGCGACACAGGCCCTTAAGAGCCTAGCTCTAGTTTTTTGTTTGTATAGGGATTAGGAATATAACACAATGTTGACTGCTGTACCCCGTAATTTTGACATTTTTACCTATTATGTCATTAACGATAGCAATTGTCTGGTCAACTCAAAATAATTGTCCAGGTGCTTGGATAAAGGGAGAAAATACACTAGTTCCTGTACATTAATTTACTCTTGTAAGATATTGTACTCTTGTGCAAGCTGTGATCACTAACAAAAAAAAAACATTTTCATTCATAAACGTCCCGTGATCAATAATAATGCCTTGTTTGAACATCTTGAAGTCTTTTGTGACGCCATTTTTATCTCTAAGAACATGCACATGACTAGATTAACTGTTGCTTTCAGCACAACATTGCCTGATATGATCTTTTTTGATTTCATGAAATTTTGTCGTATCTCATTAAAATGACAAGCTGTATAGATTTTGTATGCTGTACGTGTCGTTTCTTTATAACATTTTATTTAATTAATTGTGAACATTCCTCTGTATGCATATGCTAATAAAATAGACTAAATCACCACAGAAAGGAAATACAATGCTGATAACGTTGTTGTTGAAATCACTTCAGTTACTAATGATAGCATTTCCGATTCAGATCTCATCAACCTAAAATTACGAGGTCCAATTTGTCAGCCGTCATCACGTAAAAACGATGAATAAAAGAATTCAACTTTATATATAACTAATATAGTACAATGGTGTTGATTAATAATTACACCACTCTAGGCCCATTTGTTTTCCACGTAATTAATATTGCCAATAATTAAGAAGTTCCGGATCGAGTCCGACACCGATACCAATAGTATATTCACCTGTTAATTATCTTATCTGTACGTTCCGCATCTGACAGGCGCACCACCAAACAGTGTATTTAGAATTTTGCTGTATACTGTTGAGTAAAAAATACTCCATTCCAGGCCCTTTTGTTTTCCAAATTATTAATATTACCAATAATTGATAGGTTCCAAGTCGACGGGTTCAAACAGAAAGATTTTGAAAGCATAGAAAACTGTGCACCTTATACATGTTATAATCGGCATGACTTTATCAGATGACAATACCGATACTAAAATAAGGCATACGCATAGTTATATATCAGTCACGGACCCGCGATATCACGGGTGTGTTCTAGTGCTAATAAAATATACTAAATCACCACAGAAAGGAAATACAATGCTGATAACGTTGTAGTTGAAATCACTTCAGTTACTACTGATAGCATTTCCGATTCAGATCTCATCAACCTAAATACCTTGCTATTGATATAGTTTTAATTTTTAAGCTATATTCTACTTATACAATTGTACACTGGAAAAAAGTTAATGTTATACTATAAACAAATTACAAAACTTCAACATATTGGACTGAATAAACAACATATATTTTAATACAAATCTGTTTATTTAACATTACATATACATTTTCCCTGTTTAACTACTGATGAGATAGTTGTTTCATTCAATAAAATCATAAGTATTTACTGTTTCTAAATAGTTTTCAATCACTTTGTAACATAATTCATAGTCGTCCTGCAAAGAAATATAATACGTGTTATCAACACTATACTTTAATTGTGTTCTTTTATATACATTTTGTGTTTTTTGTTAGGGGAGATAAAAAATCAAACGGTTTCGAGAACCCACAAGTTGACTAACGTGTTTTACAATTGCATAAAAATGTTTATAAAGATATTGCTTCTTCAAAGGAACGTACACTATGTGTTTTTAATAAAATTGAGAATGGAAATGAGGAATGTGCCAAAGAGACAACAACCCGACCATAGAAACAAATCAACAGAAAAAGGTCATCAACAGGTCTTCAATGTAGCGAGAAATTCCCGCACCCGGAGGCGTCCTTCAACTGGCCCCTAAACAAATATATACTAGTTCAGTGATAATGAACGCCATACTAAACTCCAAATTGTACACAAGAAACTAAAATTAAAATAATACAAGACTAACAAAGGCCAGAGGCTCCTGACTTGGGACAGGCGCAAAAACGCGGCGGGGTTCAAAATGTTTATGAGATATCAACCATCCCCCTATACCTCTAGCCAATGTAGCAAAGTAAACGCATAACAATACGCACATTAAAATTCATTTCAAGAGAAGTCCGAGTCTGATGTCAGAAGATGTAACCAAAGAAAATAAATAAAATGACAATAATACATAAATAACAACAGACTACCAAATAGCATGCTAGCTGGATAATAAAGTCATATATAAGAAAGACAACACACTTTATTAAAGTTTACTTTTCGAACTACTATAGATGTCGTTCAATCATCCTTATCAACACAGAATTATTCGTTTCCTTTCAATACAAACATTAACCTAAAAGTTGTCGTTCGAGTATAACATAATCTAAAGTGTTCTATCCGGCTATGAAGCGCTAAATACTGAAACTATGCACACTACAATGGTTATGTCGACATACATGCGTATCATTAAAAATATTTAAAAAAAAAACAATTTTAAAATGGAAACAAGATTTGACTTCAAATTTAGAGTGAACAATATAAATGAATAAACAACTCACAAAATTCTTGAAGAAACCTCTATCATTTTTATTTGCTACCATTGCGTTTTCCAGTAGGCTGAAGGTGCTTCCATTTTTAACTGCATAGATAACATTTAAACAAACTGAGAGGACTCCACAAACCGACAGGTCAGTCTTCTTACTGCGAAAAACAAAACTTTATAACTAACTTGAACAAACAGAGTGCAAATATTAGGCAATCTAAATTATTCCTTATTCCTGATGGAGCTTGTGTTTGACGTTCCTTGCTACATGTGTATACAATTCCTTTTTTTGCAAGAATGACATGCGTGTCTATTGATATACATAGATTGTTTTTATCCTCTACTTTTACTGTCCCTGGGTATTGGAGAGTGTTGGCGCCTTCAAACGGTTAGCTTTTCAACATTCTTTTTATTACTGTCCGAAGTCAAAAGCCTGTAAAGTTCAGTGGTTGCCGTTTGTTGCTATGTAACATATTGGTTTGTTTATCATCATATTGTACATAAATGAGGACGTTCGTTTTCGAGATTTAGTTGTTTTAAATCTGTATGTAGGGGGTCGTTAATACCTGACTATGGGTTTTGTTAATTGACAAATGCCTTACGGTGACCTTTAGATGGTAATTACGAAGTCATTTGGTTTCTCATGGAGAGTTGACTCATTGACAATCCTACAACATCTTCATCTTTTTATATTAACACCTAGACCGAAAAGGAAAAGGTATCAACTCAAAACTATGATGCATGCCAGTCTATTTAGAATCACATGAAGATAAACTGTACTATATAAAAAGACGTGACACATGGAAATAAAATTTGTATGAGATAAAAAAAAAAATTATATTTTGCGTCCATATTTTATGTTGGATGTTTAAAGAGTTGCCGTACAAATCCCTGAAGGGAAAGTATTCGTCCGCATACGATCAGTTGGTCGTTAATGTGGTTCCGTTGTGTTATTAATATCATTTGGTTGGTACCTCTCTTTTTACGGAAAGAGGAAGCACATCTCTCCGCGCTAAAACCATATAACATATATCACATTACCTATTGATTATAAGAACTGGTGCATCAGTCACTTCACTTGTTTTACCCAGGATACAACACATTGCTTCCACAGAAAGAGATTTGCAAACATTTGTTTTAAACATTTTAACATTGCGCCTCTTCTGTGTTGTCTGTAATATAAAACTAAATATGAATGCGCTAGCACGTTCGTTAAGTATTTCAATAAAGCAGGTATACATATAACTACATGTGACTCTTGTTATCTTAAAGTTTGGTTTTTTTTTATCCCGAAACTGATAAGTTTATTGCGTGAGATTTTTGAAACTGGAAGTCGCCCGTATCTTCTATGTCCTTTCACAAAATCAAAGAAAAACGTTATCAGAAATTATTGTACACTAACTATAAACAGTCTCCGGGACAAGTTTGCAATTCCGCTGAGTGCAAAAGTTGTCACATTAATTTTTGGAGTTAAGTTAAAATGAAGTTGATAACTTGGTTGGCATTGGCTCCCTGATATTTGTCCTAAAATTTTTTGGCTCTAGCACCACTGTTGAAAAAGTTATGCCCCTTTTTTCAACAATTTCCTCAGAGGAAAAGTAGTTTTCCTCAAGGGAAATCAAATTTCCCTCAAGGAAAAAGATTTTTCCTCAAGGGAAATTGTTTTTTTCCTCGCGGGAAAAAGATTTCCCTTAGGGAATTTGCTGCATAAACATTTCCTTTGAGGAAATTCTATTTCCTTTGAGGAAATTCTATTTCCTTGGAGGAAATTCTTTTTCCTTTGAGGAAATTTGCAGCTTTAAATTTTCCTTGGAGGAAAAACTTTTTCCTGTGAGGAAATTGTTGACAAACACTTTCTTTGAGGGAAAATTCAAGACATTAAATTTCCTCTAAGGAAATCATTGTTCTTCAAATTTCCTCGAAGGAAATTTCTGAACATCAAATTTCCCCTTAAGGAAATGTTTTCCCCTATTTTTCCTCTATGGAAAATTCATGACAGAATAAATATAATTTTACCTAGACTGAATCATTGATACAAAAGATAATTAAAACTTTAATACAAATTTTCATGGTGAGTATTTAACATACAAAAACAAAAGGCTGACTGTTTAGCATGTTTAAGACAATACAATAATAAGCAAAACGCTATGAATATCATATCACTTGTGATGTTATTAATAGTGTGCTCATATTTGCATATTAAATAAAATAAACACTTTTCATGTTAAATTAACTTGTCTTCTGTTTCATCTGCTGTGTACGATTATTCGACCCCCTACATAACAGTTCAGTGCATAAATAATTCCATCCACAAGACATCTTCCTTCAATTGTCTAAACAATCAAGGTGTATTGATTTCTAGAAGTCTTTTCCGATTTTGAGAGCTGATGTATAACAGTTTTGTATAAATACATTTGTTGATTTTGTTATGATTTTAAGACATCTTTTAGATTATTTCAGTAAATTAAGTTGAAACATAATATATTCAAACAGAAAAAAACGCAATACTGAAAATATATCAGGAATATTAAAACGTTTGCCTTACCGTATTTGCGCAAAACCCCCTTCAGAAACTGTTTCTATTTTACGGTTTATTTTCTTCTGAAACTTTCGGTAAACTATAAGAAAGGAGTTTAGTATAATTTCTCGCACAATGCAAATACTTGATAATTTACAATTATACTTACAACAATTTTTTACATCAATTACCTTGTTCTGCAAATTGAATGCTAACAGCATGATGTTTGTATTCGTCCTCTCGGCAGAATCAAGATATATCTCTAAGTTTTTCATTCTAAAAATATCATCTAACTTGGGATAAAACTCTGCCACCTTTTCATTTTCCTTTACCAGAAGTATAACATTTTCTATACAGTGATCTTCAACAATGGTCCAGAATTGTTCGGCCAAATTCTTTTGCGGCATTTCTAACAATACGGATACGTTATTATGATACAGCATCTGTTAAAAAACATGTGAACTATTATTATCTACAATGTACAATACAATAGGTCGGCACGCGAACTATCTAATTTGTTAAACAAGTCAGCAACTTTTTTTTCTTTTTTTTTTGCTGTTTTCTTTTTCGAAAACAAAGCTTTTATAGATAATATTTGCCATTTTATTTTGGCCTGCATTGCCCCTCCACTTTCCTTAAATATGATTTTTTTTTATATAATTTGTATTCATGCATTCTTAATGAGACTTCTATTGACAGAAAGCTCGTCTCTAACATAACAACGTATGGTATCAGGGCGAGTTACAACTACTTGCTCGTTTATACTGCTTTTTTTTTTAACATTCTCGAAGGTATCAACACCATGGCAGTCAACACCTTTGTGTTTGCATGAAATGAAATCGAAATGAGAATGTTTTGTTCATTTTCTATTGTATAATTTTGACTATTTCAAAACAATGAGGTTTAAGGATGATTATGACTAACCTTGTTATACTTTTTTTAATTTGTGGCTGATAATGGTGTTATTCTTTGTTTATGCCTTATACGTTTTGTTATCCGAAAGTCGCTAATGAGACTTATGTAGACGACACACTCGTCTATAGTATAACATTGTATGTGACCCGTATCTGTTTACATTTTCTACAGAATTGAATTTGAAACTTCATATAAACTGGCCAAATTAGTAGCCAAACCAGAAGGTTTCAACGGGAAGGTTGTGCAATGAAAGCACGTGGCGCTTTAATCATACAAAGATATGACGTTGTGCTGCTTCTGGTCTTTATTGTCTCCCTCATACAGTTAGCCAAGATATATTGAATACCACAATATTCATTAAAATGGTAGCGGGTATTTACCCATAATACTGACAATACAAAAACAAACTCTTTATTTAAAACATGCATGTACAAGCACATTTTTAACAACAAATGACTAGATATGGCCAGATAGAATTGGTACAAGCATGATACTTTGTTTGAATAAGGAAGTTGTTCCGGAATAATATTTAAACATTACGTATCCACACAAATTAGTAGCGGTAAATTGAACACACAATTCAGGTACAATTAATAAATCCCCATTGATAATGCATGCCTTGATACTTACTATATTGTTTATAAGAAATTCAGAAACGTTTTTGGCGTACTTTAGTGGGAAAATAACTTTTGGAATATAATACTATGAAATCTGCCCATTACAAAGTGTGTTTACATTTATCCTTGGTATGATTTCATTGAAATGTCTGTACTGTATACAAACAAAAGATTGATAACTTTAAACTACACTGCTATAAAATTAACAGATGATAATTTTCTACACAAGGTCGATGCTTAAGACATTATCGTTGACATTCAAACATGTTTCAATCATATCAATACAATATCAGTTTCATTGGAGGGAAAATAGGTAAATCAATTTAAAATATATACTAGTGAACGAATAAGACTCAAAAATAAAATGTTCACTTACTTTGAGTGTTGAATTATTTATGTTTAACTGATTTACATCTACAAAGTTTTAAAAATAGATTAGTAATAGAATGTAAATCAAAGTGGAACCCAAATACAGCAAGATAGATACGATGATATGCACCAACAAGTATCTAAACTTTAAAAATAATAAGAAGTGCTATATATATATATGTCTACAGTATTTCTGATCGAAACATCACGTAAGAAGCACTGTGGTTAAACAGCTGTAACAGTGTTTTCAATGGTACGAACTACCAAAAATAGCTACATGTATTGGAAACATCTTTAATATTTGAAACATGAATTCGTTTTTCCTTGGTTTACGGCATGTGACCAAATGATATAAGAATGAATTATTGTTTATACAAATAGTTCAATTGATCTATGCGTTCGGGTATTTGGTGTTCATCAAATTATGTATCAAATAAACAAAACAATATTACAATGAACCCACTTTTAACCATTTATAACCTACCCTTTCTTATTCCTGTGTCGACGAATTCATACTCATTATAACATGGCTTGGTATTACTTGCTTGATTTTGCAAGAGCTAAAACGGTATTGTAATATAAGTATTAATACTTTAAACATATTTGATTTCATAAATATCTACATACAATTACAATTTATACAGACAAAGAGTTTAAGTAATTTAGTTAAAACTTATTTTTCTTTTCCGTTTTTCTTACAGTAAGAAATTTCTTTATATTGAGAGTAATCTTAAACCATTAATAATAAAATATAAAATATTATAAAATATTAAAATAAACCGTTTACAAGTTGTTTCATTGCCAGCACCTGTAATTTTGAACGTTTTTTAACGTAGTGTCTTATGTATACATAGAAGGAATTGTTGCAATATTGTATTTACCTTAAATTCTGCTCGAAGACTTCTTCCAAACAACTCTTTATTCCGAAATCGCTGAGTCAGATCTGACACTACACACTTTTTAACCAAGCTAGCTTCATCAATATACGCCTATTTGTATATTTCAAATGATACAATATAAAATTATATAAAGTAAAGACTATTAAAACGATATTTCTTGTAAAAGCTGGTCTTCAATAAAGAATATACAATCATGTATTGTAAACCTAGAGTTTCAAAAAGTTAAAACAAGTTTTACTGATATATAATCACATTTTTTTGTTAAATTGTTGGATTTTTTAGTTGGTTTGCTTTTAAGCCCATATGTCTCATTACGCTGAGTATCAAAACAACAACAACAAACAAAGAATATTGAAATGACAACAGAAACATTTGTATTATACTCAGAGAACTTCAACAAAATTGTTTCATTCAAACGTCATACAAGAATCGGGAAGATATTAATATAGCAGGTGTTTTGATATCCTTCACAGTCAAGTATCGTATATTCGGAAGTGATCGAAGCAAAACTGTACTAAAAGTAATGCAAATTATTAAGAATAGTCAATAACATTGAGAATGGAAATGGGGAACGTGTCAAAGAGACAATCTGACCATAGAACAGACGACAGCAGAAGGTCACTAATAGCTCTTAAATGCAGCGAGAAACTCCTGCATCCGGAGGCGTCCTTTGATTAAGCCCCGACCTCAATTAAAAGTTAATTAATATTACATTCATTATAAAATATCTTCATCGGGACCAACTTGACTTAATTTATCCTTTCCTCATATGTGTATTATACTATACGTTGATACGGATACGCCATCCAATGCGTGAATAATGCAAGTGCTCTCCTATTCACTGTTCACATGCAAGCTGTTAAACACCAAATGTTGTTGTCATTTTTAAGAAACTCAAAACAAAGTGTTGTCAACAGTATCAAATAGATAAGAAATATTTTGAAAGGATTTTTCCATTAAAAAATTCATGATAAGTGTCTGTAATAAAAACTACACATCTGAAATACACGTTTGCTTTAATCAAATATTTAACAGCTCTGCTTTATTTTAATTTAAAAACAATATAGATAAAGACCGATAAAAAAGGCAACAGTAGTATACCGCTGTTCAAAACTCATAAATCCATGGACAAAAAACAAAATCGGGGTAACAAACTAAAACCGAAGAAAACGCATTAAATATAAGAGGAGAACAACGACACAACACTAAAATGTAACACACACAGAAACGGACAAAACATCAGACAAAATCCCACGACAATAACAAATATAACATCAAAACCAAATACATGAATTTGGGAGAGACAAGTACCGTGACACGTCTTATCGTAATAGAAATTACACTCAAAAATATGAGAAAACAAACGACGCAACGTTAATATGTAACACACACAGAAACGAACAACAATATAACAATGGCCATATTCCTGACTTGGTACAGGACATTTTTAAAGGATAAAATGGTTGGTTGAACCTGGTTTTGTGGCATGCCAAACCTCGCACTTTAATGGCTATGTTAAATATAACATTGAAATGACAACATAATATTACAGGACTACAATACAAATAAATAGGAGAACGTATTAGACAAAGAAACACATGATTAATGGATAACAAAAAACATAAGGCTTAAAATTCAATTCGCCAAAAACGCGCCTCGTCCACAGTGACTCACCAGTGACGCCCAGATATAAAAGATCGAAATTGAAAAAAGTACAAAGTTGTACAGCACTGAAGATCAAAAGTTGAAAAAGGTTGTGTCAAATACGGCTTTGTTTTTATGCTTGGGATAAGAACATCCTTATTATTTAGAACAATTAATGCTATTGCAAACAGTAAATTTTATCAAATAAATATAACAGATATACATAATGAAACTGAAGTATTAACTCATTACAGAAAGCAAACACGAATAAATAAAAGATTCACTCACATTTTCCGCAGCAATAACCTCTATTTCAGCGGCATGTGGATCATTTTGGTATGTATGATTGACATGTGTCTCTCCATAGATGTGAGATTTACCTAAAAATGTAACAAGTATTCTTTCAGAACTTTTTCTTCAAAACTAGACAAAAGAACTTAAAATTTTGAAATATTTAAAAAAAAAAAGGTAGTCATTCAGCGAATGTGATTAACATTCGGGAAAATTGGGTAAATCATCTGAGAATATAGTTTACTTTGAATTATACCCTTTTTTGTCTACAATAATTAGGATTTCCAAACGTGAGGCTAACAAAAAATAAATTATTATTATGGGTCAAAAAAAAATATCATAGGCTTTTTTTTGGGGGAGGGGGGTGTACATGATCTTGGATTTAAAACCAACCATAACAAAAGAGGCGATGTGTCTTTAAGAAATTTGCAAGGCAGCACTTGCACCTGCAAAGTGGAAAGAGATTAATATAAGTTGCAAAACTTGTTTCCCAATCCACTATAAATAGATATGTTTAAACTTAAAGTAATTGTGTGTACCGGTAATCGGATTCTTAAACATCCAACAATTGTCATGAAGAATGAAGAATACTAGTTCCTATCAGAGGCAATAGTTGCAATATTTGACCCCACTAAACAAATTTGAAAGTACTTTTTTCTCCAATACACGGATGGTCCGTTTTGTTGTCCTTTTCTGTATGGTTAGTTACAGTTATAAGTAACGTGTTTTACTTGCCATGTCATTGAGCTTATCAGCTGACATGATTAAATCTTTCTGGACGATGAGGGTCAATCAGGTTTAAACTCTTAATCAAACATATTTCAAGTATCTTTCCTTTTGAACTCTTGTGAGTATCAAACAAATAAAATTACAGGACATGATCATGTCATTTTTTATAAAATCGACATCATATCCCTTACATAAGTGTCAAAATAATTGAATGCCCTGATGAACACAAATGAAACATGCAATTTCGTATTTGAAAGGTGGTAAATTATCAGAGAATCTTGAAATCAAAGACATATGGTGTATATTCTTTAAATATAATATCAAAATGGAACAGCTTTTAAGTCAATCTCTCAGTCTATTCATAACTTAAATCGATACCACCTGAACTTTTCGGTTTTTTTCCCAATGCTTTATAAATCTTGTGTTAAAAACTCAAAATCAGGAAAAATACGAGAAAGTCATGATTTGCTAAAATGTCATTATAGCAGCTAATGTCAACTGTCTTTTTTATCTCTCATGCTAGGCCTCCAAGCAATTTAATACTTTGTGGCATGATTGATCTGCAGTTTTAGCCGTTAAAAAATCTGTTTTTCCCTAGTGATGATTGAGCTTAAAGTGAACTAATTTGTTTCGGTGTTCGCCGTATAAAAGCAAGTCCAAACCAAGAGATATCATTGTCTGTAATTAATGTGGTGAAATGAAGTAATACGTAACGTAAACACATTGAAAGATTCTCCTTTAGAATGTCACGTTATTAAATGTTGTCGATTCAAAAATAAACTCAAAATCAAGAAAGGTCAACTCATGATGAAAAAAGGCATTATTTACATAATTTCTATCTATTCCATTCCCTGTAGCACCACCACTATATTTCGAATGAGACGACCGATTTATATGTATTTATAGATATACGGATATGATAACATACTTAAAGAGTGGTGTAAGATTCATTTACCAGAGCCAAAGGGATAGGGATATTCAAAAAATAAAACTGACAAATGATACTACATAATATTAATAAACTAACGTGAAATCATTAGTTACTGAAGTGTGTTGTGATGATATAAAAGGTCTTCAGTTTCTGATTTAAAAACTGAACACAGAAGTAATCACTCTGATTGTAAATTGTAGGAACTATACGTTTGATGTAATTTCCTCAAAGACTATTGGTTTTTAATTGGTTTATTATTTTATATTCCTTTATTTAAAAAATGTGTTTTTAGAAGTTATTTAAGATCACCCCCAATTTTTGGAGTGGTTCGTGTTGCTTATTCTTTAGTGTTTTTTTTTTAATGTTGTGTCATGTTTACTATTGTTTGTCTGCTTATCTTTTTTATTTTTAGCCATGGCGTTGTCAGTTTATTTTCGATTTATGAGTTTGACTGTACCTCTGGTATCTTTCGTCCCTCTTTTAAGTGAAAGCAGGTTTTATTCATTGTTGAAGGCCGTACGGTGACCTATAGTTGTTAATGTCTGTGTCATTTTGGTCTTTTGTGGATAGTTGTCTCATTGGCAATCATACCACATCTTCTTTTTTATATTTATAATGCGGTATTCATCTTCAAATAACGAAAAGCAGAAAATAATTACTGCGCATATGCTATTTACAGAATATGTTTGGGGGATTGAATAGTAAAATTGATAATTTTTCTTTTTCAAATAATTTCGTTTCCTTCGGAGGTGGGACTTCTTCCTCATTGTCATTTGTGCTATATTTTAAATTATTAAACGTTATTGGATTTTTTTCTTTAGCCAATTATTTGTCAAAACATTTTTATGCATGTTTTTATTTCCATATTCTATATCATAAGTCTACAGATTCAAAAACTAACCTCTCGTGATATCTGTTTTTTCATAATTCAGCTCCTGTTCGGAGTTGTTCCATCTCCTTTTTGAATACAATACAGATTTATTACTCTTGTCACTATTGTGGTTTTTGTCTCTCAATTTGTATAAAAAAAAATATTTTTTTTACAAATTGTGTCTTGGATGGAGAGTTATCTCATTGACACTCATACCACATCTTCGTACATATATATCAAAATCTTTTATCGGGCTTCGATTACAAAGTATTCGAAGTATTTCACCTACCGTATCCTGTTCGAACCACTGAAAAACCGGTGTATTTGTTATCAATGTAATATGTTAATGACCCGGGTTACCTATTATTCTGCCAAAGTAAGTGGTTCTCTTCCGACCCTCCCCTTTTCTTGCTTTCTCAAAAAAGAAAAATATGATTGCAACGATAAAGCTCAAAGTCTTGAATTGGCACAAAACAAAAATTCTCATTTTCGGATCATGCATGTAATTATGTATATTTTGGATTGAAATAAGACTAGATATATATGCATTTTTGGTTGTTAACCAAATTTAAACAAAAACACTTTAAAGGTTATAACTGTTATGCTAATTTAGATAACGTATTAACGATTTGGGTCATTATTCAGAGTATAAGTGATGACGAAATAAGCGAAATCAATTCGATTTTTTTTTTCGTCCGATCGAAAAATTACATGTTCTCTGTCTTTGAAACTGGCTCTATCGCTCTTAGCTGGAACAGTGAAATATATCAATTGAATAGAGCTTGGTTTTGCTTTAATTACAAAAATTATCTTGGAAAAAACTAACATGTTGTTAGTTATTCTAAACAATCCAGAAAAGTCATTATAAAGTACGACTTATAGTTGTAATACTAATAAAATACCTTTTCGCATATATAACAACAAGTATTATTACTATTATAATGACTAAGACACCACTGACTGTTCCAACTGCTATTGGTATACTTCCTACGGGTTCTTGTTCAGGTTCTGTAAAAAGGAATTCATTGGTACAAATTTTGTAATTTGCAGTGAGCCATTAGATTTAACTGCATATTCCTATAGCCTTTTATTTCATTCTTCAAGTATCACACAAAATCGAACTCCTGGTAAGGGGCCACTGAGTTACTGACTGGTGTAAGTAGTCGAACTAATGTATAAATATTAATTTACTAAGATTGCCAGTTTTCCTAACGAAGGTTACTGATTATTTCTTAGTACTGCAGCTTCCTCCACCAATACAAACTGACCATCGCGAAATAGCACAACAGTGCTGAACGAGGAATAAAAACATAAATTAATCAACCCAACCTCCTTATAACTGGTTGATTCTTTCCTTTAAAAGTTGTTCGGATCATTTCAGAATGTTTGAAACCATAAAAAACATCATAACAGATGAGACGCTATTTCATATCTTCTATTAAAATATTCCGTTTCTAAACAGTGAACTCAATTTGTCCAGTATTGTCAGAATTGGTTATTTCTCTTTAAGTTTTTTGGGGGTTTCCATTCTTTAAAACAATAAAACTGGACATAACACACGATTGAAACATTGAAGTTGGAAAAATATATTCACACCCATTGAGAATGGTTGAAGGAAATACTTTTCGTCGATTGATCGTATATTTGTGTTATTTACATGAAATTTATAGAATACCTGTTATATTTGTGCGAAAAAAATGGAAGGTTTGATATATCAAAAACTGAAATAAACCGATATATTATAAATATTCTGATCTAATTTCGAAACCTAATCAGTGCCATAACCTTTCCTGGTGCAAAGTTCTAAGGATTATACTATCCGGTCAGGGCTTGTTTCTTTGACTGTGTTAGATGTATGAACACGAACAACAGTCCTTTGCTTCAGGCCTTTTAAATATAGTTGATTTTTTTGTTGTTGTCAATTTCAGCATAGAAAGATTCACCTGCACATGGAGAAAGGGCACACGAGTTATTATTGTATTCCTCTCCTTGACAACTAACCCCACCATTTGCTGGTATAGGATTGTTACAAAAACGTCTCCTTCTCTGTTGGCCATTTCCACATGTTACTGTACAAGCTACCCAAGAACCCCAGGCTGACCATCCGCCGTCAACTGAAATATAAGTATTATGTATAAAATATAGCTACCGTGAATATTTTAGTTGCGTGAATGTTAAATATGTTTACTTAAATAAGTGATCAAATCTTTTGGAAACATAGATTACCTGAAACAGTTACACAATAAATTGCATATTCATTTTGTATGATTATAGAAAACATTAAATAACATAATTTTACGATCACCTGATCATGAAAATGATGTACATAAGTTGAACTAAAAGACGTTTTTAATCGTTCAAAACCCCGAGGTTTTGCAAATGTGGCTAATTTTGGGTATATTGTCCAAATTTGTTAATAGAAACAAAATAATGATGGAAGGAAAGCTATTTATTGTCTTTCGGACACAAAGTAATTTATTTTTGTGATTCACGTCCTGCGATGAAAAGGGTGCAGGATCGATACATTCTTAAAACGGTCCCTATTTCTTGTTAAAAATTCAAATTAGGATGTATTGACCAAAGTCACAATGAAGCATAGTGAACGCATTGTGTAACTGTTAAGTCATCAGTTATTACGTCATTAGTGTTCTCCTAGGTCTTAGAAGTCGACGTACTGAATTTTTAGCCTGTTAATAATGAGGTTATAAGTTCGATTCCCACAAGGGCCATGTGCGATCGACTCCAATCATTATTGACTTGGATTGTCAATTCAACCTGAGAACACCGATGGTTTTTACATGCGTCTCCAGCTTCATCCACTACTTAAAACTGATAGCCACTAAACAGCACAATAGTGCATAACTAGCGATCGTCAAATCTTTTTTTTTGCAGTTTGAATTGTGCAGATCATCTAAGAATGTTTGACGTTATCTAAAAAACATCATGACAAACGAGATGCGTTTTCAAATGTTTTGTTTCTTAAAAGCATGCCCAGCTTCTACCTTCGACTCACAAGGGAACATTTTGTGATTTACGACTTAATGTGCTGATGGTAATCTCATCTGTAAGACTAAATATAAAACTATTGTTCTGGAAATCACACAAGATTGTTACATTGAAGTGGTAAATATTTACTTACACCAACGGCGTCAGTTGAGAATGATTGCAGTAAACCCGTTACTTTGAAATGATGTTATTTATGGCTGTTGTGCTTCTATTGGGTATTACTCCACCTATTGATCTTATATTTGATAAAAAGTTGTATGCCTTAAATGCATTCTGTTGTATACATCGCGCAGAAAAAATGGAATGATTTAGATATCAAAAATCAATGTAAACCGATAAATTTTGTAACCATTTTCGGTGCAATATATACCAAACACTCCGTTCTAATGCTATCAAGGGATATAGTTACAAATATGCAATCTTGATGATCCCAAAAATTATAATAATAATAGCATCATTTACCTGAACATACAAATTCATTACAAGCCTGTGAATGAGTGTGCGATCCCTGACAACTCTGACCGCCTCCAGCAGGTGTGGGATTGTTACAGGTACGTATCCTTGTTTTCGTCCCGTTTCCACAAGTCACTGTGCATATACTCCAATCCGACCATATCGACCATCCACCATTTACTACGATATAATATATATGGAATATTTGTGTGTAAACATGAATGTTTTTGTGCGTATGTATATATATGTGTATCTTAAAAAAGGAGATCGATGTGGTATTAATCATTAGAAGACAACTATCAGTTTACATGAAGTGAAGACGGGAAAAAAACATATATGAATTATCAATATCTTCAAGCTTCATGTTTTTTTGGTATTTCTTTATTTTTCTCATCCGTCCTATTAGAAACAAAACATTAGAAGGAATAAAGAAGTAATAGGCTTGCAACTATTAGTTGCTTTTACTGAATCCGCTGTCATTGTCCGCATTTCAATCATATATGTTTGAACATATAGCTTAACATGTAGTTTACCTTAAACTGCAGTAATTTATTTTTATCCATTGTCCATTTTCAGCTACTATTTTTAAAATTGTATAAGTAGGATATAACTCTCTAACAGTTTATTCCGTAAAATATTGGACAGGTCTTCGGACTGCTTCCTCGGCTCATATCCATAACGAAATTGTTATTTAAAGTCCAGCTTCCTTTATATAAACACTCTCGAGTAGAAACATAAACTCCATCAAACAGAAACAAATATTGTATGTTCCTAGTTCAGATTATCATATACTTTAGTATAGACTGTATGAAATTCAAATATGTTTGATTACGTAAGATTTCGGGTGAATTAATCCTTTATATATGTTATATTGCATTAGACCAAACACCGAGTTTTTTTTCTGAAAATCCGAGCTTAAAAGTCACACCTAGTAAGACGGATTGTATTATAAATCAGAGCGATTTAGTTTCCTTAAGGGTATTCATTGGTTTTGCATGCTTAGTGTAAAAGCGTTGACTATATGTTTCTGTAGCGAATTCTCAAAGAAATATTACCTTCTCCTAATTTGCATACAAATCTAGTCTAGGCCTTTTGTGATTAATACGTTAACTACTTTTGATTACGATTCTTTTTTTTTCAGAAATAAGGTAGATATAAAATGTGGGAAGTAGAAAAAAACCTGGCAAAATCAAACGTTACCATTTATCAACCAAAGGAACGACTGGAAAAGTACTGTCACATTCGTTATTATGACAAAAGTCTGTACCCATCCGCTGAAGCTGTGTAAAAAAACATCACAGCTATATATATGTCGTGTACACGTTGCGATTTTGTACAGGTTAAAACATGAACAGAAATTTTGTACATGTTATAATTTGTACAATGCAAAAATACAAGTTATAACATGTACGAAAGTACCTCATACATGTTATAAAATGTGCAAAATATTGCTTAAGAAGGGTTTTAACTTGTACAAAATTTAAAAATAAAAATATGTTTATATTATCACAACACATGCCATTAACATCAATAATATGTTCATCATTTGTTTGTTATTTCTCCATTCATGTTAGTGTGATACTTTTTTGTTAATGAAATGTAATCAATATGAATTAAATTTATTTATTGAATTGATAAGACTTGGATTTGTCTCCCTTTTTATGTTATGATTGTTGCAAGCGACACTAAAACCGGTTGTATAATACAATTTTTCTGTTCATAAGCGATACGCAATTATCTCGTGCATTTATAGGCGGGAATTTCAATATAAAACCAGTTGTTTAGGTAATGTTATTTCATTCTTTAACAAACTGTAGACGGGTGCAAGGACAAAAAAGGATAAAACACACATTGAAGATAAGTACATTTGAATTTATGTTATGCTATGTGAATTCAAATTGTCATTTTGGTTTAAATATTTAATTTCGTTTTATTTAATTACAAAGATTTCTAGTGAACGAATTAAATACACGTTGTTTTTCTTTTAAATACTTTGAAAATACTTACGTTTTAAACGAATAGGTATACACTTATTTTATTATTTTGATTTCTTTTCATTGAATCATAGTTGTATATACATGAATGTCTTTCGCTAACTATAATATTATTTTAGTTTATCAATCACGCCTTGTGTTTATTACTGCTTTGTGAGTATGATACTCTTAACATTTATAGTTAATTTGCAAGTTCATTGAATTAGTTTATTTCAAGTTTTACGTAAGTTTGCTATGCTGTAGGTTGTGTCGGCCATTACATTTTGCGTTTCTTAGTGTAATGTTACATATAAACGGCGCGTTATACATGTATGTAATCTACAGCTAAACAGTTACGTTTTAAATGGGCAAGAATTTACACAAAACAAAATAGTTTTATTTTATAGTTAACATTACTTTAACTATGCACACGTGTTTAAACAAATTAACTGAATCCTTCAAATAAGATTAAAATTTTCTTTGTATGAATATTAATAATTTTAATTGTCGATGTTCAATTATTGGATATGCCATTGTAATTTTCAATGTTAAACAATAAAACTGGACATAACACACGATTGAAACATTGAAGTTGGAAAAATATATTCACACCCATTGAGAATGGTTGAAGGAAATACTTTTCGTCGATTGATCGTATATATATATATATATTTGTGTTATTTACATGAAATTTATAGAATACCTGTTATATTTGTGCGAAAAAAATGGAAGGTTTGATATATCAAAAACTAAAATAAACCGATATATTATAAATATTCTGATCTAATTTCGAAACCTAATCAGTGCCATAACCTTTCCTGGTGCAAAGTTCTAAGGATTATACTATCCGGTCAGGGCTTGTTTCTTTGACTGTGTTAGATGTATGAACACGAACAACAGTCCTTTGCTTCAGGCCTTTTAAATATAGTTGATTTTTTTGTTGTTGTCAATTTCAGCATAGAAAGATTCACCTGCACATGGAGAAAGGGCACACGAGTTATTATTGTATTCCTCTCCTTGACAACTAACCCCACCATTTGCTGGTATAGGATTGTTACAAAAACGTCTCCTTCTCTGTTGGCCATTTCCACATGTTACTGTACAAGCTACCCAAGAACCCCAGGCTGACCATCCGCCGTCAACTGAAATATAAGTATTATGTATAAAATATAGCTACCGTGAATATTTTAGTTGCGTGAATGTTAAATATGTTTACTTAAATAAGTGATCAAATCTTTTGGAAACATAGATTACCTGAAACAGTTACACAATAAATTGCATATTCATTTTGTATGATTATAGAAAACATTAAATAACATAATTTTACGATCACCTGATCATGAAAATGATGTACATAAGTTGAACTAAAAGACGTTTTTAATCGTTCAAAACCCCGAGGTTTTGCAAATGTGGCTAATTTTGGGTATATTGTCCAAATTTGTTAATAGAAACAAAATAATGATGGAAGGAAAGCTATTTATTGTCTTTCGGACACAAAGTAATTTATTTTTGTGATTCACGTCCTGCGATGAAAAGGGTGCAGGATCGATACATTCTTAAAACGGTCCCTATTTCTTGTTAAAAATTCAAATTAGGATGTATTGACCAAAGTCACAATGAAGCATAGTGAACGCATTGTGTAACTGTTAAGTCATCAGTTATTACGTCATTAGTGTTCTCCTAGGTCTTAGAAGTCGACGTACTGAATTTTTAGCCTGTTAATAATGAGGTTATAAGTTCGATTCCCACAAGGGCCATGTGCGATCGACTCCAATCATTATTGACTTGGATTGTCAATTCAACCTGAGAACACCGATGGTTTTTACATGCGTCTCCAGCTTCATCCACTACTTAAAACTGATAGCCACTAAACAGCACAATAGTGCATAACTAGCGATCGTCAAATCTTTTTTTTTGCAGTTTGAATTGTGCAGATCATCTAAGAATGTTTGACGTTATCTAAAAAACATCATGACAAACGAGATGCGTTTTCAAATGTTTTGTTTCTTAAAAGCATGCCCAGCTTCTACCTTCGACTCACAAGGGAACATTTTGTGATTTACGACTTAATGTGCTGATGGTAATCTCATCTGTAAGACTAAATATAAAACTATTGTTCTGGAAATCACACAAGATTGTTACATTGAAGTGGTAAATATTTACTTACACCAACGGCGTCAGTTGAGAATGATTGCAGTAAACCCGTTACTTTGAAATGATGTTATTTATGGCTGTTGTGCTTCTATTGGGTATTACTCCACCTATTGATCTTATATTTGATAAAAAGTTGTATGCCTTAAATGCATTCTGTTGTATACATCGCGCAGAAAAAATGGAATGATTTAGATATCAAAAATCAATGTAAACCGATAAATTTTGTAACCATTTTCGGTGCAATATATACCAAACACTCCGTTCTAATGCTATCAAGGGATATAGTTACAAATATGCAATCTTGATGATCCCAAAAATTATAATAATAATAGCATCATTTACCTGAACATACAAATTCATTACAAGCCTGTGAATGAGTGTGCGATCCCTGACAACTCTGACCGCCTCCAGCAGGTGTGGGATTGTTACAGGTACGTATCCTTGTTTTCGTCCCGTTTCCACAAGTCACTGTGCATGTACTCCAATACGACCATATCGACCATTCACCATTTACTACGATGTAATCTATATGGAATATTTGTGTGTAAACATGAATGTTTTTGTGCGTATGCATATATATGTGTATCTTAAAATAAGGAGATCGATGTGGTATTAATCATTAGAAGACAACTATCAGTTTACATGAAGTGAAGACGGAAAAAAAACATATATGAATTATCAATATCTTCAAGCTTCATGTTTTTTTGGTATTTCTTTATTTTTCTCATTCGTCCTATGAGAAACAAAACATTAGAAGGAATAAAGAAGTAATAGGCTTGCAACTATTAGTTGCTTTTACTGAATCCGCTGTCATTGTCCGCATTTCAATCATATATGTTTGAACATATAGCTTTACATGTAGTTTACCTTAAACTGCAGTAATTTATTTTTATCCATTGTCCATTTTCAGCTACTATTTTTAAAATTGTATAAGTAGGATATAACTCTCTAACAGTTTATTCCGTAAAATATTGGACAGGTCTTCGGACTGCTTCCTCGGCTCATATCCATAACGAAATTGTTATTTAAAGTCCAGCTTCCTTTATAAAAACACTCTCGAGTAGAAACATAAACTCCATCAAACAGAAACAAATATTGTATGTTCCTAGTTCAGATTATCATATACTTTAGTATAGACTGTATGAAATTCAAATATGTTTGATTACGTAAGATTTTGGGTGGATTAATCCTTTATATATGTTATATTGCATTAGACCAAACACCGAGTTTTTTTTCTGAAAATCCGAGCTTAAAAGTCACACCTAGTTAGACGGATTGTATTATAAATCAGAGCGATTTAGTTTCCTTAAGGGTATTCATTGGTTTTGCATGCTTAGTGTAAAAGCGTTGACTATATGTTTCTGTAGCGAATTCTCAAAGAAATATTACCTTCTCCTAATTTGCATACAAATCTAGTCTAGGCCTTTTGTGATTAATACGTTAACTACTTTTGATTACGATTCTTTTTTTTTTCAGAAATAAGGTAGATATAAAATGTGGGAAGTAGAAAAAAACCTGGCAAAATCAAACGTTACGATTTATCAACCAAAGGAACGACTGGAAACGTACTGTCACATTCGTTATTATGACAAAAGTCTGTACCCATCCGCTGAAGCTGTGTAAAAAAACATCACAGCTATATATATGTCGTGTACACGTTGCGATTTTGTACAGGTTAAAACATGAACAGAAATTTTGTACATGTTATAATTTGTACAATGCAAAAATACAAGTTATAACATGTACGAAAGTACCTCATACATGTTATAAAATGTGCAAAATATTGCTTAAAAAGGGTTTTAATTTGTACAAAATTTAAAAATAAAAATATGTTTATATTATCACAACACATGCCATTAACATCAATAATATGTTCATCATTTGTTTGTTATTTCTCCATTCATGTTAGTGTGATACTTTTTTGTTAATGAAATGTAATCAATATGAATTAAATTTATTTATTGAATTTATAAGACTTGGATTTGTCTCCCTTTTTATGTTATGATTGTTGCAAGCGACACTTAAACCGGTTGTATAATACAATTTTTCTGTTCATAAGCGATACGCAATTATCTCGTGCATTTATAGGCGGGAATTTCAATATAAAACCAGTTGTTTAGGTAATGTTATTTCATTCTTTAACAAACTGTAGACGGGTGCAAGGACAAAAAAGGATAAAACACACATTGAAGATAAGTACATTTGAATTTATGTTATGCTATGTGAATTCAAATTGTCATTTTGGTTTAAATATTTAATTTCGTTTTATTTAATTACAAAGATTTCTAGTGAACGAATTAAATACACGTTGTTTTTCTTTTAAATACTTTGAAAATACTTACGTTTTAAACGAATAGGTATACACTTATTTTATTATTTTGATTTCTTTTCATTGAATCATAGTTGTATATACATGAATGTCTTTCACTAACTATAATATTATTTTAGTTTATCAATCACGCCTTGTGTTTATTACTGCTTTGTGAGTATGATACTCTTAACATTTATAGTTAATTTGCAAGTTCATTGAATTAGTTTATTTCAAGTTTTACGTAAGTTTGCTATGCTGTAGGTTGTGTCGGCCATTACATTTTGCGTTTCTTAGTGTAATGTTACATATAAACGGCGCGTTATACATGTATGTAATCTACAGCTAAACAGTTACGTTTTAAATGGGCAAGAATTTACACAAAACAAAATAGTTTTATTTTATAGTTAACATTAGTTTAACTATGCACACGTGTTTAAACAAATTAACTGAATCCTTCAAATAAGATTAAAATTTTCTTTGTATGAATATTAATAATTTTAATTGTCGATGTTCAATTATTGGATATGCCATTGTAATTTTCAATGTTAATTTAAATTAGGATGCCATTGTAATTGTCAATTTTCATTTAAATATAGGATGCAAGATGTCTTGACCAGCAAATAACCAAGCTGCGCCAGCGCGCAATTTAAGAAGGAGAGGGCCTCAATTGAATGAAAATGAACAACCTCCACAAAGACGTCGACGCAATGACCAACATGTTGAAGTTGTACAAGATTTGAACATGCCTAATCCTGTTCAGCCTAACCTTGACAATGACATTCAAGTTGCAGCACCTGTACC
This sequence comes from Mytilus edulis, assembly GCA_019925275.1. Taxonomy (NCBI): domain Eukaryota; kingdom Metazoa; phylum Mollusca; class Bivalvia; order Mytilida; family Mytilidae; genus Mytilus; species Mytilus edulis. Next base: position 105,475,793 of record CM034351.1, read on the forward strand.
CCAGCCAATAGGTGAGGTTGATGATACTATAGTATTTGATGAACCTAATATGTTGCCAAATATAAATGAAACTGACATTTTCATTAGCCAAACAGTTAAAGAAAAAATTTGGCAATTTCAATATATTGACTTATCTATTATGCATAAAAGCAATTTCAGTAGTCAATTTGATACGCAAAGTTATCTAGGTTTAAATGAAGATGGTAGATTGATTACTCAAACAAATCTTTCAAAAAAGAAAACAATCATTAATATTGAGACCTGGACAGATGCTTTTTTAGCTTATTCACAAGTTTTGATTCAGAGACATCCAATGAAAGCTAGTCAACTGTTTGGTTACATAGTTATAATAAGGGGTGCAGCAGCTGATAGTACTATTGAAAAGTGGTACATGTATGATCAGTAATTTAGATTAAGAGTTGCAAGAACCCCTTCAAAAAATTGGAATATAATTGATTCCCAATTATGGCTTCAAATAATGGCTATTGCTTCAACTAATACGCATACTACGCAACAGCCACGCAGTAACAAATGCTATGACTTTAATTTTAAAGGAGTTTGTTCTCGTAATGGTTGTTGGTTCAGTCATACATGTTTGAAATGCTCTTTGAATCACCCATCCATAAGATGTAGAAAAAGAATAGGTTTAGATAATAACAAGCCTTGGGCGATGGGTAATGGTAGTAGAACTTTTGAACCAAAGGTTCCAAATGGCAACAGACGTTTTCTGCAAAATTCTTGAAATAACTAAACCCAAAAATAATTATTATCGAAACTTTTCTTCATTTAAATTTCAGATAAAAAGAAATTTCAGTTTGACAAATGGCAATTAGGCTTCTCGCCCATTAAAGTTGACATATTGGAAAATATGTTAACAGGTTATCCAAATTTTTCTGATGCTACGTTATTATTAGATGGTTTTAAACAAGGGTTTAAATTAAATTACACGGGCCCAAGATATTCAAAGGAATTTGATAATTTAATAGTACCTATTGCAAATGAAAAAACCCAAGGTCCAACAACCATTATTGAATACCTTGGTGTAATAATTGATTCGCAGGATATGATGATAAAAATTCCTTTAGACAAAATTACGAAGTTGTTGGAATTAATTGATTTCTTTTCAAGTCAAACGAAGGTTACGCTTAAGCACATGCAATCTTTAACTGGTTGCTTAGCATTTTGTACAAAAGCCTTACCGTCAGGAAGGGCATTTAGCAGACGTTTATATAGTTCATTAACTCAAGCAAAAAATCCACACCATTTTATTCGAGTTTCAAATGGCATGAAAAAAGATTTATTAGTTTGGAAATCTTTTTTGACAACATTTAATGGGCATACATATATTCAGGATTTTGATTGGGTTAATAGTCCTGATTTTGAATTGTTCACCGATAGCGCAGGTGGAAAACAATTTTGCTGTGGAGCCTTTTTGAAGGGTTCATGGGCATGTTTAAAATGGCCAAGCAACTGGGCAAAAGACATTCTCTCTGATATCACTTATTTGGAAATAATTCCTATAGCTGTAGCAATCTTTTTATGGGGGGGGGGGGGAGAATTTTACGAATAAAAAGATTCTTTTCCATTGTGATAATTCTGCCGTTGTGTCAATTCTAAATTCAAAAACATCAAAATCTGAACGAGTAATGTCAATTGTGAGAACAATTGTTTTGTGGACATTAACATATATTTTCAATTTAAAGCTATACATATGTCGTCAGTAACCAATATAATAGCTGATTCTTTATCTCGTGGAAAAATTCAAAAAGGCGGCCCCAGCAGCAGAAGTAGAACCTACACCAGTACCACAGGAATTCTGGGATCTCTTGATTTAGAAGCCTCAAAACTCTTTAATGCGGCTTTTTCAAATAGCACGAAAAATGTTTATGAACAGGCTGAAAAGTCTTTCCACAAATTTCTTTTAGAATGCAAATTACCAATTATGTGGCCACCTAGTCTGGACTACATGATGAAATACATAGATTATTTGTCCAAAAATAATTATGCGTCATCAACTTGCAGGTCTTACATTTCTGGTTTGTCTTTTAAACTAAAAGCCGAAAATTTTGAAGATATTACACAATCCTTTTTGATTAAAAAAATATTAACTGGGTTTGACAGATTGTATTCACGTCCTGACATCAGACAACCTATAACAGCTGAAATGATGACAAAAATGCCTAATGCATTAGTAAGAGTTTGTTTTTCTAATTATGAAAGCTATTTATTTTGGGCAGCATTTTCATTAGCATTTGGAGCATTTCTCAGAGTTGGGGAGATTACTATAAGATCTGTCAATGACATGGGGTATGTTTTGCAAAAAGATGATGTTACAATGGATTTTAACTAAAATGTTATCTATGTTACTATTCGCTTTTCAAAAACAGACCAAAGAGGTTTGACAATTACATTGGATTTAAAATCAAACAGTAGCCTAATGAGTGCTCTATCAAATTACAATTCAGCAAGACCAAAACAAAACGGTCCTTTTGTCATTTGGATGGGAAGGCAATGACTAGATATCAATTTCATTCAATTCTTACAAAACCATTACAATTTCTTGATTATGATGTTAAGAGATTCAATACCCATTCATTTAGAATAGGTGCAGCAACGCAAGCATTTTTAAATGGAAAATCTGAAGAAGAAATAAAAAAGCATGGGTCGATGGAGGTCCTCTTCATTCAAACGATACATTCGTATAAATTAATTATAATCTTTCAGCAATGAGAGACATATGGATTATTGGCTCCTCCATTATAAAAAGGGCTTCTGACCATACTGAAAACAGACCAACTGGAACTAATTTAGGCTTTGACAAAAAGGGATACAACATTATTTGGCTTGGTTTGTCGGGAGGGAATGAAATGGTTTAATGTGGACAGAACGATTAATGCCACTTTAAGTTGGAGAGGAGTCCCATCAATTTTAATTATTCATTGTGGTGGAAATGATTTAGTTAATTGTTGTAATGGTGAATGTTGTTTCACATGAGAAGTACTTTTCATTATTTAAAATGCACGATGCCGAATACATTAATTATATGGTCTTTTATTTTACCTCGTCTTAGTTGGAGGGGTGCTTTAAATAATGATAAGATTGAAACATCTAGACGTCGAATTAATAGAGGAGTAAGGTCTTAAATCAGTAAAATAGGTTGTAAAACTATTTAACATATGAATTTTGAAGACAAACATCAAGCCTTATTTGATGCTGATGGTGTTCATCTTTCTTTTTTGGGAAATGATATTTTCATCAATACAAATCAAACTGCAATTGATCTATTTATTGATAATTCATCAAGAACTTTGTATCCTGATGAGTTATAATACTGAATTTAATTTGAGACTGCATTCATTGGTTTAATTTACAAATATTGTTGAATTACTTGTTGCTTTGTGCAACCACACATTTAAAAAAAAAAAAAAAAAAAAAAAAAAAAAAAATGCATTTGATTTTAAATAGTGTCGAATTTGAAGTATTTAAATTGAACATTTATGTAGTTACTTATATACTGAATATTTAATTGATTTGTTACGTTGATTTAACGTTAATATTTAGTTTATTTGTTACGTTGATTTAACGTTAATATTTAGTTGATTTGTTACGTTGATTTAACGTTAATATTTAGTTGATTTGTTACGTTGATTTAACGTTAATATTTAGTTGATTTGTTACGTTGATTTAACGTAACCATTTAATTGAATTGCTATTTTAATTTAATGTTGAAAATTATTTGTCATTGGCTTTAATTTGTATAAATTTATCTGGCGATGTTAACAAATTTTGTTAACTTTGGCGGAATTTATCGTATTGTGGTGCTGGAAGCCCAGTTGTCACCTCTTCAGTACTGGTTGCCCTTTACTGAATCAATGAAAAACATTAATTATATTGTCATTGAATGATTTATTCTTTGGCCTTTTGAAAATCTAATTGTTGTTATGATTTTGTTGAAAAATTAAAGCCATGACAAAATTCGCCAATTCTAAAATAGTGTTGTTTTTATTCATGAGTCAAATAATAGAATCTAGAGACACAGAAACTGTTTGTATGTCATAGGAATTCACCATTTTGCTATATGTCGGTTTGGTAGTTGATATCATATACAATAATGGTCAGTTAAATAGTTTTTATAATTTCTTCATACCTTAGAGACTTTTAAAATACTCATGTTGCCAATTAAAATTATTCGGTATTCTTTTCTGGTATTTAAACAGAAAAAAGCTTAGAAGCAATATTTGAGGCAAGTTCTCTGTTCAATAGTAGTGACAGTAAAGACCCTTTTACCGAGACAGAACACTATACCGACACTGAAATTAAAACTGACAAAACAATGTCAAAGACGGACATTATTACTGACACAAACACAGAAACTGATGGTGAATTGAATGGTCATGATTCAGAAGACAACAATAACCAAACAATTGAGTTAAAAACAGAAACAATGGTAAGTGAATGAAGTGATGCTAACATGGTTGGTGAGAAAGTATCAGCGTGCATGACATCTACTGTATACTTCCTCAAAAAAAAGGGTGCTTTCTGTTGGTGATAACGTTATCATTCCTATTCAGTCCATTGACATGCATATGGGTCCTGCCGATGAGAAAAACAGAACAGGCTTGGTGATGAATGTGAATGAACATAGCAGCTATAAAATTGGAACTTAAGACTTAGTTGGACAAATAAAGGGTTATTTGAGTAGAAACCAGGTTCAATTTCTTGCAAATACAACTTTAAATGTGTCTGAAGTCCAATTAAGTGATATGAATATGAAAGATATGGTACAAAAGATATCATTAAGCTGAGGGCAAAGTTTTGTTCATTGTAATTATAAGAAAGGCATTTGTAAGTCTGATAGGTGAAATGTAGAAGAATGAAAGTGATGTGCAACTCAAAAGTGTCACATGTCTCTGTATTGTAGCAACAAGTAAAAACACTTGCTTCTAAAAGGTATACAAATGTTGTATTTTAAGCATGCTGTAAATAATGCCCCTTCTTTTGCATTTGATTATTGTTCTTTGTTTTTTGGGTAAATTTCAATCGTTAATGTATATTCTGCTTTATTAATACTTTAAAATTTTGTACAGGTTAAAACCAGTTTGAAAGAATATTTTGTACATATTATAACATGTACCAGGTACTTTTGTACATGTTATTACTTGTATGTTTGCATGGTACACATTATAACGTGTACAATATTTTTGTACATGTTATAAACTGTACAAAATTGCAACTTGTACACGACATATATAACACAACTGACTTTAACATTTAAACAAACATACAAAAACACTAACTAAAAGATTTATTGAAATTTGACCATCATGAATTCAAAACGTGGACAGTTATAGTAACTTGTTTTTAAGTACTGCTTTTTTACATCAGAGGCCCCTGAGGGGCCTCGGGTGTATTGCCATCGCCTACTTTTCAATTCGCGCAAAGATCAAAGAGATGCATATATAATTAGTTTTGGAATAATAACCGACATTATAGACCCGCGGACCTATATAGTGCAGAATAAAATTCCGTATCACTTCTTTTAAATTCATGTTTTCAATGGATACTCAGTTTTTTTGATTTTTCTTAATGCAAAATTTATAATATGAAAATGTTTTGTCGTTAGAAATATTTGTATTTTAATCAAACGATCTTCAATATCAAAAAATTGTTTTTGCGGATGAATACCACGAGTGCGCAAGAGGGCAAGAGCGAGTGTGTAGAAAATCGAGAGGAAATCAATTCACACATTTATACACAGAAAGGTAAGTATATTTCAATTATTTGATTTGGAGTAACCTTTTTAAACCGTTTGTAGCATATATTTGTCTATAATATTAACGTAGCAAAACCAGGAAAATTTAATCTGTCATAATATTAAAATAAATTATCAGGTCACGTCCCCCGCAGCCATTTTGAAAATACCAGCAGATTGGGTAGGAGTAACAAGAACCTGCAAGGCCTTTAAAGATAAGGTTACTATTTGTGTATTTTTTATAACAACAATTTGTTTTTATAAAGATCTCAACAATTTTTCGAGTTAAATTTCTTTTCTTCGTAAATAACAAGTAGATTGATCACTTGGACACACACACGGAACTATTTTCTGTTTTTTAAGATACTGTTTCGGATTTTCGCTCCTTCTCCGACTTAGTTTGTTGCATTAGTATATGTGAATATGTCCCCTTGACTGGAAAATACGCGGAATTTGTAATGACTTTGTCTATGTAAGTAATTCTAATATATAATTATTGGTTGAATTTATTGTTTATATAATATTCAGAGAAGACTTTTTCTTCTTCCTATAGAGTTGGACTCTTTTTGAGTGTATATTAAAGACTCTTGCTCGTAAAATCAAGAGTCTTACTTTACACTGAAATGTCAGAATTTGGGTTAATCACATTTACTGAATTATTATAGATATATTGGGAGAAACCTTACAGTTTTGGAGATATAAATATAGATTAACTGTCCTGTTTTTTAAGTCTTCCTTAGCTTGTAGTATTGTATTATTTTGACCATATATGACATGTATCGCCAAAATTATATGATAAATTAGAGAATGATAAGCACAAGTATGTCATCAAATAATTTGATGACATACTTGTGCTTATCATTCTCTACAGCATTATTAAATTTAAATGTGTAACCATATCCATGTCAAATTTTAGTAATTTATATTAGACATTTGTTCACACATACATGCATATGTGCATATGAGAACTTGAATTGAGCAAATATGATTGGTTATATCTATGAGAAATACAATCAGTTAACTTTATCTATGAGGGAAGCAAGTTAACTCGTACCAATGGAAACTCGTACCAAAAAAGTTAACTCGTACTAACGAAAAGTCGTACCACTGGGAAGTCGTACCATTAAAAATATTTTCAAAAATACGAATGTTTTATGGTATTTTTTTCTTTGTAAACTTAATGAAAAGTTGAATTACTGGAATTTTATACTGGATTTTAATGACAACTTAGACAAAAATACGTTATTTTCTTAATTACCCTGCTAATTAATATTACATGTACATTGTATATTCCTTTGTAAGCCTATAACTGGCCATTCACAATACCATTATTCACAATACAGATGGACAGTCAAACTCGTAACTCATAAATAGAAATAAACTTAAAATATTATGCTGCCAACACTACCATTACGTCTACTGGCTATTCACAATACCATTAGAACCATAATTAACAAAAAATTTACCGGATAGAGAGTCAAACTCATAAAATGAAATAAACGCCATGGCTAATAAATAAAAAGCCAAGCAGGCAAGTACAAAAATGTAATAGCACACAAGACCGTGACAACATAGCGAACGAAAGACTAAGCTGAGGATGATTTTAGGAACCATTTCATATATAAATAAGTTGGTACGAGTTTGCATTGGTACAAGTTTTTTTTTTAGTGGTACAAGTTAACGTTGGTACAAGTTAACAATGGTACGGGTTAACTATAATTCATCTATGAGCACCCATGAGATCTTAAATTGAGCAAATATGATCAGTTATATGTTGAGTAAAATTTGAGCTACATGTAGATCTACTCAATTGAGTTAGATATATATCAATATTGAGACTAATCTAAATGGTTATTTGAGCACACATGAGCCTATTTATACTATTGAGAGCAATATTGGGATACTGCATGAGCAAACTAAGCAAATCTTTATTGAGACAAACCTATGAGCGCTATATTTTTAAATTTGTTCTTGACAATTTTTTGTTTATTTTTAAAAAAAATATAGGGACAACAGAGTTGGTGTATGTGGGTTCGATTCCCACCCTAGGCATTCATTTATATTGGCTGGTGCAAAGCGGGCAGTTTAGCTTAGTGGCCCCACACTGACTCTGTTGTTCATATGTTACTTAAAAAAATTAGGCGGCATCGTTCAGGTCTTGCCATCTTTATTTTTCTATTCGAAAATCAGACACAACAAAACCATTGAATAATTGTGAAAATTATACCACAGATAACTGTGGTAAAACTTTAATTGTTTTTGGCATAATTAAACTTGGCTGCCATCCAAGATCTAAAACGTTATTATATTGATGAATTATATATATCAGATTTGGATTCTTTTGGTTACAAAACATTTTGGATGGTACATGTAGGTAGCGGCCAAATCTTTATTCCTAATATATAAAGGCTTAAAGCTTTCAGGTCTGAAAATTGCCCAAAATCATCACATTTTGACAAATTTGGAACATAAAATGTACTTTTATGAAAAGAACTGATTTATTGAGTGTTAAGACTTTTTAAAATAGACCCAAATTACGAACCAAATTGAGAACTTTTTGGAGTTTTATAGTTTAGGCTATTTTGGGCAATAAGTGAAACTTGTCCTTTGAATCAGTGGTTTCACAATAACCATTATATACTAAGTATCTGTTAAAAGATAGCTCTTTCACAGTACATTGTTAAACTTAAAGATAAATATATACCGACAATGACCAATATTAATGATGAAATGAGATTATACATGTATATATACTGTTTTATATTGTTACATGTACATACATAAATGAAAATTAAAACCAAACTGTTGTCATTATTCATAAAAAAAGAAAAGGGAGGTATGATTGGTATAAATCAGACACCAGCTCTAGACAAAATGATGAAAAAGAAATAAAGCTTATAACCATACAACATTTTTACAATCAGAAAAAAAACTATACTTAAATCAGTTAGAAATAGCCATGAAATGTCAAATGTTAAACAATATATACAAGAAAACTAATGGCCACATCAATGTACAATCGGGAAATCAAGATATACACCAAAAAATTACAAGGCCTGTTTTACAGGTTTCTTACAAAGGACCGACACATTCATATGGTAGTTGTGTTCTATATGTAAAGTGCAAAATGTTCTCATTGCTAAACCAGTGGTATCCAAAGTATTAAATCCAGAACAAAGTAAAAAAAACCTAACAGTTGAAAAACTATCCAAATGTTGTGATATTCAATTAACAAAAATACCATCATTAACAAATGGCTATCTACATATAATACATTGTAATATTTACAATGAACCATTTAATAATTAAAAACCAATTGTTCAAAGAACAATTGAAGGTCTTTCCACAAGTGAAGATCTATTTTATTATCAAAATATTAAAAATCAATCTAAAATGTCAGTTCCTATGGCTTTATAATATATAAATATGAATTTAAAGCAAAGGTCAAAATCTAGAACATGCAAATTACCTATGACCTTGACCTCAATTTCAAGGTCATAAACCAAGGATCTCAAATCAAAAGACCCTAGGTCTTTATTATGTATGGTTAATGAGTTATATGACTTTACGCATAATTCTAAATATAAGATGGGCAAAAACTCCTATTTATTGTTTACGCACCCTTTCAACAAAAATTTATAAGTAACGGCATGTCGCAACTGACAATTTAGTGAAAATAAGATGTAGATATGTTATAAGGTTTTGAAAATAAGTAAAAATAAGCCAAAATAAAAAATTTAGAATATGACCTTGACCTTGACCTAATTTTCATTTTTTTTGGACCAAAGATCTCAAATTAAAAGACCCTAGGTCTCTATCACTTATGGTTTACCAGTTAGAAATGCAAATCACTTATATCAAATACATAAGGGGAAATAACTCTCATATGGAGTATCAGGATAGCTTCGGTTAAAACTAAACTCCGAATCCTGAAGATGTAACGAGCAATTTGGTAAAATAAATTTGTCGTAATCTTTTACGGTTGCGAAGGAGTAGTGGCCACAAGAAAAACAGTGTTTTGGGAGATAACTCTTACTGCGCGGTTGTCAGTTTTAAAGCGTATAAACTATACGATATCATATTCCAAATATCTAAGCGACATCTTTTGAAACAACAAAATTACGCAAGAAAAAAAATTAGGCGGAAGAAAAAAAGAAATAATAATCAGAACAAAATCAATAGGTCTTTCCACGGAAAGGTGGAAAGACCTAATTAGAAAACAGAACCTACAATGTACATGTATAGCTGCTAATTTAAAAAAAAAATATAATGGATAAATGATTGACTGTGTTACAATAAAACCAAGATACAAATGTAACTCAGTGAAGCTATTTATGAACATTTAAAGAGTTGTGTTGACTGCAACAAAAATCTAGAATAAGGGATAGTAATCTTGCTGTGTTAACATCTATTTAATTAGCAATTGATCCAAAAGCTAAATGTTTCAGAAAAAAGACCTGGATACTACATGTACAAACATTGTTAATTAATGCCATTTGAAGAGCAGGATCTGCTTACCCATCCGGAGCACTGAGATCACCTGTTTTGGTGGGGTTCGTGTTGCTCAGTCTTTAGTTTTCTATGTTGTTTCTAGTGTACTTTTATTTGTATGCATGTCTTTTTCAGTTTTAGTCATGGAATTGTAAGTTTATTTTCCATTTATGAGTTTGCTGTTCATCTGGTATCTTTAGCCCCAAAGTTTCCCCATGGTCAATTATTTTTTTCGCCACCTCTTTCGCCAAAACAATATATTTTTCCCCACTTTATTTTTTAATTAGCGACAATATTACAATTTATCTGTTTTGATATGATTGTCTTGAACCTCTTTTTCATAGTTCAGTGAGTGACTATATAGCTACTTGAAGAATTGTTTGCTATGTTGATTCTCTATTATAAGTTATACGCTAACGATTTTTGTATGTGTGCAACTATATGGTCATAATGCCAATCTAACAGTTCTCATTTGACCAAGTAATCATTGATAATTCACAAAGTTAAGTTTCCTAGTTCAAGTCAGTATCTCAGATATGATAGCATATTATATTTAATATTTGTACTATATTGTATGGTGAACATATCTGTCTGGTAGGTACATGTATAATATAAACACCTGTCATTTATCAATAATTCAACACAACTTGAGGTCCTCTGATGTTCAGTACTTCAGTACTTTGATTTCTTTACCTTGATGTATAGTATTTTTGAGGTTAACTTTTCATTTTGACAGACAACATTCCATTATCAGTGAGGTCAAAACAAATTACCTAAATAATCACAGATACTTCATTTAAAAGACACAAAATCATAGCTAACGATAACATATTTAGGGTAAAAGTTCCGTCCAGCCATGGGAACACATATAAAACATCTGCAAGCAATATATTTCTTTTTTTTTTTAAATGGCCATGCGGCCTGCTAGTCCAAATAATTATGACGTCTTGAAAGGCTATGATATTTTTTTTCTTTGACGCCTTACATCAACGTCGAAGTAAGGCGTCAAAGAAAAAAAATATAATAGCCTTTCAAGACGTCATAATTATTTGGACTAGCGGCCTGCGGGATAAATTTTGGTGCACTGGTTGACCATGGCTACTTATGTTCATCTGCCGCACAATTCCCCACATCAAGGAACAGGGATAATGACGTTTGTTATACTGTTGAATGTGATCACGGTTATTCATGTAGCCAGTGGCGAATACAGAACTTTTCAAGGAGACCCTGCTGACTGACCTGAAAAAAAAGGGGGGCTCCAGTCATGCCCTACATAATCAACAGGTTTTTTTTACCATCGAAAGGGAGGATGGCACCCCCATCCCTGGATCCTCCTATGGCCACAGACTAATTCAAAACTTAACAAAAGTTTAAAACACAGAAAAGAAATATTCAAATAATTGACAATTCTAATTCTGTTACTTCCTTTGGCAAAACTTCAACAAATCTTTTCATTGATTATGTCACATATCAGATATCTACCTTAAAAGTCCTAGGAGATAGACACTGTCTTGTTTTCTCTCTCTAAGTTTATTAAAAAATTGAGACTTGAGTCTGAGTAGTACATTTAGTACCATATTGTCCAAAATTAGATTTTATAGGAAGATGGAGTTATTATGATAACCTTTGAGAATACCATGACTTTGAAAGGTATATACAGGTCAGGTTACTTGGAAGTATGTGGGCTACATCCTTAAAAATTCAAGCTGCAGCAGTGGCCTGATCATAACATTTTCAATCTACCAAGTACTTTATCACTATATCACTATCAGGTTCACATTTCAACCTATTTAGCAATACACACTTTGGTTGTATAGCATCACAGTAACAAAATTGCACCTACATGTATTCAACAAAAAAAGCTGCAGAAATCTTTCAAGCTTTTTTTCACCAAGTGAAGTTATATAATTATCTTATTTCTAAAAAGAGCAAATTAAGAGCAAGATGTGGTATGATTGCCAATGAGACAACTGTCCACAAGAGACCAAAATAACACAGAAATTAGCAACTATACTAATACTATAGGTCATCGTACAGCCTTCAACAATGAGAAAAATCCATACCGCATAGTCAGCTATAAAAGGCCCTGGTATGACAATGTAAAACAAAAATTAACTTTGTTACCAGCATCTTTTTCTTTAAAAAAAAAATAAGCACAGAATGGTTCATAAAAAAAAGTTGGTGAAAAAAACGGACAATGTAGGCGCAATTTGGGTACTCTCATGTTACAGTTAGCAACTTTACAACTACAAATTTATTTTAAGGACCAAAACAAAAAAAAGTTCAAACCTAAAGGCAATAAAATGCTTCCCCATGCACAGCCTGATACAACAGCGGTACAGATGTATATTAAGCATATAAAAAAACATATTTTAAATTTTGACCCTTCAAACTTCAATGGACTAATTTGAAAACAGGTATAAGGTCAGTATTATTGTTTGCCTTAAATTAGTGGAGAATAAAGGCTATTTCTCCTGGAAAATAATCCCAATTTGAAAAAAAATGGCTTACAAGAATTCCCAAAAAGACAACTTTTTTCCCAAACAGAACAGTTTCATTGGTAATTTGCATAATACAAACTGTAAAACTCTTGTTTAAAGATTTTTTTTGCCTAAAATGACTATATGTGCACATTGAAGGGTCTATTTATGTATCATCACTGAAAAAAATGGGTATTATTTTAAAGCAGGGTTTGACTCTTGAAAATGGGTCTGTAAATTGAAGTTTCAGTCAAATTCATGGTTTATTTGATATTTCCCAATTTGATGAAAATGACGCATATTTTACCAATAAAAAAGGGCAGAGGTAGTTTTGAAAAAAGCCAGCAATATCACTGCAGGTGATCAACCCAAACATTTCTATTCAGCAGCAGTCTCTAACTACATATCTCCTTAATTTTATATGATAGTCCTACAAAAATATGAAAATGTGTAGATTTTTTTCTTTCTAGCTTCTCTCATGTGAAAGCAGTACCTTTTTGGTCACTATTTATGTGTTGCGTCTAAATAAGAATTGTAACACTTTATAGTGACTGAACAGGTTAAACAAATACTTCTCAAGAAACAGAAAAAGAAGACAACTTGGAACAGCACCAGCCATGCCAGTATATGTATGAATAAAAACTCAGAGATCAGAATAGCATGGACAATATGTTAGATATATGTCCTTGTGAATAGTAAGGAAAGTTATCAATAATTCTGCAGATAATGCAATTTTAATATCAAGTGTTTTGTACATTTGCTGTTAAAATTTTCACACAATCAGTGAAACATTCAAAAAGCTTTAAACTAAATTTTGATTACTGAAAGTTTCAAACAATGGCAAGTGTTTTATTTACAAATAACTCATGTGTTCCTGTGAGAAAAAAAAATCAAGTGCAATTTTTGAAATTAAATTGGAAAAAATCCTTTTGACGCGCACTGGCGCAAACCAATTGTGAATATACTTACCAAATATATTTTTTTATCATGATACTATCAAGGAGTACACATCGTGGGAAAAAATGCACAAATTACAGGTAAAATAATTTAACCATCCTATTTTGTGTGCATCTCCTGCAAAATCAGTATTAGTTGAATCTATATATACTAGATGAGTTATAATCAATGTAAATATGGTAAATTTTTTAAGAAAAACCAAAAGGTTTGGTAAAAAACACCCCAAAATCAATTCTAATCTTCCTTTTGAGTATTAAACCTTTTAGCACAATTTCATAGAGATCATTTACTTATGCTAAAGTTATTGTCTGGAAACCAAATGTGTCTTCTTGAAAACAGAGACATATGTATAATTGTATTATATGTCCGTTGAAAAACAACTATGACATGATTCAGCATTACTCGAAAGCAATTGTATTTCCCATTTCCATTCTCAATTTTATTTTGCTGTCATATATTAAAATTTTGAAAAGTAAGCTAGCAAAAAAATGTATGCAAGAAATGACATAAAACTGACTCTGAATTAGTATATGAAATTGATGTAGAACCCATAAACTGAAAATGATCAGGAATACAAAAGGGTTTTTTTTGTTCGTGTTGGATTTTTTTTTATCAAAGCCCTTCTGACAGCGCTATCAATATAAATCATTTGGTCAAAATCTAACACTAGTATTAAGGTTCATCATAACAAATTAGCAAATACGACCGTATTTTCACCTAAAAAACTACTGTGTACAGACTTACCTATGCGGTGTGGGATGTTTTAAATGTTTAAGATATCGAAAAGATAAATTAATTTTGAATGTCTGAAAGATAAAATCGTTTTTGGTGAAGATCTGGAAAAATATTCTTTTTGTCCTCTGCCAGAACAGATATTTTTTTTATCAATTTGGAAATTGAATATTTTTTTTAATAAAAAAAAAAGTACCATACCCCCTCTTGCCTTTTGAGGTTCAATGAATCATTAAAACATTTATCATTCCCTAAACATTTTCCATCTGCAGTGATTCTGCACTTTTTATTTCATTTTAGACAAAAACTAACATGTTAATATAGCCTAGGACATTCATCCCGTAACATGCATGAAATATTTGCCACTGGACGTTAAGAAGCCAACAACCAATCAATATGTATAGGACTTGGTATAAAGCTGGCATTTAAGGTAGCGCCTTCCTCATATTAATAATAATAATAGGGAAAAAAAACAGAGGAATAGCAATATGTCACCCGACATTGTCGATCGGGTGACATAAGACATTGTCGATCGGGTGACATAATAATACAGAAAAAGAAACAGAGGAAAAGCAATATGTCACCCGACATTGTCGATCGGGTGACATAATAATAGAAAACCAGGCAATAGCATTGATTATTTACTTAGTTTTAACAAAATGTATTCGTAAACACGCTATGATTATTATGTTCTATGGTATTTAACTGATGATTTCTTAAGCAATTCAAAACTAGCAACAAAACATCTACACACTTTCAACGAATTATAATGGATAAGACTACTTTAAGAATGGTGAAAGATACCAGAGGGACATTTTATTTCATAAGTCGAACTGAAACTAACATCACCATGCATATGGCTTCAAAAGAAAAAGACAAACAACATCAAGAAAACCAAGGCAAAACCTAGAGGTGATGTTAGTCGCTCTTAAATTGTCTTAGTTATGATATGATTGATGACAACAAACGGGATCCTGACAAATCAAATCATTATATGTTTGTATGTTCGGAATAAGACACTTACTTCAACAATATGTACCTTTGATTTAGTATCTCCTTTGTAACCAGCAACCTTTTTTAAATAAATAATTTTAGTCAAAACAAGCTCTAGAAGTTTGTATCAACTCTTTGATAATGACATGATTATGACATAGTGCAATGCAACATATTGGCGCTGGTGGAATAATGTTACACAAAAACAAGTTCTCTGAAATTACATTCATAACATTATGTTCGTTTGCCAATTTATGTGTTTCTCATTCATTTTCTTCAAAATTTTCATTTTATTACTTTAGATTTCACTTAGCTTCATACAGGACTTTTGATGGAATACTTACATTATATTAGAATCCCTTGTATTTACATCACACTACACTATTGCATTGGTGTGCAATCATTTATCAATTGAACGCATATTCATAACTGTAAACCAAGTTAAAGAACTTTTGTTTAAGTTTTAGCCATGGCACCCCTTATAAGTGATAGAAAACGTATTTTCAAAGGAGAGAAGACTTTCGTAAAAGATTTAATGACTCGCTTACAATTTTGGACGCTACATGCGACTCTCTACTAAATCAGACGCATCAATGGTACTCGAATTAATACAGTTACAAAGCCGATTCAAATATCAGATTTAAAAATCATTAATAATCGACAGTTCAAAAAAGGAGTATTAAATATGGCTAAAGCAGTTTTGCTTGGTGAGAAAACCCTTAGCTTTTTTTATAAGACAATAACAGTCAAAACCAAGGAGTAAACAAAGACTAAAAAAACAAAGGACAATTACATCAACAATTAGAAATAATAAATAAGACTAACAGTCACTTTTTAAATTACCTATATAAGTAATGTTGAAAACGAGGCTATTTTAAAAATTACTAATATAAGTAACTTTTCTAAATATTATTTTTATAGGTGACCAATTATACAAATTTTACTAGTTTTAACAAATTTTTACAGTCATCTGGTTATTTTTCCCATGAAATATAAAATCTAATCCTTCTGAAACACTAATTGCTTTTCTGACGCACTTATCTTTGATATCGACGCTTCTTGGTCAAAGGTTGGTCTCTTGGGACTTAAAAATATAGTTTTCCTTCAAAATCTTGAAGGTAGACAGATATAAATAGATAGAAACTTATGAATTAATTAAGACTTGAAGTTATATATAATTTGTAACCCAAAACAATTACATATGTTCCTTAAATAAGTGTTATTACTAATTCTTTCAAAGATGTACAAAATCACTTATTCAAGTAACATTTTTGTCATTATTTTCAAAGAAACCCTTTATGTCTATTTTCCTCTCAAATCTTACAAATTCTTAAATTTAAGATATAAAATGATGTAAAAATTCATGAAAACTACATTTAGTTCCTGTTTCTATTGAAATTAAAAATAACTCTATTGAGTAATTGTATATTTTTTAAAAACAAAAATGACCTATATAAGTAACTAAAAAAAGTTTCTTGTTTATGTAACGCCCCTGACTGACTAACTCCACTAAAAACCGGGAGTGAAATCAGGTTCTCCGGAAGGGTAAGCATTTCCTGCACCGTATACGGCACCCGACGTGTTATTCTTAATTCTTACATTTCCATCACAGCTAGTTTACAGCAAATTAAAAAATCAACGATACTTTGTGACAGTACAAAAGAGCTGAATAAGGGGCAAGTAATACTCGTGTAGAGGAAGTTACCAGTAGTGTCATCTAACCAGTGGCTGTAAAATCCCATCACGGACACCACATTTATAATTCGGGGTACCAGTGAAGCAATGAGTCTACATATGAAAACATATGCAAAATTCAAATACAAAAGTTGTTATATGGTCTAATCGCAATATGAATTTGGTTAACTTTTGCTGCCTTGTTTATTATCTTGTTTTGTTTGTCATTTTAATATTTAAGAGCCCCCTATGTAAATAATATGAACATAACTGCAAAATTTGCTATTAAAATTGATGTCTTCGGTTGTCCATTTTCTCCAAAAATGGCAAGGTAGAACATACGAATCATTCGAGTTTGATGATCAAAACAATAGGTGACAGAATTTGACATCTGACTGCATTATTATAGTTACCAAATGTACCAGGATTATGATTTAATACGCCAGACGCGCGTTTCGTCTTCATAAGACTCATCAGTGACGATCAGATCTAAATAGTTACTAAAACATACACACGGGTCAGTGACTAAATTAAAATATCTAGTTATGTGTAAGTCTTATTTTAGTCTGGATTTTAATTGGTGATATTGCCATCTGATAAAGTAATGGTGATCATAAGATGAATAGTTTTCTCTGCTTTCAAAATCTTTCAGTTTGAACCCGTCGACCTGGAACTTATCAATTATTAGTAATATTAATAATACGGAAAACAAAAGGGCCTGGAATGGAGTAATTGTTAATCAACAGCATTGTCCTATCTATACAACTAAATCTAAAGATCTTTTTTTTTTGTTCACCTGATACATTTGAAAAACAACAGGGCCTTGAATGGAGTATTTGTTAATCAACAGTATTGTCCTATATTGGTTATAAATAAAGTTGAATTCTTTGATTCGCAATTTTAATCCAATGCGAAATATCTTAAGTTTTTGTTTAGAGTTTCTTTTATTTGATTTCCTATATGTCTGTTGTTCCGTTTATTTTTGCTCAAAATATTAAGAATAATAAACAGCTGTATATTATTGTTACCTTGTCTTATGTTATATTCAAATAAAAAAATATGTTACAATATTCATCAAAAATAAAATGTTAGCTGGGGAAGGCTAACAGTTTGTCATTATTTGTCTTCGTCAAAATAATCAAAATCCAGGTGCCAGTTACTAAATTATAATCCTGGTACCTTTGGTAACTAATTACCACCGCAATAGGGACATGAGTATTTTTATTATAATCAGTGTATTTAATGGGTTATTAAATATATATATTCAGCTTTCAACAAAGAATGTTTTAAGTATCAATTATTGCGTTTCTGTAGTCAAGTACCAACTAGCTAATTACATGAAATTTCCGGAATTGTGACACAAACTCAGTTTTCAGCGAAATCTGTGACTGATCGCGTATAACTATACCTTTCTTTCAAAGGCTGTTCCCGCGTATCAATAAAGCTGAAAATCATAACCTCCATTTTAATATTATCATGTTAAATATATTAACAGAGGTGTTCATTTGATCAACTTCTCAGGTATGTTTAATGACTTTACCATTTTTAACGGGATACAAATTGATAACTTTGAACTACCTTTTATTTCGTAAACATACAATTTTATTTATTATAACATATTAGTCATATCAGACGTCAGTATAGAAAATAAGGCACTTTGATGAACAAACAAAAGCACATCTGAATTTTCGATGTTACTTTATCGTTATCTGAACTTTAGACCAAAAACTCCCCAAACATATCCCGAATTTTTTTCTAAAATTTATTTATTACGAATAACTTCATTACAACATATTCTAAACGCAGTTTATCTTAAATTGTAGTTTGATATGGAATATTTTAATGTCTTTCTTGTTACAATCTTTGCCGTTGTTCGTTATACATAAGATCAAATTGTATTTATTTCATGTATGCTAAATGAATAAGCTATATCGGATTCTTCAGGTATGTACATAATACTGTGAATAGAAGTACGTAAATATATATTTAAAATATAAAAATGGTTTATTTCCAATGATACAATTATCCATCAATGACAACATAACATAGATTTTAGCTACCAAAGATCATATCACAGAACCATTTTGCATAAAAAGTAGTAAAATTGAGAATTGAAATGGGAAAAGGTGTCAGCGTCAAAGTCACAAACACGACCAAATAGCAGAAGAGAGCCAAAGGCCACCAATGGGTCTTTAACAAAACAAGAAAATCCCGCAACCACAAGCGAGCTTTAGCTGGCTTCTAAAAAATATGAGCAGTAGTCCAGAGGCTCCTGACTTATGACCGGAGCATAAATGTGGCGGGGGTGAATATGTTTTGTGTTATCTCAACCCTTACCCTATACTCTAGCCATTGTAAAATAAACAAATATACATCAGTAAGCATAGCATAGTAAAACTCAGTTTAAAAGAAGTATGAGTCTAATGTCAAAAGAGGTCACAACATCAACTAAGTAAAATGGTAATGATACACAAATTAACAAAGGACAACAAGCAGTTACTGACATGCTAACTCCAGACCTCAATTAAACTGATTGAAAGAGTATGTCTTCATCATATGAATATCAGGCACAATCCCTCCCGTAAGAAGTTTAGTATCATACCATTATGAAATATTTGAGCAGAACATAACATGTATCATGGTCCTGACATAACATTATGTAAAACAATGCAAACGAAAAAAGCAACAGCCTGATTTAAGTACAGAATAACAAATGAAAAACAAATAAGATATACAGAATTAAACGATAACTGATAAATTGCAGACTCTTGAATTTGAACGGCATATACATAATACTAAAAGTGATTTCGAAGTCAAACTTTACTTTATAACACTATCGAAATAACAGATGAAAACATGTTGTAAATTCAAGTTGTCCGCACCGATTGTCAGGATTAACCTCAAAAGCTCAATACCGAATATTTGAAAGCTATGGATCTATATAAAGACCGGAATGGTTGAAGAACTACATGACCAAAATAAGACATATGGAATGAAAAACCGTAGGCATAAATAACTATGCTGTAATAATAGTTATGATTGATAAAACAATCGTTGTTATGATTAATGAAAACAATATTCAAATTATATATCATTACGATGTTAAATTTGTAACCTTTGAAAAACATTTATTCAAAGTATCGATAAGTGATCATATGTCCATGCTTATCTTTCATCAATTTTGCCATCACTAGCATCCTACATCTTTAAAATGCATTGGACAAATATACAAATCTTCGTATCATGGACAAGAAATGTGTCAAATTTCGTTGACGTCCCATCCCTGTTTTCTTTTAGACAACGATTTCCTCAAATTTGATGATATTTTATATTAACTAAACTTAAGCTCATAGTTAATCAACGCAGCGATAACTGTAATATTTCATCTCTATTTTTTAATTATGTTGACTGATGACCCTCCATTTTATTGGTTCACAGAGAGACACGGAAAATTCCAATTGGTTAATTACACTCTTGCGTCACACTTTTACACAACCATGACAAACGATAAACTAACAACAGTAAACAAGACATAGAATAGAAAATATAAGTACTGAGTAAAACTAATGATTAAAAGAACGGCGATATGTCCGGTACACTGGACGTGTATACAAACCCTGAATTTCTGGTGCGAGATCACAATTATTTCGTAGTGAATTTCTTTTAGAACATAAATGAAAATTTAAAAAAATCCCACCTGCGCTTTCTCAATGATTTTTTTACAGTGTGTTGTACTACTTTTGGGACAAATTATATCAAAATTATAGACAACTTCATCGGCTCTAACTCAAAATATGGACAATTTTATGTTTAGGGCGTCTTGAAATCTTTTGACAGCTTCCGAAGTGCTAATTTTTAACCTTTTTCAGCTGGACCAAATCACTACTTTCCTTTATAATTCTGGACCCAATTTTTTTTATAGTGTCATATCATCCCCTACTTGTCATTTAAGGCATTAAACATGGAGAAATACATTTGGAAGGGGTATAAAAATTATTGGCAAGTAACCCACTGTCAACACTGGGGACAACAAAAATCAAGGGACGACAATTGCGGTCTCGGACCTACTTGAGGTATAGGTTATATTGCTTATGTAAGCAGAAATGCATTGATAGGTCTAAATTAATGATATGAAATTTAAGAGAAAAAAATATCAGGAATGTGGCTTCAACAATTGAAATATATCCGTCATCTGTGAAACAGATATTCCATAACGGTCAACCGACTCCGGATGGCGTTCGTCATATGTTCGAAAGTGATACTACAACTTCAACAATTTGACCTATTGGTGATATAGCGTCTTTGTAAGCAGCAATCCCATATCAATTAAATCATTAAAGAAAAATACAGGCTTTTTATAGTTCCAACTTAGAAATATAAACTATAAAGCAGGCGTTGCTATATGGGAAGCTGTCCAAAAACTTGGTTTTTTTAGTATAACATCGTTCTAATTTTCTTTAGGTGAGACAAACAGGATGCGGACTAATATGTGTTAAGTGTGTCCTTTATTTCACGTTTGTTTGGAATACATGTTTTCAAAATAGACACATAACTGTTTTCTTCAGTACACTCGAAGGATAATGCAAGCATCTGTTTATTTCTTTTAAGACATTTATGTATGGCGTCTACCTTATTTAAGGAAAACTTCGTGAAGAAGAGCCCACTTGGTGTCCATGGAAAAGCCGATTGTTTGCTAAAAACTAAATCTAAAAAAATCCTTCAAACTACTAAAGCATTTAGTACAAGAAAACACTATATTTTTTATAGTCAACATTAAGCAATTACTAATTTTAAGTATTCTGTGTTTCCTCTATAGACAATTTTTATTGATACACAAACAATAGTACCTTCTATCTCAGTTACGTTTGTGTATTCATCATCATTTTGTATGGCTTTTGAAACAAACTGGAATTAGTGACGAAAGGATGGCAAATTGAATTTATTATTCACAATTTTTTGCATATTGATTATTATGATATTATTTTTAATCATAGTCCAAGAGTTTATTTCCATATAGGGGCAGCTTCAAGTGAAGTTACGTTTTAGAACTGGCAATTTTAAATATTCACCGCCTCTTAAGGCCACAATTGTTTGCGTATACCAAATTATCGGTAGAAAGGCCTTTACCGTTCAATAAGCATATTTAGATTGATCAAACACTTACGCTAGTGTTCTTTTTGTGTGTCCTAGAATTATATTAATTCCACAACAAAGGCTAAGTGAAATAGTGATAGCTCTTAAAGGACCTTTTGTGAAGGCGATCACCGACCCTAAACGAATGTGAAAGCCTTCTTTCTTCGTCGTTCGACTTTAAATCTAGTTTTTGTCAAACAATATACTATGATTTATAGCTTTTTTATTTCTTTTAGAACATAAAAGAAAATTTAAAAAAATCCCACCTGCGCTTTTTCAATGATTTCTTTACAGTGTGTTGTACTACTTTTGGGACAAATTATATCAAAATTATAGAAAACTTCATCTGCTCTAACTCAAAATATGGACAATTTTATGTTTAGGGCGTCTTGAAATCTTTTGACAGCTTCCGAAGTGCTAATTTTTAACCTTTTCAGCTGGACCAAATCACTACTTTCCTTTAGAATTCTGGACCCAATTTTTTTAATGTGTCATATCACCCCCCTACTTGCAATTTGAGGCATTAAACATGGAGAAATAAATTTGGTAGGGGTATAAAAAATAATGGCAAGTAACCCACTGTCAACACTAGGGACAACGAAAATCAAGGGACGACAATAGTGGTCTCGGACCTACTTGAGGTATAGGTTATATTGTTTATGTAAGCAGAAATGCATTGATAGGTCTAAATTAATGATATGAAATTTAAGATAAAAAAAATATCAGGAATGTGGCTTCAACAATTGAAATATATCCGTCATCTGTGAAACAGATATTCCATAACGGTCAACCGACTCCTGATGGCGTTCGTCATATGTTCGAAAGTGATACTACAACTTCAACAATTTGACCTATTGGTGATATAGCGTCTTTGTAAGCAGCAATCCCATTTCAATTAAATCATTAAAGAAAAATACAGGCTTTTTATAGTTCCAACTTAGAAATATAAACTATAAAAGCAGGCGTTGCTACATGGGAAGCTGTCCAAAAACTTGGGTTTTTTTTAGTATAACATCGTTCTAATTTTCTTTAGGTGAGACAAACAGGATGCGGACTAATATGTATTTAGTGTGTCCTTTATTTCACGTTTGTTTGGAATACATGTTTTCAAAATAGACACATAACTGTTTTCTTCAGTACACTTGAAGGATAATGCAAGCATCTGTTTATTCCTTTTAAGACATTTGTGTATGACGTCTACCTTGTTTAAGGAAAACTTCGTGAAGAAGAGCCCAGTTGGTGTCCATGGAAATGCCGATTGTTTGCTAAAAAACTAAATCTAAAAAAATCCTTCAAACTACTAAAGCATTTAGTACAAGAAAACACTATTTTTTATAGTCAACATTAAGCGATTACTAATTTTAAGTATTCTGTGTTTCCTCTATAGACAATTTTTATTGATACACAAAAAAATAGTACCTTCTATCTCAGTTACATTTGTGTATTCATCATCATTTTGTATGGCTTTTGAAACAAACTGGAATTAGTGACGAAAGGATGGCAAATTGAATTTATTATTTACAATTTTGTGCATATTGATTATTATGATATTATTTTTAATATAATCCAAGAGTTTATTTCCATATAGGAGCAGCTTCACGTGAAGTTACGTTTTAGAACTATATTATTTCTACAACAAAGGCTAAGTGGAATATTGATCACTCTTAAAGGACCTTCTGTGAAGGCGATCATCGACCCTAAACGAATGTGAAAGCCTTCTTTCCTCGTCGATCGACTTTTAATCTGGTTTTTGACAAACAATACATGATTTATAGCTTTGAAATATTTATGGTTTATTTTGCATTTTGGACACGATATTTAGGCAGAGCAGTCAATTAAATATGCTTATAAAGACGTTCGGTAATAGCTACACATATGTACATAGAGTGATTGTCATGCAAACTCGGCTCTTGCGGTACTACCACTAATAGGTTCAACTGGTGGGTTAGCAAATGAACGGAAATGTATTAATACATATACTGGGCTTTTTATAAACCATCCATAAAACGGAAACAAAATGACCACAATACATCTGAATGAACCAATAACTGCTTTAACTTTACTTTAAACATATGACTTCTCAAACTGAAAGATTCAGTTCTGGTTGCATGGCTAATTTCTTACTGATTATAATGATACAAGTTATAGAATATCTAAAACAAAATCACCTACCGGCATCACCACCATAAACTTTTAGACAAAGTAAAACAACAGATATCACAAATATCCCCATTACGGAAAACACAATCAGGAAGTTAATATTTAAACACATCAATGCTTACAGGAAATGTATGAAATCGTTTGTTGTTAAGTAGACCGTGAACAAAATTAGAGTGATATCTAAACATAAAATACACATCAAAATACATTTAATTTATAGTAAATAAAATTGATACACTTTGTATAAAATACGCTACAATTCGGAGTAAATGGAAAATTTAACTTTTTCAGCGATTATGGAATAGAGATCAAAGTATTTATGAATAAGTTACAAGCTTCTACTATAATGTACTGAAAGCCGCAAAGAGAAGCCATACAAGTCCATACACACAGTAAACCCACAATCATTTGTTATACATTTGTAGGTATGAGGGGAAACCTTAGCCTATAGCAACTGCAAAGGGACACACAAATATTAACAAAGCATAAATTAAGAACACGCATAGCAAATTCAGTCAAAATATTGTCGACAAGTTTGACTCTCTCGAATAAATGTATTATGCAAACCTATTTATTATCCTCTATTTATAGATCTCTTCAACGATGTTTTTCCCTTCTATTTCATAATCCTCTCTATTGTTGTCTATTTGTATATGTCATAAGGTCCACATTATATGTCATAAGGTCTGCATAAAGAGAAACGCGTCTCACCATCTAATGAAGATGTTTAAAGCTTTTAAAAGGTTGAGCAGAGACTACGACAATCTAGCCAGCTTAACCAAACTCACAAATGAACAAAAACACTCCTCTTACTAACCCTTATTGTTGAATCACTTGTATATTTAGAGCTTAAAATGTATTTATTTACTCTTGTTGCTATACATTACGATTTCTCAAATTAAGCATGTTTTCACTAATAGGAACGAATAGTATAAAAAAAAACTATTCAATGGTGACTATGTTGAACGAATCTATCTCATTGAACTAGAGCAAAGGATACTACATATGCAGTTCATTCTGCTTTCTATCTTGACTTCCATCTAGAAATTGACAATGAGGGTCGGCTGAAAACAAAAGTTTACGACTAAAGTGATGACTTCAGCTTCCAAATTGTGAACTTTCCATTTCTATGTAACAACATTTCAGCAGCGCCTGTATACGGAGTATATATCTCCCAATTAATACGATATTTCTGGGCTTGTTTTTTTTTTGTATCATGATTTCCTTAATGCAGGGTTGTTGCTTACAATGAAGCTATTAAACTAAGAGTTTCAAATGGTGAAGTTGAAATTATCCCTTCGCCATTACGAGTTCGTTTACGGTTAGGGAGCTACCATTTGATTTTTATGGGGGGGCTAGGATGAAATTTGAAAAAAATAGGCAGGACAGGAGTTTTGAGTAAAAAAAAAAGGCAGGATGAGACACTTTGCCAAAAAAAAAGGCAGGATGACAATTTAGGTAAAAAAAGTCAGGATAAACTAATAAAAAAAAAGGCAGGACCGAATAGAGTGAAAAATAAAAAGGCAGGACAGAGATTACAACTAAAAAAAAATGCAGGACAAAATTTTTCATCCTAGCCCCCCCATAAAAATCAAATGGTAGCTCCCTAATGCTGGGAAAATTAAATACTACCGTTTTCCCTATACTGTGACATAAAGATATAAAGAATTCTTATGACATTATTAATGCAATACTGGGCTATTGTGAAAACCTTGGCTATAATAAATACTTGTATGTCCCCAGTACTTAAAGAAATATAGATCATTTTATGTCCCCACCCCTACATGCTGGTTTACCTCATTCTCTACTTCTTTCAGAAAAGCCTTAATAAACAACCTGTATCCAATCATATCTTATCTTATTTAAAAAGAATGATAAATAGTCCCATTTAAACAGATAAAATGGACAGTTCCATTCAATTTGTATTCATTTTATCAAAAATTTACAAGAAATGCACAAATTCAAGATTTTTCATACTAATCTCCATTCCATGCTTTAGTATATGCCATATTGTGGTTAAAAATTTTAGAGCTTGCTATAAAATCTATTATTCTGTCTTGAGATGATGAAAACAAAGATATTGGACACTTTAAACATTAAATATGCAAACTACTCAGCTGTAAAGTTGCCTTTGTTGCCTGTATTAATCAATGAAAAAACTGAATTATGTCCCTTGGGAGTATTAATTTCCAACAAAAGTCCTTTCAAACAGTAGGAAATGAAAAATTATTTATGTCTGATATAATAAAAGAAAGAAACTACAAAATGAAGCACTTTTGAAATATTTGCTGCATGCATTATCAAGAATGTGAACAATTCTTTACACAGGAGAGTATAAATTCTATGTAAATTTAGCCTCAAGTGGGCCTCTTTTTTTCTTAGATGAACAATTCTAACACTGAAAATGCTTTCAATGTGACCAAATATTGCCTAATTCCATAAACAGTACAAACTAAACCAGACAATTTCCCATTTTAATAGATTATGTTTACAGAAATACCCAAGTTATACATTTAGGGAATTACGCAGCAAAAAAGGCAAACATTTCAGTAAAAAATATTTGTCGCGACTTGAATTCTGGTGTTTCCAATTGAAAAAATCATTGCGAAAGGTGAAATCAAATACAAAAGAACTATAATATGGTTCATTTTACACAATATAGTTAATATTGACATCCTAGAATAAAGTTTTATATCATTACCAATCAATTTGACCTATCATGATGACTCAGCACTTTTCTCAACACAGTATTGTTCTCAGTGAAAAAATTTCTATTCTTTGTGATAAAAATCAAATGTACTAATCAAAAGCTTCAAAATAGTATAAAAGAATTGAAGTTTGAGTGACTTTGATTTCCCTTGCAATCTTCAGTATACTGTGACATAAAGATATAAAGAATTCTTATGACATTATTAATGCAATACTGGGCTATTGTGAAAACCTTGGCTATAATAAATACTTGTATGTCCCCAGTACTTAAAGAAATATAGATCATTTTATGTCCCCACCCCTACATGCTGGTTTACCTCATTCTCTACTTCTTTCAGAAAAGCCTTAATAAACAACCTGTATCCAATCATAATTATCTTATCTTATTTAAAAAGAATGATAAATAGTCCCATTTAAACAGATAAAATGGACAGTTCCATTCAATTTGTATTCATTTTATCAAAAATTTACAAGAAATGCACAAATTCAAGATTTTTCATACTAATCTCCATTCCATGCTTTAGTATATGCCATATTGTGGTTAAAAATTTTAGAGCTTGCTATAAAATCTATTATTCTGTCTTGAGATGATGAAAACAAAGATATTGGACACTTTAAACATTAAATATGCAAACTACTCAGCTGTAAAGTTGCCTTTGTTGCCTGTATTAATCAATGAAAAAACTGAATTATGTCCCTTGGGAGTATTAATTTCCAACAAAAGTCCTTTCAAACAGTAGGAAATGAAAAATTATTTATGTCTGATATAATAAAAGAAAGAAACTACAAAATGAAGCACTTTTGAAATATTTGCTGCATGCATTATCAAGAATGTGAACAATTCTTTACACAGGAGAGTATAAATTCTATGTAAATTTAGCCTCAAGTGGGCCTCTTTTTTTCTTAGATGAACAATTCTAACACTGAAAATGCTTTCAATGTGACCAAATATTGCCTAATTCCATAAACAGTACAAACTAAACCAGACAATTTCCCATTTTAATAGATTATGTTTACAGAAATACCAAGTTATACATTTAGGGAATTACGCAGCAAAAAAGGCAAACATTTCAGTAAAAAATATTTGTCGCGACTTGAATTCTGGTGTTTCCAATTGAAAAAAATCATTGCGAAAGGTGAAATCAAATACAAAAGAACTATAATATGGTTCATTTTACACAATATAGTTAATATTGACATCCTAGAATAAAGTTTTATATCATTACCAATCAATTTGACCTATCATGATGACTCAGCACTTTTCTCAACACAGTATTGTTCTCAGTGAAAAATTTCTATTCTTTGTGATAAAAATCAAATGTACTAATCAAAAGCTTCAAAATAGTATAAAAGAATTGAAGTTTGAGTGACTTTGATTTCCCTTGCAATCTTCAGTATACTGTGACATAAAGATATAAAGAATTCTTATGACATTATTAATGCAATACTGGGCTATTGTGAAAACCTTGGCTATAATAAATACTGTATGTCCCAGTACTTAAAGAAATATAGATCATTTTATGTCCCCACCCCTACATGCTGGTTTACTCATTCTCTACTTCTTTCAGAAAAGCCTTAATAAACAACTGTATCCAATCATAATTAATCTTATCTTATTTAAAAAGAATGATAAATAGTCCATTTAAACAGATAAAATGGACAGTTCCATTCAATTTGTATTCATTTTATCAAAAATTTACAAGAAATGCACAAATTCAAGATTTTTCATACTAATCTCCATTCCATGCTTTAGTATATGCCATATTGTGGTTAAAAATTTTAGAGCTTGCTATAAAATCTATTATTCTGTCTTGAGATGATGAAAACAAAGATATTGGACACTTTAAAACATTAAATATGCAAACTACTCAGCTGTAAAGTTGCCTTTGTTGCCTGTATTAATCAATGAAAAACTGAATTATGTCCCTTGGGAGTATTAATTTCCAACAAAAGTCCTTTCAAACAGTAGGAAATGAAAAATTATTTATGTCTGATATAATAAAAGAAAGAAACTACAAAATGAAGCACTTTTGAAATATTTGCTGCATGCATTATCAAGAATGTGAACAATTCTTTACACAGGAGAGTATAAATTCTATGTAAATTTAGCCTCAAGTGGGCCCTCTTTTTTCTTAGATGAACAATTCTAACACTGAAAATGCTTTCAATGTGACCAAATATTGCCTAATTCCATAAACAGTACAAACTAAACCAGACAATTTCCCATTTTAATAGATTATGTTTACAGAAATACCAAGTTATACATTTAGGAATTACGCAGCAAAAAAGGCAACATTTCAGTAAAAAATATTTGTCGCGACTTGAATTCTGGTGTTTCCAATTGAAAAAATCATTGCGAAAGGTGAAATCAAATACAAAAGAACTATAATATGGTTCATTTTACACAATATAGTTAATATTGACATCCTAGAATAAAGTTTTATATCATTACCAATCAATTTGACCTATCATGATGACTCAGCACTTTTCTCAACACAGTATTGTTCTCAGTGAAAAATTTCTATTCTTTGTGATAAAAATCAAATGTACTAATCAAAAGCTTCAAAATAGTATAAAAGAATTGAAGTTTGAGTGACTTTGATTTCCCTTGCAATCTTCAGTATAGGGAAAACGGTACCATTTATTCTGCCATAGGCGACAATGTTAACATTTTCTAAATTTACCACTTTTTAAGATAAAAACCTGGATAAAACAGTTATATGTTGTGTTAGTACTTTATTACTCTGTTTTAAAAATTTAAGCCAAATAGTATCATGACCAACTTCCAACGGAGCTTGTTTATGTTATCCATGCCCACCGTCATTTTGCACCAAATTTATGAAATTTTGCAAGTCTTTTCGAATAATTCTCTAGAAAATATTTCAATAGGTTTTAAAATTTATATTGTAAATATACACACTGCAGTTATTCATAGATAAATAAAAAATATATTGTACCCTTACATCCAATCACAGCGCTCCTAATTTGACTTCCTTCACCTGCCTTGGGTACACAAAAGGCCAACCTAATGCTGGGAAAATTAAATACTACCGTTTTCCCTAAAATCTCAGTACACAAACACTGTTATCAGACGAAAGTTACCTGGGTGCATCTGCGTGTTATTTGTTCTAGATACGATAATATCATTTTACAAACATACAATGTATATCACGTAGTCGGCTTTTTTTTTCGGTTATAACTCAACGTGAATTCATGGATAAACATATTTGAAACCTCTATAATGGCGACAGATTTGACGTTTGACGATAAACTCACACGAGCTATATTTTCTGAAAATGTGGACGCAATTCTCCGTTTGTGTGACGATAGTTCCCACAGAAGAAGTATTCTAGACTATAAAAAAGATGGAAAAATATTAGTTCACTTTGCAGCCAAGTTTGGTTCTGTTATCTTGCTTGAAAAATTACGTAGCTTTGGTGCTGATTTAACAATTCGAAGTGATGATTCAAACAGATATGATTCTATTAGAAATTCTACTACTTTACATATTGCATGTAAATATAGTCGAATCGAAGTAGTTAAGTACTTGCTTCAAACTGTACAAGATTGTTCTTTCAAAAATGCAACGACTCAAAGTAAAGATGATAAGAATTACAGAAATGCATTTTACTATGCAGCACAGTCAGGAAGTACTGAGGTTGTTAAGTGTCTTCAATCGTTTGGAAAACTGGATATTAATGAATTGTTACTGCATAATATGACAACGCTATCGGTAGTCGTTTCAGAAGAGGATTCTAAAAGTGCACGTATTTTATGCGAGTGCGGTGCAAACGTAAATCTTGGAACATTTAAACGAGGACTTACACCTATTCAGTATATTGCAGAGAGACCTAATTGTGCTAAAATAATTAAGGTCTTATTGAACTTTGGAGCAAACGTAAATGAGCTCTGGATAAAATATTCGAGAAGATCATGGTTACGACAATCGCCTTTATTTATGGCACTTAAACATGGTCACACTGATAATGCTAAAGTCCTCATAAAAGGCGGGGCAGACGTGTCATTTGTTGGCCAACTTTCTAACATTGACATCGGTCCAATAGGCTGTTTTAGTTTGGCAGCAAAAAGATGCCCATCACTTATTTCAGAATTTATTAAACACGGGGCCGATCCAAACGAAACACATAAAGGTCAATCTGTGTTGATGCTTCTCGAAGCAGTTTATGCAAACAATGATGCAGTAAAAGCTTTAGTAGAAGCCGGAGCCGATGTTAACCAAAGAAAAGATGGGAAAACGCTCATTCAACGTTGCACATGTTATGGTAGGTATCATTGTCTAAAAACGAAGGAGTACTAAATATTTTTTTAAACAAGTAGTTTTTCCATTCAAACATAAACAGACGGTAAAAAAGTAAATATTTAATTCTATATATTACATACGGTGTAACATTCTACTAATTCCAATATTAAAAATAAATTTGTTGTTCATAGTACGAGAACAGAAGTGCAAATTTATCGTCATACTAAATACTTATTAAACTTGTTAAATGTAGTAAATATGAAAAATAGTGAGAAGAGATATAACACGAGACATGTTGAAAATGTCGCTCGCCTAAATTGACAAGTTTGAAATTTTCATACACCAGTTTATATGATATATATCGGGGTTTTTTTAAGAAATTTGAGACTTCATTGCATACGCGTTTGTTTCAAACAAACTCAGTTACGTAGACGAAACATATGGAATACGTCATAGAAAAAAAAACTCTTTCAAAGGAAGACAGAGTTGTATTATAATTTTTGATATAGATATAGGAAGATGTGGTGTGAGTGCCAATGAGACAACTCTCCATACAAATAACAATTTAAAAAGTAAACCATTATAGGTTAAAGTACGGCCTTCAACACGGAACCTTAGCTCACACCGAACAACAAGCTATAAAGGGCCCCAAAATTACTAGTGTAAAACCATTCAAACGGGAAAACCAACGGTCTAATCTATATAAACAAAACGAGAAACGAGAAACACGTATATATTACATAAACAAACGACAACTACTGTACATCAGATTCCTGACTTAGGACAGGTGCAAACATTTGCAGCGGGATTAAACGTTTTAATGGATCCAAACCTTCTCCCTTTTTCTGAAACAATAGCATAACATCACAACAAAGAAAAACATACGATAAAATATCAATTGGCAGACTTAACTCAATCAAAAAACGTATGATTAAACAATGAACGAATAAATTTGATCTGCGATATCTGAATACAAATGCACAGTTAATTAAATATTAGAGACAAACAATCATGACCAAAAAGCTAACAAACAAATTCAAAAACAGGACATGACTGAGAAATATTTAACCAATCAATGTTCACTTTAGAAAAAAACCGGTTTTTTTATAATCTTGAAGTTTATACAAATGTTGTAAGAATAAGTGAAGATATTACAAATAATCAATGCTGGTATACAGACAAGATCCGTATACATAAAAAATGACAAAAAAGCATTATAAACAGTATCAACAGGTCGAATTAACAAGAAAATACGATTTGAGAGTACTCGCAGTTACATGTAACTATGTCCATGAAAATTACTCGTATCAAATCAAGTGAGATTTCAATCCCAATACGTTCAGTAGAAGATAACAATATTACATTCATTTTGTAGAAAGGTAATTTTTTTAAACAAAGCTTGTTAAATTAAAATAACTTCCAACCAAGGCATGACAGTGTTTAAAATTTTCAAATACTGAAATTCGAAAAGAACGACAAACAACAGTATACACGGTAGCAAACAAAATTGTTTTAATGACAATAGGGAAAACAGCCCATAGTGTATCTACTATATTTATAGCTAGCAATTTGACGTGAATAATTATCAAAGCTAAGTTTTGTAATAAATTAATGCAGACGCACACCTTAATTTGAAAATTATGATAAAATTGCTTCAACTGACACTACATCAATTACTGTATCAAACGTTTTCGACAGTTATCTTAGAGTTTATCGTATATATCAGTTGGCTTGCTTTTGTCTCAATTGCAAGCTTTGAATTTTTGTGTTCGCACAAATGGACACATTTTATAAATCCAAACAGTATTATTATGATGATTTAAAGTATCCATTAAATCAATCTAACATCATCACATTCATACGAAAATTCAGAGACATCTGTTCTTAAATAGTAAGAATTTCTGGTATTTTATGTTTAACAAATCTTATAACACGAATATAGAAGTTTCTGAAGACATTTCACTTTGTATTTCAGCTGAACTGAAACCATTCATCGAAGGGGGAGTTTCTGTTAAGATAATAGAATCTGAACATAAAGTTTATACAATATCACTAGCTATTGGTGAAAGGTATAGATCAGATACTAAGACTATATCGGATTTGTTATCTAAAGGAGCAGATCCCAATTTGAAGCCAGAGGGTAGAGATCCCCCATTGATTGTGGCAACCCAGAATAACCAACTTGACAATGTAAACTGTCTGATAAAAGCAGGTGCCCAGTTGGATGACGTATGTAGGGATGGAGATACTGCAATTTTGATGTGTTGTAAGAAAGGTTGGACTTATTTTTTGTCTAAAAGATGAACGAAAGATACTAAAGGGACAGTCAAACTCATAAATCTAAAGTAAACTGACAACGCCATGGCTAAAAATGAAAAAGACAAACAGACAAACAATAGAATACACGACAAAACATATAAAACTAAAGAATAAGCAACACGAACCCCACCAAAAACTAGGGGTGATCTCAGGTGCTCCGGAAGGGTAGGCAGATCTTGCTCCACATGTGGCACCTGTACTATTATACCTGTTAACTTAACTTATTTTAAAACTAAGTTATTTACATATGTTATAATATATGTATGGTGTATTTAGTGTTAAATGGAAAATAAGTTTTTGCACAATTGCTGACTGTAAGAAACTTCTAAATATATATGAATGTATCATTTAGATTTGATTATTATTTTCGACAATATCATCATCTTGTCTTGATCAGTAGAGCACATGACGACAATAAGAATTAATACGCTTAATTTACTTCGATCATGTTGATATCAAATGATATTTTTGAAACATATTATTTATATCTATCCCTATTCATATACTTTGGATTCACTTATTTTCGTGGGTACCAATTTTCGTGAATTAAGGAAAACTCACATGTTCGTGGATATCTAATTTCGTGGTTTTGCAGAAGATTGCATACAAGCATATATGAAATTTGTCATTCGTTGAACACTTAATTTCGTGGTTCACCTTTACCCACGAAATCCACGAAAATTAGTAACCAACGAATAATAATGAATCCACAGTATTACAAATATTTTTATATTAATTGATAATTTCAATTTCAGCATCGCATTATGGTTTTCAAATACTGAATATCTTGATTGAATCTGGTGCTTCACTTAATATACCAGGCAAAGAGGGTGAATATCCTTAAGAGATTTTGGCGCAACGAATTACAAATGTCAGCAAGTCTACAGAGAATGACGAAATAGAAAATTGCGTCACTAAAATGATAGCAAAAGGAGCTAACCCAAACATAACAAGGAAGGGGCGGAATTCCCCTATAATCACAGCAGTCAAAAAACAGTCAGAAAGTTTGGTTCAAATAATGTTGAATGCTAGAGCAGATATTTTGCATGTTGGTGAAGATCACAGAACAGCTTTGGATATATGCTTTTGTAACGGTAAATTTAAGCGAAGTGTCAAACAACTTGTTTTTTGGAGGGTTTTTTTTTTCTCTAAAAATTGTAATCTTTCTGTTCACATTTTAAATAAAAGTAAAGAACTTCTGAAATAACGTTCATATTGTTAATTGTTAATCTCAGATTTAATTTACTGTTCACATTTACTCGTAGATTACCGTAGCTAAATGTGTCTAAGCCTTTCGAGTTAATGGTCCTCAATGTTTATTTTAACACCAATGATGTAGCTTTTGTAGACAAACCTCACCTCTAGATTACAATATTTACGGCAATGTGTCTATGATGAGTTTATTGTCTTGATAGAAATTTTCGTTCAGCATCTTCATAAACAATGCTGGAAGGCACATTCTCAAAAAAGCAAAAAAACAACCTGTACATAAAACCAATGTTGAAACTTAGAAGAACCGTTTTACATTGTAATCGTTCTTTAAACTATCAACTTTATAACACACACAACAATCAGAGTTTTAATCACAACATTCTAAAAGGAAGCGTCATCAGTTAGCTATATACATAAAGTCTATTGAGCTAAATCAAGAAAAATATGACAGACGTGACATATTTTCTAGTTTCATAAATGGTATTACCGTTCAAAAAGGTATATGTGAAATGCATGTATTTTTATTATAATGGTAATAAAACGATGACTACATTAATATTATCACTATTACAATACTAAAACAAAATATATAAATTAATATTTTCTTGATATTTTTAAGCCTCGTAGTCAATAACAGTAAACGTTGGGTGTATTTTCCTCCAGGTTCAAAGTCTATTAGAGATATTATTATCAAAGCTCTGGTTGATAATCCAAAATGGTACATGGCTTCAGAAACAGAAATGCCATACCTTGTAGACATGTTGATAGAAAACGGTGTTGAAGATTCAATTATAGAATATGCTGTATCGAGAGGCGTTGGTCCTAATCGAGCCCTGCTGGGCAAAGACTCTCCATTGATGAAAGCTATTACCAAACAAAGATACAAGATAAGCTGTGTTCTCATCGAAGTAGGGGCAGATGTGACCTATGCAAATGCTGATGGAACGAATGCTTTTGATATATTTTCAGGTAGCATAACTGAATATCAGTAATTGTTTAGTATACCATCTTATTGATTCATATTATTGAAACACAATTTCTTGTATTTGTTGATACATTATACTAATATTTTAAGTATTTGAAAAAAAACTAAATATCGTTCAATACTGTATGTTTCCTTAATATTAGGTGACATGTTGATACACAATTCCAAACGTTTGCATGTTTTAATAACTTTTATTTACAGTTTTGAGTAAAAACTCAAATTTTATCTCAGTTTATAAATTTTGACATTGTCTTTGACTGTTCTCTATTTTTTTTAATGTTTATTAGGAAACATTTCTTAAACTCATTTTTCGTAATTTAGTATTAACCTTTATTACATTACGAGGTATCAACAATCGTCTTATTGGGTGAAAGGCCTTTTGAAATAACTTTTTTATATTTGGCTGGCATATAAAGAAATGTAACGTCCCAATCACCGTCTGATTATTATTTTTCAAGTTGAAATTTGAACATAAATAATTACAGCTATATGTATTTATACATATGCTCTTAATAAATAAATCTAATAGATCCAAAACTCATGTCGTAACCGTTATAGGTTGCTATGATGTACGAGTATTGCTCATTGTTAAGAGACAGAACTGTAATCTAGAGTTATAACCATGTACGTCATTGAGTCTCTTGGTGACAGTTGTCTAATTGATATCATATCAAATCCCTTTATTTCATATACTAGTTAGTACTTAACCTACTTCCCATATTTCAATTTAATTATAAAACTGATTAGTATTACAGTTTTGTATATATTGGCATCACGTCCCAAAACAATCCCTCGCACAAAATGTTCTGTATCCATTGACAACCTGCATATCCTATGGATTCATTTATTCAAAGAATAAGGCAGATCTAAAGATTCGAACCTCAAATAATTATAGTCGAAAAAATCAAGGTGAATGTATAAAATGCAACAAAAATGTTTCTTGAATAACAAAAATTGAAATAAACTATACACATTTATAATAAATCTGCAAAAGAAATTCCTTCATATGTTTAAAAGCTATTTGTCTGTAAGATACATGAACATGTATAAGTATTATAATTTTGAATATTGCTTCATGATTGTGTCGAGGTTTCAAACATCTTACCATGAATGGAAAGCTGCACATATAACAATCTGAAGAAATTTGGCCTTATTTAAGATCTGGAACATTATTCTTGATAAATACGATGAAATTAAGACAACTGTTTTTTCAAAAAATTTCGGGATTTTACTGATTTTCAATAATTTTTTTTATTTTCGATTTCTAGGGGCCTACATTATAGCAATATTATGCCTTTCCTATAGTTTTTATTGTGCTTCGAATACTTTAACCAATAATTGGAACCTTTGATCTATGTTTTTCAATATAAGCAATTCCAGATTGTGTTTAAAAAGATACCTTTTAAAAGTGCATCTAGATAACACGTCACTACATGTATACAATTTAATGTAACCCCAAACGTAAAAATTTAAGTGCACGCAATGTTTTCTGCATTTATAAGTTTTTCTTCTTTGTTCCTAGAAAGCTGCAAGACATTAAAAGACAGTCAAGATGTAAAGAGAAATTCAGGAACTGAACAAGATACTGATGATAAAGATTGTAAGTGTACAATATGTTTAAGTCAATTAAATGAAATAAATCAATGTTGGCATTTCTTAAGACAAAGTACATGTTCATTCTACATTGATCAGGAGAAGTGAGTAGATTATGTTGAATTCATCGTTTTTTTATCTGTAATCGATAGTTAATCATTATATAGATATAAATACTTTACAATGTCAACATGACAATGTACTCAGAACAATGTTTGGTTTAATTGAATTCATATCGTCAACTTAAGTGTGTAGTCATGTCAAAGAGTTCATATTATTATTTCTTTCTAATGTATTTTCCCCGAGGTCATTTCCAAATATGTCATGTCCGTTCATTTCAGGCTGTTGGTCTTGCGTTTTGGGGTCTAGTAAGACGTCAATTTTCACTAGTTCATATCAATATTTAGGGGCCAGCTGAGACCCGCATCCTAGTGCGGGATTTCCTCGCTACGTTGAAAAAACCAGGGGGCATTCGGCTGTTATCTGCTTTGTGGTCGGATTGTTGAAACTCTGACATGTTCCCCATTTCCATTTTCCATTTTGTGTCATTTCATTCTGTATACTGTATGAAAAAACAGGAATGTAATTGAACCGTTATCTATAAATATAAAAAGAAAGATGTGGTATGATTACCAATGAGACCACTCTCCACAAGAGACCGAAATAAAACAGAAATTAATAATTATAGGTCATTGTACGGCCTTCAACAATGCGCAAAGCCCATACCACATAGTCAGCTATAAAAGGCCCCAAAACGACAATGTAAAACAATTCAAACGCAAAAACTAACGGCCTAATTTATGTAAAAAATGAACGAAATCAAATATGTAACACATTAACAAACGACAACCACTGAATTACAGAATCCTGACTTGGGAAAGGCACATACATACAGAATGTGGCAGAGTTAAACATGTAAGCGGGATCCCAACTCTCCCCTAACCTGAGACAGTGGTATAACAGTACAACATAAGAACGAACTATAAAAATCAGTTGAAAAGGCTTATTTTTTTATATAAATAAGGCCGTTAGTTTTCTCGTTTGAATTGTTTTACATTGTCTTATCGGGGCCTTTTTTAGCTGACTACGCGGTATGGGCTTTGCTCATTGACGAAGGCCGTACGGTGACCTATAGTTGTTAATGTCTGTGTCATTTTGGTCTCTTGTGGACAGTTGTCTCATTGGCAATCATACCACATCCTCTTTTATATTAGCTCATCAGATTGACAAAAATAAGTTCCGGATATGAAATAGCACTACATATGCTAGGAAAACCCGTTTAAATCTTTTAAAGCATAATAGTTCAATACAATCCTCTGGTTAATTATATTGCTAATAAAAAAACTGCGACTTATATGATAAAGCCTAAACAAAATTTTCACAATCTTTCCTGGTGCTTTTTATGGCATTCACCACTGATGTTGTTATATTATCTAAATGCCCTTTGTTTAGAGCCCCGATTTTGTTTTTTTGTCCATGGATTTATGAGTTTGAACAGCGGTATACTACTGTTGCCTTTATTTAGGATTCCACAGAATACCTAATACCTATTTGTTTTTTTATGTCTCGAGTTTGTCTGATTGATAAATAATAAAAGAGGATTTGTTGGTACATAAAGGCAACAATAGTATACTGCTGTTCGAAAGTCATAAATTGATTGAGAGAAACCAAATCCGGGTTACAATCTAAAACCGAGGGAAACACATCACCTATAAGAGGAAAACAACGAAACAACAGGAACTCTGAAGTGCAACAAAAAACAAACGACAATGTAATACACACAGAAACAGACTATGAAATAACACATGTCAATTTCCGGACTTAATACAGGACATTTTAAATAAAAAACAAATGGTGGATTGAAATTGGTTTTGTGGCTAGCCAAAAACCTCGCGTTATGATGGAAATGTTAAATGTAACATTAAAAGGATAACAATACATGACAGGACTACAGTACAAATATATGCAAGAACATTCAGGACAGAGAAATGCACAAATAAACAATACAATAATACATTTTGAAATGCTAATAGTTATCAAAGGTGCCAGGCTTATAATCTAATTCGCCAGACGCGCGTTTTATCTACATAAGACTCATTCGTGACATTCAGATCAAAACAGTCAGAAAGTCAAACAAGTACATGTATTAAGTTAAAGAGCATTGATGACCAAAAATTCCTAAAAGTTGTGGCAAATACGGCTAAGGTTATATATGCATGGAATAAGAAAATCCTCAGTATTTAGAATAATTCATACTTTTGCAAACAGCTACACAGATATGGTTACACCAGTTTAGTGTAGCATTATCTAAATATATAAGAAATATATGCATGTATAACTTACACGTTTATTGTATTCCTGTTTCAAATTTGTGACGAAATTATATTATTGAATAAACAGGGACAGAGATTATGACAAAGTTATTTAGATGTTTTATGGTTTCGGGGATAGAAGTGAATAAATGGACCAAGTATGGAATATACCCGCTTCAAGTTTCAATTTGGCTTAATAGTGTCGAGATGACGAAATTGGTTCTAGAACATGATGTTGACGTGAATATTGTTGACGATTTTCAAAATGCACCATTGACAATCGCTCTTGAAAATGGACACGTAGATATGGTACAACTTTTGCTAGATGCTAAGGCAAAAGTCAACTTTATCAAATATATTAGGCCGGAGACAGAAACCAAGGTTCAAGGTATTTTTTTCCCCTTAAAACAACTATATCTTTTAAAATAATATTTTTTTTATATAAAATATGGTATGACCAGGTATCCATTGTCATCGCATAACATTACTTATTAATTAAAATATTCTTGAAACATTATTTCATGTTGCTACCTCAATCTCTTTGGAATGGTTTTAAAATTAATGTTGTCTTAAGATGGGTTCATGGGTGAAACAATAACTTGGGAGAAAATATAGATTGATATCTTTTGACCGATGCGGAACGTATGAATGGTGGGATGCACGAACAAAAAAGTAATTCCAAAGGATAAAATACAGTTGATGTCACTTGAATGCAATAAAATACACACATATATATATTACAGTGATGTGGTTTAGAGCCCATGAGTTTAATAACGATTTATTGAACTAATTGATAATTTGAATAAACTTATCATTAATATTTTAAATTAAACATCTTGGGAAGATATATGTTGTTACCGGTAAAAAAATAGATTTTTATTTTGATGAATTTCAACATAACAAAATGGTCATTTGTATCTTTTGCTCTTTTCAATCATGTATACTACACAGTTATGAAGATGTATAGTCCTACATCTATGGGTATTATTGACACAAAGTCAATTATGTTATACTATTATTGACGTATGTTGACGTAATTGTGAGTGTGTACTGATTGCTACTGTGGTCCAGATTAATATAATTCAAGTTTATTAGTCGTAATTGGCCTTGAACAAGGGTTTAGTGGTGTGTGCTCTGAAACATATTTTACACCACCATATTTGTCATGTGCCTGTCCTTTGTAGGGATCCTCCAATTCAGTTAATGTTGTTGGTTCTTGTCATTTATATTGTTTTCGTTAATTGTTTTGTTTTTAGTCTGATGATTATCTTGTTTGAGTCGTTTCACTTTTTGTAATGTCGGACCTTTTATACCTAGCTGCAATCATACCGCATTTCATATTTTCAACGTTGTCAATAGGTTAACGGCATATGACACATAATGCATCAATACCTTTAGTTGCAGTAACAGTTTTTAACTTTTTTTATAAATTAATCTTTAAAATTCAATACTTTTTAAGCTAAAACTAGAATGTGTCCATAGTACACTGATGCCCCACTTACACTAACATTTTCTGTGTTTAGTGGAGCATGAGATTGGGATCAAAACTCTAATTTGGCATTAAAATTAGAAAGATCATATCATAGGAAACATGTATACCAAATTTCAAGTTGATTGAACTTCAACTTCATCCAAAACTACCTTGACCAAAAACTTTCACCTGAAACTTGCACTATCATTGCTATGTTCAGTGGACAATGAAATTGGGGTCCAAACTCTGATTTGGCATTAAAAATTAGAAAGATCGTATCATAGGGAACATGTGTACAAAGTTTCAAGTTCATTGGACTTCAACTTCATCAAAAAGTCCCTTGACCAAAAACTTTAATATGAAGCGCCACAGACGGGCGGACGAACGGACGAACGAACGAACGGACGAACGGACGGACTGAGTGAGGCACAGACCAGAAAACATAATGTCCCTCTACTATCGTAGGTGGGGCATTAAAATAAACTTGGTCGGATCATGATTTTTGTATGTAAGAAACGAAAAGATAATTAAACGTGTTATTCTCAATCGAAGAGATGATTTTTTAGTAAAAAGGAAATTAAATGTTAAACAAAAATAAACTTTTAATCTTACTTTATTAAGTCCCAATATATTTCATATTAATATTCTTAATTTTAGATAACATGAATACAAATTGTACCGATAAAGATTTGGAAGATACGTTGTTAACTAGAGTAATAACTGGTAGTGCAAATGCAAAGGCGGTACTTGTAAAGATCTCATTGATGCAGGGGCAGACGTGAAACACGTTGGATTGAATAGTTATACTGCTCTACATGTTTATTTTAAAGATTGTGGGAATGACAGTAAGTAAACTGTTTGAAACTCATTTAAAACTAAATAAAATATTAGTTATACAACTATTTATGAATTAAAAAAAACTTAAGACTCGCAAAGTTATAAGTGTTTGTATCGGCCGACAAAGCTGGAACTGCTCCCAATGCATATCTCAGTTTAAAGTTTCAGAAGACCAGAAAATCTTAAGGTAGATAAAGTAAAATTATGTTAGTAATGTTACAACAATTGTAACATTATGATTTAATTTTCTTGCTATATCCTATTTAGATATAATTAAATGTTATATTTATATCAATTTGGTGTTTTAAGTGATTTTTTGGAATCAACAAAAGAGGGGGCAAAAGATACCAGAGGGACATTCAAAATATATCAAAAAGTGAATTTAGGGTTGTTAAATCAACACTCCATCCAAATAACATTTAAAAAAAAGTAAACCATTATAGGTCAATGTAAGGCCTTCAACACGGAGCCTTGGCTCACACCGAACAACAAGCTATAAAGGGCCCCAAAATTTCTAGTGTAAAACCATTCAAACGGGAAAACCAACGGTCTAATCTATATAAAAAAAACGAGAAACGAGAAACTCGTATCAATTACATAAACAAACGACAACTACTGTACATCAGATACCTGTACATTTATGTAATTATATGCATATATATATGTGCTAGTATTATGAGAACAGCATTCCCTAATATTCATTCATTTTGACAAAATTGCATGCTTATCTGAATTTGACTT
This sequence comes from Mytilus edulis, assembly GCA_019925275.1. Classification (NCBI taxonomy): domain Eukaryota; kingdom Metazoa; phylum Mollusca; class Bivalvia; order Mytilida; family Mytilidae; genus Mytilus; species Mytilus edulis. The sequence continues at coordinate 105,518,605 of CM034351.1, forward strand.
AATTGAACGACTGAGTCTTTAAAATATCAAGTAAACATCAATCATATAATTTAGTATAACAATCCATCTAAAATTGCATCGAACTCAGACAAGGTTACTAGTTTTACGTTTCGGATCCATTGAGTGTGCGATGTTTCACATTTGAATTTTCCGATACCATGTTATTTCCAATCACGAAACTTCGTGTACGGATATAAATTATTCATTTGAGCATAATTACCTCTTTTTGACAAAAATATCTTTGGTGTTCTTTTAATGAATAACTGAGCTTTATTCTGTGATATTGTTTTAATTTGCAATCATTCATAGAAGCATTTTCAATCACATCCCAAAAAATACATTCATTTTGAAATACATGGTCGACCTTTTCAATTTGGTATCATTTTGTTTATTTCTATGGCTACAATGTATCAAATAGAGTTTATCAGGTTGAAAAAAATATACTTATCATATTGAATATCATGTACAATGCATGGGAATTATTGAATTATATTTCAGTTGATCTTTATGAGATAGATAGACAAATGAGAGGATACTCTGGGCCATCGCAAATCTTACAACTGTTACTGAGTGCTGGAGCACCAACAAATTCCATGTCTGTTTCAAATGAATTTCCAGCTCATTTTGCCTTACAGTTGTGCTCGGAAATGGAAGAGGAAATACATGAAGAAGATATCTGTCTATTGTTGGATAACTTTAAAGATGTTAACATTCCAGATAACAACGGAAATACGTTATTAATAATTGCATGTGCGCAGTGTACTTTAAATATCATCAACAAAATCGTTTTACAAGGAGCCGATGTTAATTTTAGCGGAAAAAATGGTTTAACTGCTTTGCAAGCACACATGGGTAAATATTTAATCATCATATGTTTTATTTAACAAGCTTAACGTGTTAAGTTGATTTAAGCTGACATATCGCATCTCATAAAGAAAGGCACAAATCCTTACTATGTCGAAAAAGATGGCGAAAGATACCAGAAGGACAGTCAACAGTTGACGTGTCTGTGTACTAGTACTATTTAATTAAACTTGTTTGTATATAACTATCTTACGTCGGTATTGTTGAACACATCTTATGTTTTTTTGTCTTTGAATAGCATCACCAATATTTGTCGATATAATACCTATCAAATAAACGGTTAGTCGTATTATAGACTTCAATAATACGTATGTGTGTGTGTGTTTAACGATTGTGTGATTATTTTGTTCAATCCCATTTCAGATAGTAAGACCTTTGACAATGAAGTAGTATCATTACTGGTTAAACACGGGGCTGAAATCAACAAGATAAATGATTTAGGAGAAACTGCCTTGATTCGCTATATAAAAAGAGGCGGACCAAAAGTATTAAAAAAGGATATTGAATTCTTGTTGGAAATTGGTGCTAATCCAAATACTTCTGTTAATGGTTGCCATTCAGCTTTAATCGAGGCTCTCTCACTGAATCTGTTTGCAGTTTTTGCATGTCTTATGAAAGCCAAGTCTGATGTTAACCATGTCGGGAAAAATAGCACAACGGCTCTTCAAGTTATACTCCGAAAAGGTATCATTTCAATAGTATAATTACATTTTGTACAACAACAAACTTTACCTGTTCTTATCCTTCACAAGTTCATGAATGAATAGATATAGGTACCCTGATACTTAAAAAGGAAAAACCAAAAAACGAATTTCGATATAATCTACTCACCTCTTTTGAAACACAATTTTAAATAAGTGTTTTTATTGGTTTTACATGTAATCACGCCTGTCAAATCTCAACCCAATGGCTAAACGAGAAAACAAGTTTACTGGCACTTCCTATTGAGATTGTCTGGTACAAAAAATCATAAATAATGATAGGTTAGCTCGACTTTTCATCACTTTATTTGATTAATAGTAGAATGTCATTCCATAGATAACTAAATGATACATTGTCTCGTTCATTACTCAGACAAATATTATTATGCATTATAGCAGGGTTTCCGCTGGCGAAAAAAAAAATTGTGGCGATAAAAAATCGTCATTTGCGAAAGAATTTGGCGAAAGAAATATATATAATGATTTATTTTCCTCCATCTTGTTTATTTACTCTTTTTTCGAGTTTCTCGGACTTTACCCGATCACATAATTAACCTTGACCTCATTAAGATTTGGAAAGAAAATCAATAATCAGCTGATAGAATTTTATAGCTATCGACAACAAAGGAATAATTAATAAAGGTGTTGATTGAACTGTTTGACAAAATGATATGGTTATATGGCTTCCACAAAATGTCACATACAGAATTTATTTACCAATTGCGACGCACGTGTTTGAAGCAAACTTTTGACGTCTCTTCTTTTTTAAAAGATAGCTTAGAAAATAGAGCTGTTGTTGTGACGAAAAATGTTCAAAAGCAAGAAAAATCTCCGATTAAAAACTTTAATTATCCTTTGACTTTAATATAGGTAATTGATTAGGGAGACTACTTTAAATTCATTTGATTGACACTTTAACGTCGTTTGACACGTGTTTCAAGCATAGTTTTACGTCTTAACTTTTTCATTTACGATGGTCAAGAAAAGAAAACTATCGTTATGAAGAAATCTATCCAAAAGGTTGGAAACAACCCCTGGAATGAGAGTAACCCTTCAATGTAATGGCTACACATGAAATGAGGAATCAATTTCATGTAATAAAAGCTTTTGTTTTGTTGTAAAAACCACTTCTTAGTACAAAAGGGCACATCAGTATATTTCTTTTAAAGAAACTTTCCCTACGAACTATACTGGTATTATTGACCAAAACATGTCCATTAATTTTGTTATATTCCAAGACTTATATCTTATTTATTATTTAAAGTATAGTAAAGTTGTTAAAAATACAATGAATATTCCCTTTTAAGTTAAAAAGAATCTGTTGTTTTAAAGTAAATGTTTAGTGTTTATTCATTAAAAGGTAGACTCTAAAATAAGTTTGAGAGAATAATCATAATCACACAAGGGGGCAAAATCATCTTATTTAAGGGAGAGGGGCAGAAAAAAGGTACATTTTAAACGAAAAATATATTTATTTTACTTGGCGAAAAAGATAATAAATAAAGTGGCGAAAAATATATTGTTTTGGTGAAAGAGGTGGCGAAAAATATAATTAACCCAGGGGAAACCCGGATTATATGATAGTGGTTTGAGATTGTTACACGAGTTTCTGCGGATCTACATTATTATTTTCAGCGGTATATGAAAATTAAAAATTTTAGGTAATTGAAATAAATACATTTTTTTATTAATTTTTATATAAGAAGAAGATGCCAAATATTTATAACAATGGATGTTCATTGTTTTATTATTCACAGAATGCGTGACCCGTATTCGGGGATTTCCCATACCAGGTTATTTTTAGAAATTTAAACAAGGTACCATGTTTTTACAATAACTCGTCCTCGGAACATGGAAAATGATTTATAGTTTGCGTTATTTTCTCAAAATAGTTATTGTCTATTCTATTTTGATTATTATATATACAGTTTTCATCATTTAGAAAAATAATCATAATTAAAAACCAATTCTTCAGAGAACAATTGAAGGTCTTTCCACCTCGATAATAAGAATGAAATTTAAAAACGATGTTAGAAAATGTCACTCCCTGTTAATGTAATTTGGTACTTCAAACTGATATAAAAAAAACTAATATTAATAGATATATGCAAAAGACTTAAAATTGTTATATAATGAACAAGAAAGAATTTTTAGCAAAGGTCAAAATCTAGAACGTCCAATTGACCTTTGACCTTGACCTCAATTTTAAGGTCATGGGTCAGTGATCTCAAATGAAAAGACCCCAGGTCATTCATTTGTATGGTTGTGGAGAAATACCGATTTCAAATACAAAAGGGGAGAAAACTCCTAAAAGGGTTGACCATAACACTTCGACTTATATGGGTTGAAGTTGCGCCTTATCTTACAGTTATTTGAAAAACACATCATATCATTAACTGTTACGGTTTCTTTTAAAAAAAAACAATAACATGTAATATTCAAAATTTAGAACATGACCTTGACCTTTGACCTTGCCCTCCATTTCCGCCAAATAGACCAAGGACTCCATATCAAAAGGCTTTAGGCCTCTACGACTTAAAATGTGTGAATTTATCCAACATATTGCCAGCTTAAATTTTCAAAGGGAAATAACTCCCATAAGATGTCTTCCGATTACTCCGATCAAATTAACCAAATCATTCTGGAGAGTAGATGAATTTGGTGAAAACAGTTTGTTAAAATCTTTTACGGTTTTTGAAATATAGCGATAACGCGGGGAGATAACTGCTATACATGTAAGAATAAGTGTTTGGTCACACAGGGTGAGTTTTGAAACCTCCATTACTGTACAACATCATTTGCCAAAAATCTATTCGATATGTTGTAAAACAAAAAAGAATCTCAGACGGCAGAGAAAAAAATTAATCAGTAGAAAAACAAAAGGTCTTTCCACGAAAAGTGAAAAGACCTAATAAAGATATCTTCACTTTCAACGTAAACGATCTCGGGAGTTTTTATAGGTAACATGTTTCAGTAACTGAAAGTGATTTGCAAACCTCTCAAATATGCACTTGGTGTTTGTTAATATTTTGCAATTTTACTGCAACCAAACAGATTGAAATAAAAAAATATGTCATGGATTTGTCAGTTGTTACGAAGAGAATAATTTGCTATACTGTCTGAAGCTTTCTGACTTTTAGTTGTAGTATGAAGCAGTTTTTTAGTCTGTCGTATACCCAATGAAAATATGAAGGGATATGGAGTAAATGTACATGAGACAATATTAATATCAATACATGGTAAAACCTAAATATGGAACGTTTTTATTGTTGTCCTTCACCTTCAAGTCACCATGAGGCATTCAATAATGATCAATATTTCTCATAACTGGTAGGAAGCTCAAGTTGACCCTTCCAATCGGTTTCAGCAGAATTCATGGTTAAATATTATACAAAGCTACATTCCTATTTTTATGACTGCTTGTTGATACTTTTAAATTTCACCAAAATCGGATAGAAATGAAAACATTATGTCTAGGATTACTCAACCTTTACTGAGAGGAATACTTTGATACTTGTTTGCTTTAAGATTTTTATATCTTTTGTCAAACGAAGTTGGGGAAGGGATATAGTGTTTCTTCTGTCCATCACAAAGTTAAAGTCCATCTATCTAGTTTTAACATATTTATTTATAGTGGATTGGGAAACAAGTTATTGCAACTTATATTAATTCCTTTCCACTTTGAGTGTGCGAGTGCTGCCTTGTAGCGGAATTAACCTTCTCTTTTTCGAAATCTACAAGGGTGTCTTTAACGTGCAAGAGATATGGCTCTCTCTTAACACGGGTCAGCCATTTATCGTCACCTTCCGACGGACTATCATCGTTTTTCCGAAAACTCAGTCCCTGAAATGTTCTCCTCTGACGGGGATCGAACCAGGAACCTTTATGTTAGAAGTCCGATGCACTAACCACTACACCACGGCTCTCCATCTATCTGTTGAAGTATAAGTCATAGTTCATGAAATTTTATTCATGAGATTTTGATCATAAAGGCGTCTTGAATAACCAAGAGGTCCTGATAATAATACACGGTTATCTTGACCTACATTTTACATATGAGTGACTGATTACAGTTTGCGTTAGAGTCCATATCTGAGATACCACTCGTGGAGAAATATTTTGTTGTCAGTAGATGCGTCTGTAATAGTCAGAATCGAGGGTCCTAAAAAATATGTCCTCTTGACATAAAATTCACTGATGAGTAAATGATGTGAAAGGCTGTGTTTAAATCCATATCTGAGATGAGGAATACAAATATTTGTTCAGCAGATGCAACTTTGATAGTCACGAGTTTCAAAGTCAAGTCTTGAAAATGAATTAGATGATATTCTATTCCATCAACTGCACTTAAAAGATATTCGATTTCATCAACTGCACAATTGAGTTGAATTTTATAGCATTATCATAACTAATTGGAGTGGACCAATTCTGGCGATTGAGGATTAGAGTCAACTGAACATAAAAATTGTTTATATAATATTTTGTACTTTTTTTACACCAAAAACCTCTATATTTCCGGCCCAAAAATTTGGTGCTTGCACCAATTAACTCTCTTATCTAAATTGACATCGGAGGCTAGTTCGGTGAATTTTCGACAAAATGTTCGCATGCATAATGTATACATCAGTTTACATGGGTTCTTCTTAACAATATAAACGTATAATGAGAGTTTGTTCCTTCTATTTCTTATAACTTTAATTTTATTACACTGAATTTGATATAAAGTATTTTAGGCTGAGATTGTCTGGTATCGGTTATGATATTTTGGAACAATGTTGAGATCTACTAATGGTCAATCGGATACGTCCACCATATATGCATTCATTACGATCAATATCATAAAAATTTTCATTAACTTTCCTTGAGATGTAATACCACCAAATCATGCACACAAAAAAAGGTCGAAAAAAATTACCTTGAATTTGATAGTTTTCGCTTATTAATCCTACATTTTATTGCAGTAAAACATTTCTGGGTCATAAACATATATCTTGTGTATTTCAAAGCATCGTTATTGGGTTTTTTTGGGGAGTATTTTGGAAACTTGAGGTTACATGGTTACTAAAGCTTGTACACAGGTTAAATGAGGGGGGAATTTGATTGGTTAACTTCCCGTTATGGTTAAAAAAATATATATGCAATGAAATGTTATTTGAATTTTTTTCTATAGTACTGGACAGGATAAAACTTCACTCTTGCCAAGTATTTCTATATTTGAAACAGAGATAAATTCTGCACAATTTTTTGTGTAAATTTAACATAGACTAATAGGGTAAATTTAATGGTGGTATTACGCCTTGAGATACTTTGTAATTGTTTTACTACAGTAACGAAAACAAAGGCAAGCAGCTCTGAGGATAAAGACTTCTATTTCCCTGTCAGGACCAATATTGAAAAGGAAAACAAAATTCGAAGCACAGGTGAGAAAAATTCACAATAATGTCCAAATCATTGTAACAAAGAACCACTAAAAGGCATATAGTCAAAGCATATTAGCAAAAAAGAAAGACAAGAATACAAAAATCATCACAGAACAATACCACAATGACGGGTTGTATAAATTCAGAGCCACGCCAAATAGATACCTCCAAGAGCAAAGACTGTTTGTTATTAGAATAATGTGTTCGGGAAGTATCACCAGTTAAAAAATGCAACTCAGCATGTTCAAAGCAGGATTCACTTTATCAAATATTAGCATGTTCTCGACCTGAATATACATAAAATTCGTTTTGCCGATGGACCTTCAGTAGTCTACAAGCATCATTATCAACAACGGATTGTCATTTTTTTTTAAATTGAATGTTGTTTCAATATGAAATATAGTTGCTTACTTCTAAGCTTTTTTTTTTAGTTTCCAATACTCGAATTATCCGGAGTATATGTAAAATCGACAGACAAGAATATTTCTGGAAAACCCTACGAAATACATGGTAAAAACAATAACTGTATATTAATATATTTTGACAAATTTTTTTTTGAGAAAAATAATTGGAAATGCAATCATAATTTTGATATTACTAATACTTTTTGCAGTTTATACTGTTATTACTGTACTTTTGAGACATGGAGCCGACGTTAATTTTTTATCAAATGATGGGGAATCTCCATTATGTATGCTGCTAAAGGTATTTGACACAAGATTGGTGAATGCAATCTTACCACTTTTCATAAAGAAGGAAGCTGATCCCAATAAAGGCACACAGATGCCTTTGATTTTAGCTGCTCAAAACAACAGACAAAAGGCATTACAGATGTTATTGGAAGCCGGAGCATTGGTTAATAAAATGAATCCTCAAAGTGAAACATCACTTATATCGTCTCTACGAGCTTTTAGTAAAAGTCTCAACGGTTTGTATTTTTCACATACGATCTAAATTTAGTATACGTTTATCATACTTGAACTATTTTTGTCATATAAAATTATAATACTAAAAGTCCACGAAAAATCATAATGACACTTCGTAAACTACCTACACATTTGAGTATGGCTTTATTATAAAAAATATGCTAATACAGATTACCCTGATGTAAATTGCAGTTGAATGAATTTGAAGGAGCGTGATACAGATCTATAGTAATATATTGTATACATTGAAAGAAGAAACAATGAGTGTTGTTAGTCGAATTAAACGCAATTAATACATTAAAGTAAATAAGATGTTTAAAAAGAATGGCATGTTACACTTTATTTTAATTGCTCAAAAGTTGATGCCTACAGAAATCTTTAGTTTTGAAAATTACTTCTTATGTCATTTCTGTTACTCTGTTTATGTCACACAGGGAAAAGAATCCTCAGGGTAGTTATTTAAATTTGCTTGAATAATGTCAGGTTTACAGAAGAACATGCGTTTCCATATGATATCTAACGTAGTTTTTGATAGAGAAGGTACATTAAAAGAGATACATGTTAGTTTTTGGGTCATATCGTTACCCTGCCCCAAATATTTTAAGGTATTCTCTTAGAAAAAAAACCTTTGTAAATGAACATTTCTCATTGGTGTGTCACTAACATTTGCATTACAAATATGGTCATATACAAACTATTGTTAACAATGTAGTCTATTGAGATATAAATCAAGGAGACCCGACTCTTTTTATTGCAATGTTTTTGTCTTAGATTAAACCCATGAACAGCCTCTAAAAAAACAATATCTTGGGTGCTTTAAAGCACCATTCTTTTTTTATTCGATGTTTCTAAAAACTATTTTTGAAAACTTGAGGTAAAATGGTTTCTAAAGCTAGAGAACAGGAAAATAAGTGATGAAAATTATTTGATTTCTTAACGTCCGGTTTGGTTATTATCTTATATGCAATGACATTTTATGTGAACTAATTTTGACTGTAGTACTGGACGGAAATTCTTGCACAAAATTTATTTTGAACAAACTTAAGATAAACTTCTTGGGGGGAAAAAGCCAATTTAACTAAGACTAATAGGGTAAAAACAATGGTGGTATGACACCTAACAGATTGATTAATACACCGAAGACTAAGTTGGTGACCGTACGGTTATTTACATCTTTAAAATATGTATCGACAACACATTAATATTTAGGAAAAGTCTCTGGATTTGTAACGGAAAACTAAACTTGTCTACGGTCCCCTATGTATCTTTTCCCCCATTTTTGCAGACATTAGACAATTTTCTATGTCTCTAAATTGTTATAATTTTGCTTAAATCAAATAAATATGGCGTTTGTATTTTTCAATGTTCAATTAACACACAAATGTGAATTATGACTGTTTACCAAACTTTGATATTAAATCAATAAAAGTTTGTCAAGTCATTAGACTATTTATCTACTTTCGTATTTAGTCCCTGATAAAGGTTATTCCAGGACATGTATCATGCGCTATGATCTCACCTAGCATTTTTATGTAGACTTTGTTTTTAACAACATAGGGAACAAAAAGAGAGCGTGTTAAAAGTTGGCATTATCCATTATCAATTGAAAGCATGTGATAAAACATATGAATTAAGAGAAGATGTTTGCTTTATAATTGCCTTAAACCTGGCATCTACACCCTGTATAACCCCGATACAGATGAAACCGGACGTTGACGCGTTCGAATCGAACACATCGTGTAACACTGAGTTCAGACAGTAAGAAATTAATACTTTAAAAGAAAATCCAATATCTATTCTTCGGATATTTTGCTCCAATATATTCTTTGCCATAATACTCATTAGTTACTAAAAGGTTTTTCAAATATGTGGAATTTTTATATACAAACATCAAATAACGCACGACGATATCAATGATAAAACGTGCTTGGTATTTTTAAATATTCAAAACTTAATGTTTCTTGTACCTCATAGTTTTTATAACATACATTTTTGAAAATTTCATAGTTAAAATTAACAAACTTATAAAGGTCGTATGTTTGTGTTGTGTCTAGAAACAAAAAAATACACGTTTTAAAGTGTCTTTATTTTCATGTTGTGTACGCTTCGTTGTCATTACACCTTTTTATACTGTACGCTTCGTTGACACAATATTGCGTTTGTCAATGAATTTTGCGTGTATGAAATAATGCTTTGATATGATTATAACCAATATGCATGTTTAAAAAATAAATAATATACCACCATAACATGCAGACAGCAATCCATAATATCCGTTGTATTGTCGAAACACTCTTGGAGGTATTTTGTACATGTAAAAAAAAATCCTTATGTATACGAAAGTTGAATTGGTAGAAATACATTAACTCGACAGATGCAAATATGACTAAGCATACAGATAAACACGTCCGAATATCTAATTTGATAGCATTTTAGAAAATGTTTACCATACGACAGTCAATGTACGGTTAGGGGTGGGTTAGGTGCCCGCTAATATATTTAATCCCGCCATATTCTGTATGTGCCTATTTAAAGCCAGGAGCATGTAATCAGTGGTTATATATATTTTTGTGTTCACTATTTTTTCAAAAATTAGGCTATTAGTTTTCTCTTATGAAATGTTTTACATTTGTCATTACTGTGTGATTTTTTAGCTGACTATGCGGTATGGGCTTTGTTCATTGTTGAAGGTCGTACGGGGACCTATAGTTGTTCATTTTTGTGTCGTCTGGTCTCTTGCGAAGAGTTGTTTCAATACACATCTTTTGTTTGATATTAGATGGCAATTCAATAAATCATAATTAAATAATTATTACTAGGAATTTTTACTGAAATGTAACGTAAGAGGTCATAGATTAATAAGTTCTTAAGTTAGAAAGTTATAAATGAACAGAACTTATATAATATGTAATGTTTACTTTAATGTGAAAGATATAAAGATGAAGAGATACTTAATATAATTTTGTTAACATATATAAATAGCATTATACATAATATATTATTTGACTGACTATTTATAATATTTCAATGTAAAAATGCTTTATTAACCTGCTATACATGTATTTATACTGCAACTATTGTGTTTATTTCCTAAATATATTTACATAGCTATAATTTTGTATAATGTCAATTTCATCATGGAACATTTTCTCCACAAACAGAGGTCCATTAAGGGATGAAAATAAGATTCAAAAGTATGTGTTTTGAGGTGAAATGATTGATTTTAACTCTATCAGAATATAAATCATTATTGACTAGTTAAACAAGTAGAACTCTGCTTAAGTTGGTGCTAAATTGTCAGGCTAATAAATCCAACCCACTTGTTTGTCAAAGCAACTAAGCTCCGCCTTTGCACGTGAAATTGACAATGATTGACGTGAAAATCAATAGTCTGTTGCAACAGTAAGGCATACTATTTTCGCATAGTGCAGGTAACGCTATATATTTCTTTTAAAAACTATGCCAAAATAGAGCAATTTCACTATAGAAGGACATTCTCACAGGAAGTATAATAATGCTTAATATTAACTGAATTGCTTTCTTCGATTATATTTTTTTGTTTGTTTAATTTTTAAGATATAAAGATTATGCTTAGTTTCCTCGAACATTACAGTCTTTCTAATGTGATGCCAAAATCTACATGATTGGTAATTCTGGTACTTTAAGCACCTTGAAGTCTATACCCACCCATATGCTTTCATTCAAATTTTGACTTATTTCGGAGAAGACCAAAAGGACCATATTTATATTCCCCAGTTACCTTTAGCGTCATCGGTAAATTATGCAATTGAGGAAAGCATCAATCATCAACCATCAACCTAACCTTAGACATTTGCTTTGTTTCTTTTATCATCTCTTAAATAGTTATCAATAAAAAATTGAAACGTTTCACAGTTGATACTTAACAATTTCTGGACCCCTTTAATTGTTAATGACACGCGTACGTAATAGCTGATTGTTGGCTGTTTAACGTTTAAGATAAGCACAAAGTAGCAACACATACTACAAGTAGGTCCAGGAAGGGGGCCCTCCGGAATTACATCAGGGAAGTTTGGACTGCCACTGGATAAAATGAGGTATATTGAATGAGGACACAAATGTTGCCTTTCAACAGGCCATTTATGGATCTCTCAAAAAGTTTTTCAAGGGTTCGTAAAGTACACGAGACATTGGATCGTATATTCCCATTCGTCCTTTGTCGATATTTTATGTAAACTTCTTAATATTAGTCAGACCGTACGCGTACGGTCCAAATACTCATACGGTCTGGAACATAATCACTGACTAATACTTTAGATACACAATTTGCCTCTTAGTTTTAAATCGCTTTGAAATAACTATCAGTTACTACAATTACTCCTTTGTCGATATTTTATGTATATGGTTTTTGTGCCTTGTACCGACATTTTGAGTTGAGCCAATTGCAACTGTACAGGGTTTTTTTATGGTTTTTTTATAAGTTGTGCTGTTACACCAGTGTCCCAGGTTAAGGAGAGGGTTGGGGGCTCACATGTTTAATCCCGCCGTATTTTTTTCGTGTCGATCCTACGTCATGGGCCTGTATATAACATAGGTTATATAGATCTGTCATATTTTGTTTTCTTTGATAAATAATCCATAAGGGACGACATCAAAAGATCAATGTAAGATATAAAAAAAAAAAAAACTTAATTCAAATAGTTTGGTGGTGGGGGGGGGGGGGGGGGGGGGGGGGTTGAACTGCTGCAAGATATGGTTATCCGACATTGATTTTTACATATATCTATATGGATCAATCAATTTTTCAAAATTAAGTTAAGAGGGGGTGGGGGTCAGTGAAAAAAAACTATGTGAATTAAGTTTTTTATCCTTCATTGAACTTTTGATGTCGTCCCTAAGTTATAAATAAATAGAGGCCCATCTAAGGCATTCGGCAAACTAAGTTCAACGCGCTCCTATGTCTGCTTTCGTCTATGCAAATTTGGACCAACATCAGCATTTTGAAGAGCCTCAAATTGTGAAAAGGAAGTCATTAATGTTTTAACGACTGTTCTATACTTTTTGAAACTTTATTTCCTCTGAAATATATTTATTAACTGTTCATTTCATCTGGAATAACGTTGAAAGTCCCAATTATCAATAGAAACATTCCTATCAGATGTACGCTGGTTAAACACTGCAATTTTGGCTTTGGTGACTGGTGATATAAGTTCAACTATTTTGACTAATTTAACGGATAAGCATTAACAATAAAATACAGAAAAAGGGTCGCCGACATCATCTCGAATACCTTGACAAGAAAGTGATTTGTGACGGTTTTTGTCAACGAACTGTACAGTGATTTTTTTTAAAACGCACAACGAACGCGACACATTTAGTGGAGCGAACAATACAGTAAGAGAAAACTTATTTACTATGATATTGCGTTTATTCTTAGTTCTAGGGAACATTTGAAGGCACGTAGTAATTCAAAGTATAGTTATTTGTTATTGCTTAAGGTATTAATACGCAAAGGTGTATGCACGAAAAGATATTCAGCATTGTTTATCTCATAAAACGTATGAAATTGCACCATGTCTGTGCGTTTTGCATCTAGCAGTTTTATCAAACGTTCTATGCAATATCTAAAACTAACAACAATTGTATAATTGAATAAATAAACTAGCATGCACATTGACATATTTATATATACTCAAATAAGTTCTTGAGAGGCATTCCAAATTGTTGTCATCATAAATATTGTCCTGATTATCGCTTCGAACGCGTCAACGTCCGGTTTCATTTGTATCGGGGTTATACGGGGTGATCTACCTCGTATGAATTAATAAGCAGAGACAGGTGATCAGATGAGTACATTTAACATCCATGAATAAATGTTTATTTTTTTGTCAAAAACATCCAGCAAATATTGAAACATGATTTTATTCCACTGTGATTAATCATAATGTGTTTTTGTGAGGTTTCTAATGAAACTTTTACAATTCACATGCTCTTTGTCTTATTATATGCCCTTCTTGTCTTTACGAATTGTCTTCAGATTTCAGCCATTAATCAGCTAGCTAGGACGTTATGGGGTGAATTTAGTTAATGATTCCTCCGTAAGGCAGTCCGCTAACTTTCGTTTCTGATACTTGATAACTGATCACAAAATTTCATGGTTATATAGAACAAGACGACAATCTCTATTGGTGTGATAGGTCATAAAAAAAACATGTCAAAATCGTAGTATCTTGTCAGACAAAACTATTGTTTGGAACCTTTTGAAAGGTTCAACTATTATGTATATGGTTTGAGCTTCCTGAAATTCAAAAGACTCAATTTTACAACCAAGATAAACAGTATTACGTCATGCTTAATACTTGGGCTTACACAGCACTAAATACAGGCAACAGTAGTATACCGCTGTTCAAAATTTATTAATCGATTGAGAGAAAAAAAATCCAGGTAACAAACTGAAACCGAGGGAAACATGTCAACTATCAGAGGAAAACAACAGAACACTGAAGTGCAACAAAAACAAACGCAACATACATAGAAACGAACTATTAGTTAACAACTGATATACTCCTGACTTGGTACAGGACATTTTAAGAAAACATGGTGGGTTGAACCTGGTTTTGTGGTTAGCCATACCTCACGGTTTATAGCCATGTTAAATATACCGCTAAAAAGACATTCCATTACAGAAATACAGCACAAATAAATACAAGAACACCGAAGACAAAGAACTACATAACTAAATAATATAAAAGTACATTCCGACATGTTAAACACAGAATAACAATGAATAAGTAAAATTAATTCAGGACAGTACACAGCAAATATCTGAAGGGATGTAGTTATTAAAACTTTAGCACTTCTGATATTGGTTTAAGAATATCGCCGAGGCTTTGACTTTAAAATTGATAATTTAACTAACTCGATTGTGTAAATCAGGTAATCCACTGGTATCAATGTAAGAACCTATATATATACAAATTTAGATGTAAAAACATATTGCCAACAAAATATTGTGGGATAGAATATTCAAAATATAGGATTAATATATAAAAAAAATACTCTGTATCATTCTTAATCCCTGCACAAAAAGTAAAAATGGATCAGAAGTGGCAATTGTTAGAAGCAGTTTTTGAATTCAAACAATAAATTGTAATATGTATATCTTATTATATTGTTATGCCTTTATTGATCGTACAAGTCTTACTTACTATTTGTAGTTTGTGTCATATACTGTAGTATCTTATTTCACATGTTTCATTATGAAAAATTAAGAAATTTCAAACAAAACAAAGATCGTAGGATCAACAACAATAGTTAATTTGCGCAAAAAGTGGGATCCAGAAGCTTAAAATCAAACACTACACTTGGATAGCAAACTAACTACGACGCATTATCACATATAATGAAAGAACGATTTTCTGCTTATTTAGGGCAATAGCTCAAATATCATGTGTTTTTGGAATCCTGCATCAGAAACCTCAGATACTATAGCTATTTTGATCTAAAATTGATATTTGTCAATACAATGAGAGGAAGAGTCGTTCTAATTTCTGGGCCAATGCTTCAAAGTTATAAAAGGAAACTACATACAAGATTGCAAACGTACTTTAAAAAATGTTCACATTCATTGAGATTCCAGTATGTATTATATGGAATTACATCCTTACTAAGATATCAGGTCACATAATGAGTATGAAGCGAAATGTCTCTTAACCAATTGATCTTAGGTCGACCTAACTGAAATAGATTTGTGTAACCTGATATTACTTTTTTCATAAAATTATGAGGTTTGTTTGTCAAATATTTGTTAAGCTAGAGATGGTAATTTTGCTAGACCTAGGTCAACCCTCGGGGTTAACTAAATGTAGATATAAGTTTGAAAAAAGTCTCCGCTCATTAAAGTTGAAACACTTACCTATACGGGGTTTTTTTTTCAGAAAAAAACATAGTAACTGTCAAAATTTTACTTGAATCTGGAGCTTCAATTGATTTGAAAGATGAATATGGAATTAATCCTCTATCATTACCTTTTATGTCAAGTAGACATAAGCTGAGTATCAAGCCGCTCCGTCTGTATAAACGTGATGAAACAACAATGAAGATGCTATCAACATTACTTGAAAAAGGTGCGTGTCCTAATTCGCATCAAGATGGTGAGGATTCTTCCCTGATGTTAGCTGTTGAGAATTGTCTTCCGGAATGTGTTCAACTACTTATAAAATCTGGTGCACATTCTGATCATATAGGGAAGGACGGAAAAACAGCTTTACACAAATGTTTCTCAGCAACAGGTTAGAGAAGTATTATAGGATTTGCTATATCTTTTTTTTTTTTTTTTTTTTTTTTTTTTTTTTTTAATATTAAACATATTTTATTAACAATCACCTGTTACATCAACCCTCAGTTGCCCAGGGAAGCAACTAAGGGGCCCCCAATTTTTACAGTCTCATTTGTCGGGAAAAGCAAATGAGAAAAAAACTCCCACTATAAATTATTAACATCAACCTTTATAAATAGTATCTATCCTTGTACAAATGTACATGTACCTGCAATCAATATCGATCTATATATCTATACATCTCACCATATATAATTATTTGAATAAAGTTTGTTTTTTATCTTCATTTATTTCTCACAAAGGCTACCTGTATTTATTAAGCAGTTTCAATTTTATCGTACATCAAGTCTTTTGTTATGTTAATTTCGATTACATTAAATTTCTGGTCGAGTGATCATTTACCACGTGCGATTTGTTAAAGGGATGTGTAGTTCATTCATAAAAAAATGGATTAATGATTTTGATTCCCAATAAGGATTAATATCAAAGATATGGTGAGTAAATATTTGTTTATAATATGAACCTGTTGATACAACATGTCTTATTACAATTAGATGATATACATGAATATATACACAACAGAAATTACATGTAGGGAGTTGCGAGCAGTGTACATATTATTATTCAATCAGTATCAAAGAGGTCATTGAACTGACCTGACCATGCAAAATATATATTTATATACAAAAAATGTCACACATAGTAGAAAAGGCTTCGATTTTCGTATTCGGTTTAAAATATTTGAGCATAAATTGCATTTCATGTTTTATCATATTTAAAATCACCAATTTACTTATCCCTTTCTTTTGATATTTTGCGATATTTCTAGTTTTCCAGATAACCCATTTCGTGATTAAAAGCAACGTATCTAAAATTTGGGTATAAGATGCATCTGCATTAATGACCCCAAAAATTATACTTGTTTCCGATTTTTGTAATTTTTGGATATTTAATTTTGAACAAAATTCCCTTATTTTCTCAAAAATTTCCCGCCAAACGTCTTCCACCAGTTTACAATAAATAAAAAGATGAAATAGTGATTCTTTTTCATTGCAAAAGTGACACTTCCCGTTTGAGCGATTCATTTTTTGTAACTTTTCTTCAGTGTAAATTATATTATGTAGTAACTTCCATTGAAATTGTTTAATTTTCCTGTTAGCTAAATTCTTATTCAAAGTTTCCCAAATGTAATCCCATGGTAGTTCATTCCCAAAATGTAAATTCCACTTCAACTGACTATTTGGAGCTGTTTTATTCTCATAAAAGTATCTAATATCTTTA
Organism: Mytilus edulis; assembly: GCA_019925275.1. Lineage (NCBI taxonomy): Eukaryota > Metazoa > Mollusca > Bivalvia > Mytilida > Mytilidae > Mytilus > Mytilus edulis. The sequence goes on from CM034351.1 coordinate 105,536,114, forward strand.
AGGCATAATTTTTTGGCATCAACGACAACTCCATTTTTTATAAATTGACAAGAATTTATTATTTTTATAGGTCCATCAGAATGACTATGTATACTAGAGTCTGTTTTTAAAACGTCAATTTGTTGAGGTGTTAACGAAGATTTAATGCGGCTATATTGTGCAATCCAATTCCTTTTATCTTTAAGACTGTTAAAAATATCAAGGGATGTTTTAAAGGATTTATTGTTTAAGTCCCATACATCTTTAATTTTTTTTATTCCACTGGAGGCAAAATTTGCATAATATAATGCATGTCCCTTGAACTTCAATTTACAATTGCCGAAAATATTTTCTTCTAAAAGGTCCTCTTTCGTGACCGATTTTTGGATTTTCTGTAAGTCAGTCCAGGAAATTAAAAGTTCTTTATAATATTTGGACATTTGTATTTGCTTAAAACATGTAGTGTCCGAACAAGAACATATAAAAAAGTCTGTATCATATTTTTCGTCTAGTGACGTTAACCAGTATTTTCCTATTGCATTCCATTTTTGTGTTTTTGAGTTGACAATACTGTACATACTTTTCACTTGTTTTGATTTAATAAAGTCCCTTAAGTTTATCATTCCTATCCCCCCTTTTTCTTTCGGTAAACAGCACACTGTTCTAGCGACTTGGTTTGTTTTCCCATCCCATATAAAGGACCATATAACATTATTTATTTGTTTTTCGTATATATCCGGGATACCTCTCATTTCAATTTCGTATCCAATGACGGACAGTACAAAGGATTTAATAATTAAGACTTTTCCCGTAAATGTGAGATCTCTTGATTTCCAAACTTCCATACAGCTTTTTATTTTATTTATTTTTTCTAACCAAATTTGATCTAAGACCACCCCGTATCCATGTAGTACCCCCAATGCTTTCACAGGACGCTTAGACCATTTAATTTTGTTAAATTTTGGTTTTTTATTTCGCCACTTGCCTAAATACATGCCAACAGTCTTATCCATATTCATTTTAGCCCCCGAAGCATTTTCGTACAGTTTTAAAGTTTTAAATGTTTCTTCGATAGACTCCTCGCTTTTATTAAAAGAGTTGAGTATCGTCAGCAAACATATTTAGCTTTGTTTCAATAAAGTCCCCAGTTCTAGTAGGAAGTTTTATTCCTTTTATATTAGGATTGTTTCTAATTGATGCTGCAAGTGGTTCTGCTTGCAGGATATATAACATCGGGGCTATTGTGCATCCTTGACGAATTGAACGGGTTATGCCTACGAATCTAGAAGTAAACCCATTCGTATGAATGCACGTTTTAGCGTTAATGAAAAGCATTTTTACCCAACTCCTGAATTTTTCCCCAAACCCAAATTTTAATAAGCAAAAATCGATCCATTCCCATTCCGCCCTATCAAATGCTTTTTGTTGATCTAAAAATAATATCGCACCCTCCTCATCTTCTAATTCACAAAAATCTATAACATCTTGCAATAATCTATTGCCTTGAAAAATGTTGCGCCCTTTGACAAACCCTTTTTGATCGAAATCAATTATTTGCGGTAATACATTTTTTAACCTTTCCGCGAGTACTTTGGAAATAATTTTATAGTCCGTGTTCAAGAGCGTTATAGGACGCCAATTTTTTATGTCTTCTCTCTCCCCAGACTTAAACATAAGCGTTATCATACCTCTGTATTGAGATTCACAGAGCAAATTGTTGTCAAAAATTTCCTTAATAACCGCCCCGAAGTCGTCACCTAGCAAATACCAATACGTTTTGTAAAATTCATTCACAATTCCGTCTTCCCCAGGAGATTTATCAAGTTTCAAAATTTTAACGGCCTTACTTATTTCATCTAAAGATATTTCCATTTCACATATTTTTTTATTTTCCTCACTTAGTTTATGATCTATATTTTGTAATAGATTTTCTGCAGCATCCCTATCCCAACCCTCGGATGTAAATAATTGTTTGTAAAAAGACACTTGTTCTTCTAAAATAGATTCTATATCGTCCTTATACCTTCCGTCTGAACCTTTTATTCTAGTCCATAATTTTTCAGCACCCCTCTTTTTTTCGAGTTTAAAGAAGTACCCTGTTGATTTTTCGCCTTTCTCGTACCAGTTAACCTTAGACCTAATTCTGACTGCCTCGGCTTTTGGGGCATAATAATCTTTAATTTTTACTTTCAAATTATTTAATTCGTTTTCATTATTGATAGGATGGGTTCCCGTAATATTATCTAACCTTTTTTCCCACTCCCTTATTTGTTTTTCTGTTATGTTTAATTGCTTTGCAACTTCTATAGTTATACTTTTTATCTTTATCTTAGTTTCCTCCCCCATTCTAGATTATTTTCGAAATGATTTTTTTTTAATTTCCAGTTCCCCCAAAAGCTTTCGAACGTATTTCTAAATAAGTCCGATTGAATAACTGATGAGTTCATTTTCCACGTTCCGGGACCGCGTTCTGGTTCATTCGTTTTTAATTTCATGAACACACCGTCATGGTCACTGAACGGAAAATAAACTAATTTTACCTGTTGTGATTTATATTGAAGCTCACTACTTATAAATATATAATCAATTCGTGACCTTGAATTACCCCGGCAAAAAGTATATTGTTTTTCTTTAGGGTATCGCTTTCTCCACACGTCTATTAACTCATTATGTTCAACAAAAGTTTTTAATTCATGTGATCCTATGTCGTCTCGTAAAGGCACTGGTTTTCGATCTAAATTTTTAATAAGAGCACAATTAAAATCTCCAAGAACGATATTTCTATTATTGTTATCAATAAGTATGTCTTTTTCAAAAAATGATTTTCTGTCACCCGCCAGATTAGGAGCATAAATATTGTAAAAAAAAATCCCGTTATTACCTGGGGTTTTAACATGCACCGAAATTGTTCTACCAATACTATCCCGTCCGGTTTCAGTAATTTCAAATTTAAATTTTTCAGAAAAAAGAATAGCTACCCCTTTTGAATTACTTGATCCATGATTCCAAAAACTCTCCCCCTTCCATTCATTTTTCCATTTCGTTTCGACATCGCTAGAGCTATGTGTTTCTTGTAAGCATATTACATCAATGTTTTTCTTTTTACACCAATAAAAAACGGCATTTCGTTTTTTTATTATAAAAAACGGCATTTCGTTTTTTATTGTCTACCATACCATTGACATTTAAACTAACAATAGATATAGACATAATACAAAGTTATATAGTGAAATAATGCTTTCTTTTGTTCATTCATTTTACGTGCTATATAATATATATATAAAAAAAAATATTTATACACAAATATATGAATAGAAAGTCTCAACAAATTTACAATCGTAATATTCTTTTCTTAGATATGACACCGTCACAGTTGACTGGGGTGAGCATACACCCGTAACCGTTATTTCAACTATAATTAAGTAAACCACTTTATTCATTTTTCCAACTTGTGAACTAGGCCGAAACCCACATGGGTTACTAAAAATAATCATGGAAATTTTGTTTTCTTCGATCAAAACTGAAAGTAAACATGTTGTATACTTTACTTTTTCATGTTTTTGACAACACATTTGCAGTTTCATCGTGTAAGTAACGTTAGTGAACATACACAAGTTACAACAATTCATTGAAATATTAATCAATTTTACATTATAGGGTCGTAGTACATGACATAGCCCACGTGTGTCCATGTAATTAAAGATAAACATAGGAATTTTACAAACTGTTTAAAAATAGCATTGATTTGAAAATTGTTGACAAACGTGAATTATACAGATGCATTATAGCAATTTAGATTTTTGGCTACAATAAAAAAAAAATCATGTACTATATATATTGTGAATAGTTAGTTAACATGATTTTGGCATCTTGGTAACTTGCTTCTCGCTTGAGCCTGGAGTGGAACTTGAACTTCGATTACGTTTTTTACTCGGGGTTTCATATTCACCTTCACACTTTGAATTTATAAAGTCCTCAAAAATATTTTCCATCAATTCTATACCGGATTTGCTGATATGAACCCCACTTGGGTCATTCAAGTCAAACAGTGCACGGAACGGTGTTTTGTTTGGAGCAAATTCGTCCCATAGATCAATATATTTTAGCACTTGACTTTTTACACAAAGTTTTTGTGTAAAGCTATTGACAGACCTCGCTGCTGTATTTAATGCTTGTATAGAGCTGCCCTTACCTCGTCTGGGTAGAATGCTACATATACCAATGCGTGCATTTGGGTATTTGGTTTTTAGTGTATCTATGCATGTCGTAAGGTTTGCTGTTATTTGCTCGGTGTCACTTCTGTGCTTACTGATGTCATTTGTCCCTAATGATAAAATCACATTAGCAACATAGTCAGAATTTACTATATTGTCAGATTGACAAACAAGTTTATCGATTTGATCAAGGGTGGTGCCTGATACCGCTATATTATTAATACTTGGGTCCTCAATTCTAATGCGACTGCAATTTGATGCACCAAATATTACTGTTTCAGAGGTTGGGAGGGTAGCGTTTGTTTGTTCAAACACAGTTTCAGTTGTTTTGTTTAATTCAACAATTAATTCTTCTGAGTTGTTATCCTCGGTAAACGAGTCGTTTTTATTGGCGTCTCTGCCTTCCTGAATGTCATGTACATAGTCGCCATACATTTCTTGGTCATCAGTCTGACAATCCCTTTGTATATGACCTTCTTTCCCGCACCGATAACATAGTTTTTCGGAGTGGGGACAATCTTTTATTGTGTGTGTGGTACTATTACATCTATAGCATTTGCGTGCCGCTTGATTTTGACGGGAGGGTTTGTTTGTACATCGATAAGAAGGATGATCTGTTCTCGTACAATACGGACACTCTGTCCTGTTATTGTCTGCGAACATCCTGACACTAAATCTCCCGAATTTGGTTGCGGTTGGAATAATTGGGATACAGTTTGTTAATTGCACATAGCGTGTGCCGGTCTCGATATTTGTATCTTTAATTAGACCTCTGCGGAGGGACCCCTGCTATATCTTTAATTTTCGTAAGAGTCCAAGTTGACTGAAAGTCATGTCAGTTTGAGAATCCATGTGTGTGTTAATAGTGCAGGCGTCTTCAAATGAGTATTTGTTTTATAAATCATGCAGTTTCATGGGATGCTTTGCGTTCATGTAATTATTATAATGCATTATCATAAGGTTTTTTTATTATTATTTTAACGTAATTCTGATGCAACCGCATGTAAACGGTATTAATTGATCAAATCAATAGAAATTCATGGACACCAACATAACATAAAATATGGAGATGTTGTATATAATTGTCAATGAAAAATTGTCAACCAGTGTCTAATTAAACTCCTCATAGATACCAGGATTGATTAAAGTTTCATACTTGCGCCAGACGCGCGTGCCGTCTACAAAAGACTCATTAGTGACGCTCGTATAAACAAATGTAAAATAAAACAATTAAAGTACGAAATGACTTTACCAGTGTAAAATCAAGGACTAACCCTTCTATATATTATATATTTTTTTTTTTTTTTTTTTTTTTTTTTTTTTTTTTTTTTTTTTTTTTTTTTATAGTCTGTCATAACTCTTTTTAGAGTGGCTCTTGTTTTATATTGTAATATGTAAACTGTAATATTATGTAAATGTTTTAGAAGAGGTGAGACTCAAATAAAATATTGTCTTGTCTTGTCTTGTCTTGTCTATATATTATATACGAATAGATCATTGAAATGAAAAATGCCTTAATATTTTTATTCATTGTATATTATTCATTATTTTCATATTCAATCTGATATTTGAAGCTGTTTATTTGTATACCTTCTATACCGTTTTTTTATATTCTAAATGAAAAATCATTCGTTTGGCTGGGACAAAGGTAGCAATTAGCCTTGCATATTTTATATAAAAGTCGGCCAAGATTATATAAAATAGGTTCACAGATACTGAACACATAAGTCCAACGGTTGAGACTTTTTTTTATTTTCAAAGGCTGTGAAATCTGTAATTTCAGAGAAATATAATCGAAGAAAGTTTACCTATTTTTTTTATATTGTTTAAGTAGATAGAAATGTTTAGTCATTGCGAAAATAAAGTTTATTCTTGGAATACAAAAATACGTCAGAAAAATAATTCCATTTCATTTGTGACATATATATGCTGACTTTATTTGAAAATGAAATCTATCTTGGTTTTATGTCATTATAAACAGGGTTTCATAAATCTAAAACCAGTGGTCACGGAGCAACAGGAGTACAACGTTCTACGGGTATGTAAAATATGACTGACATCGATTTTCTTCTAACGTCAGGAACATACAAGTATAAAAAAAAGTGGAAAATACATAAGGAATAATAGAAACAAGATAAGGTAACCTTGTTTTCCGAAGATGGAACTTTTTCAGGGGGTACATTTTGTAAGTTGTGTTTGTAAGTATGGTTTATGGGTGTTTCTCGTTTTCCATTTTTTATATAGATTAGATTGGTTTTCCTGTTCGAATTTGTTAAATTGGACCTATAATTCTTTACTTCTGATACATTGTGACTTGGATTGAGAGTTTTCTAATTGGCATACAAACCACATCTTCTTATCTATACATATCGTCAATCGCGGAGTCGGTGTGGTAGAATTTATACTAATCCATACAACAACACAACAATTATCGACACCGATTCCGATTATTTATTACAATTCATTTATTGGTCGAAATCTGATTAGTGTCATTTACTTATGATTCAATCAACAGCCTTGGCATATAGTTTATCCAAACCTTATTATATATCATAATAAGAGTTGGTGACCTATTCCAACGATTCATTCCTACCACCTATCACATAGTAAGCCACAATCCCACTGTTCTGAGTTTTTACGTTTTGGATATTTCACTAGGGCGACACTTTTAACAAATAGAGTTAACACATTTTTTTTAATTGTAATACTTTACTTATACTCAGCCAAAACTAGGTATTACAGTACTTGTAATTTAGGCGTTACTGTTTCGCGTGAACTTGACTGATCGGTGATGGATGGTTGACTGATCGATGAATGATCGGTGATCGATGACCCATATAATCCGCCAGATACGCTTTGTGAGAGTTACCGTGACAACTGTCAGCGATCTATCAGTAAATTAATTATATGCACGGATTGGACGGGTAGGTATATAATAAAAAAGAATTGTGTAAAACAAACTCCACAGTATTTACAATCGATAAACGCGGACCTCTACGAAAACATCTTTACTGGTTAATTTGTAATCAACTTGGTCGCAATAACCACATAACACATACAAAATATATACATTACATGTTCACGCATTATATGTACTTAAACTTTTGTGTGTGATGAATGAGAATGCAATGATTTCTTTATTTTGATAAAAATAATGAACTGCCATTTATTTCAGTATTTTTTGTCTATCAGGATTTGTTGTTTTCCATAAAATGTGAATAAATCAAGGATAAATATCCATAAACTGTTGTTTTTGTGGAAAAAGAATTCAATCATTTCTTTATTTTAATTGTTATTATTGACCACCATTTTCTTTTTAAACTTTTTATAAATTAGAATTGGTTGTTTTTTCGTAAAAGTAAAACAATATCAGAGAAAAGATACTTAAATGTTGTTCGTATTGTTTAAAATTACCAATATTTCTTATTTTTATAAAATATAAAAGCAATGTTTTTTGTAATTTGTTATTTTAATGACCTCGAGATAAGTGTATTTTAAAAGAATTTTAAGATAATAATTCTAGTTCATTAAAATTAAATGAAACGAAACTACAGTTCCGAAATTTGTATTTGTTTATCATGTGACGAGGTAGAGTTCAATCCGTCAAAAAGTGCAATCAGTCCGATCCGTCCGATCAGTCAAATATTTGTACTATAAGTCTGACGGATTGGTGACGTGAGTTTGACGCGAACTTGACTGATCGGTTACTGATCAATGACCGTTGATTGATCGCTAAAATAGTACCGCCTAAGGTTGCAAGTACTGTACGGTTATTATTAAACCTTTATGAAATACTACACATAACTACTAGTTCACTAATAGATTACGAAAAATTAAATTGATACAAATAAAAAAGTAACCCTGATATGGACAAATAGCATGAACACCCAGTGTAAAAGATACTAGTATTTGTGATCAACACGCAAACTATTGTTGATAAAAAATTCTACGTTAAAGCCGTCGTAATTAATTCTTGCCACTTTAACCCCATTTGATAGTCATCTGCATCATTTTAGCAGGAATTACTTTCCAGCTAGTCTTGGTGGCCTTCGGTTGTTATCTGCTCTTTGGTCGGGTTGTTGTCTCTTTGACACATTCCCCATTTCCATTCTCAATTGTATTGATGGGAAACTAAAAGCTTTAAAATACGATATAAATCCGAAAGAAAAACAGGAGATTTAGATGGCAATTGAGCAATAACGAACATTTCTTAATTGTTGATTTTACATTTTTATTGTTAGCTGAACTGAAAATGTTCTAGCAATTTATTTATTTATTTAGATGGAGGTTTGAAAATGAATAAACAGAGAACCAATAAAAAAAGACAAAGGATTATTGAATTGCTCCTAGCAAATGGCGCGCGTGTAAACATTGACGAGGACGGACAAGATTCACCTTTACTGCTTGCCATACAATATGGAGATATTGAAGCAATAAATGCTCTCCTCAAAGCAAGTGCAAACCTTTCTCACAGAGGACAAAATAAGCTTAATGCATTCGAAAGATGCCTAGTGCAAGGTGATTATATTTACCTCAAATGAAAGAAATACACACAAAAAATGAAATAGGGGACTCCTTTATATCTTCATGGATATATAGGACGTTTTTAACAAACCTTAATTTTCATCAAGGAACGCGTTTGAAACAACTGATTTGTGGATTTCCTACCAAAATTAGTTATATTTTGTAGTGGAACCATACTACTTTGCACTTTATTTTGTTTATAAATTTCCAATGGGAAAATCTAGTACGTTGGATTGTTATATGGAAAAGAAACTATATACAAAAAGGAAAAGGGAATATGAGGGACAGTCAATCAAACGTCTACCGAATATTTCAATAAGAACCTTAAAAAAACTTACAGCTAACCAAACAGTTTTATGAACTAATTCAAAGACATAATCAAAGTAGCATATAGATCTTAATCATGTTAATAGTTCTCAAGTTTACACTAGTGAATAATAGAGGTATGTAATCTATGACACATCTAACTTGTGATCAAAAATTAATTTCCCAATTAGATTCACCTGATCACTGACACATTAAGGTTTGTACCAAATTTAATTAGCATTAATAGCAAATAACTGGTTGTAAGAAACATTGGTCCGTATGAACTATTTAGCCTTGCATTTTTTCGTTTTGATACCACAAAAATATTTGAAAAGAAACAAAAATTAAGATAAATTTTAACCATTTCAAACGTTCTAATGTATTGTAAATCTTTACACAACTCTAAAACTGCTGGTTAGAAATTGAAACAGTGCATGCCACACTAGTGACGTCCACAAAAAAACATTATTAACATATAATCTTAAAATGAAATCACTAAAGGCCGTGTTTTGTATATCCACAAGTGAAGTCTTTCTAAATAAAAAATCCGAGCGGTACGTGTGAAGACCAGAATCAACTATAAAGAAATGAAGTAAAAAACATGGGATGATTGGTCGTTGCCTCCTTAACATTTATTTGCAATTATTTCATCTTTATTCAGAACGAGAAATTATTAACAATCTATAGTCTTCTAGGTTTGAAAACTACGATAAAAGGCGAAATTTAAAATTCGTTTCGAGATGAAGGTATGATGGATTATGGATATTAACTAAACTTGGCTTTGCAACAGGCCACTTATAGACACTGAAGCGCTGCCGCAGAGTTGCATGGTCCTCTCTTTAAAAGATTCGGGTTTAATGTGCGCATTTAATGCAGATCTTACATCCCACACAATAAAACGGAAGCTTAACATTGGCAAGGGGTTTTTCCTATTTTTTTGTTTTTGTCTCTCATAGATAATGTGTTTCCCTCGGTTTTAGTTTGTAACCCGGATATTTTTCTCTCACACGATTTATGACTTTTGAATAGCGGTATACTACTGTTGCCTTTATTTTTACTGCCGGTGTCTAGGATTACCATATTTCTGTACCTCAGTCACCCTTGGAAAGAAACGTTTTAAAGTGAATAACTGTTTTAACTAATTGTGCTCTTGCATCATCTGTAAATAATGAATGCTATATTCAAGAATTATACTTAAGTTGCTTTTTTAATACATGTGTACAAATTTATTCTTTTCACATACTTAGAATACAGCAGTGTCTTACAGATATTTGACATTTTACTCCAGCACCAAACACCGGAGAAAGAAAGCATTGACAGTTCCTTTTACCTATTATGGGAATATGTAAAAGAAAAGGAATCATTGAGCAAACCTCTTCTTGAAAATGTTTGTGTGAAGTTATTGTCGACAGATACAGATATAACGGTTAATTTAAGCAGACCAACTAAGGATTCCCCGCTAATCTATTTTTGTCGGTTTCAATGTTTGGAAGTTGTCAGGATGTTACTAGCAAGAAAAGCGGATGTTAATCATATTGGAACTAGAGGGAAGACTGTCTTACACACTTTGATAGATATAAAAGGTGATGATTTAACATATTGAAAACGTGTAACTTAATGCTATATGACGGTGAAATTTCTATTTGTTCTTATGCATGTTATTTGCAACTCTATTAATTTGCAAGGTACCAGACATAATTTTAAGTAGGATTATTCAATTTTTAAGATTTTTACCAGCTGATAATAATTTGACGGTTATTTTGATAAATATTGTTTGATAGTATTATAAATGATTCAGGTTTATTATTTTTCCTATCATCAGGTTTGGTTTTCGTTATAAGTCTTTTGCTTAGTAAGTAAGATTACCTTAATCACATGACAACATGGTAAGTATTATTTTTTTCGGCTTTAGCAAAAATGATTTATTTGCTTCATTTTTTCCAACGTTTTTCTTTTATCAATACACTGCGTATTTTCTAATTCCTAATGCTAATTTTGTTCGTGTCCAATACATATTTAAAAACGTGTACAGAGTTGTCTGATTGGCACTCATACATCATCTTATAATTTAGATACAGAATATACAGTCTCTAAGCCATAAAAAAGTAAATGTCTGTGTTCAAAAAGTAAGGATAAGCAGGTGTGTAATGCTTGTCAGTGAGACAACTATCTAACAGAGAACATATACATGTTGCACAAACCAATTATAGGTCAAATATAGACGGCTATCAACAATGAATACAACCTATATCCTACAGTTAGTTGCAAAATGCCTCGACTTTACAAAGCATTAACATACAAATGAGAAGAGAAACAAAACTATTGATGCCAAAACATTGGACGGAAAGTAATTTGACAGACAGCAAACAACGACAACAACAACAAGTTCCTGATTTTAAGTTGGTATAACCCTTTTTGACAAACTCCATGTTGATGTTCATGGTGACGGTTTTCTGTTTGATATGAAGTATTGGTTTCCTGCATTATTGAAAATCATACAGTAACTTTTTATACGCTGACTTGATTTTTAAAATATTTTAGAAAGAAGTCGACAGATACTGTTTTTAACCAAGCATTCCATTATATATTGACTTCATTCATAAGAATTTCGGTATATTATGGAATATATTACATAATTATTAACATAAACTAATCATTGATACCAGGATTGAAATTTTGTAAGCCAGACGCGCGTTTTGTCAACACAATACTCATCAGCGACGCTACAATAAAAAAGATAAAAAGGCCAAAATAATGTACAAAGTCGAATGACAATGAGGACCCAAAATTCCTAAGTGTTTTGACAAATACAGCTAAGATAATCTATTCCTGGGGTAGAAACTATTTAGTTTTTTCAAAAATTCAAAGTTGTGTTAACAGTTAATTTACGATTATGACCATATCAAATTGAATGATAATCAATTTTTACTAATAGTGTTGATAAGAATGAATAACGATTACCGTTGTGCAAGTGACCTTTATAAAAATATCTATTGAAATGTTAATGGTATTAAATATAAATTTTTTACAAGAAACACATAAATAGGTCAACATATTCAGTATGGTAAAAACAAGTCAAATTATGCTTTTTATTGTTAATTCTTATAAGACGATCACCTATATATCGCCGAACAGAATAACCACAATTTAATTATATCTATTTTTAGTGAACTGCATTTTATCGGTTAGAATTAATAAAATACAATCTAAAATTTGACAATGAAAATGGGAAATGTGTCACAGAACAACCCGACCAAAGGCTAGAAAACAGCCGAAGGACATCAATAGGTCATCAACACAGCGAGAAAATCCTATACCCGATGTCGGGCTTCAGCTGGCCCCAAAAGAAAAATGTGTACTAGTTCATTGAAAATGAATGTCACAGTAAACTAAGCAAAATGACAATGTAAATAAACTAACAAAGGACTACTTGCAGTTACTGACATGCCAACTGCATACCTCACTTAAACTTTTTGACAAATTATGTCTTCATCATATAAAAATCAAGAACAATTTCTCTCGTTAGGGGTTTAGTATCATAACATCATAAAATATATGAGAAGACCATAATCGTTATAATGCCAACAATGAATCAATGTAAATACCAAAATTGGCCATCTTTAAATACCTAAATGAATCAATGTAAATACCAAAATTGGCCATCTTTAAATACCTGACCACAGTATCGTATCTGTATCCCTTATGAATAAGTCTGTTTCAAAGTTTGGTGAGCTTTTAAGGTGAATACTGACGTTTTTGTGCTTTGTATAGAATATTATCATAAACGATTATATGTAAAATACCTGACCGTATAAGATGTTTTCATGTTGATTACAAACTGATAAATGTTTTGAGTAGTTTAAGATATCGACAATTGTGGTGTGATAATTGTTTAGTAATACATATATTTCTTTCGTTAAAATCATTTACGTTGTTACATACACGAGCAAATCGAACAAGTTGAGATATATAAATACTTAAAGATTGTGACAAGGCACCGTCACAATTTGAAAATGGATAATTAACAATAGGAAATGAAAAATCATCACTTTTATCTTACATTTTGGTATTAAGAGTCCTTTTAAAGATATTGATATCAAGATCAAGGAAAGGGTGTTGTTCATTATTAGTATAAAATTTATCTAAATTCAGTTCAGCAGGATAAATCTTCTTAGTGTACATACTGAAGTCGTCAATTTGAGAGTCAATATGTTATCCATACTTCAAAAGTATTATTACATTTTTGTATCATATGTTGTTTTGATGGGTATTTACTGATTTTAGTCATTCATTGTAACTCATAACAATGTAGAAACAGGTACGCAATGAGTTGTGAACAGTTAGTCCCCATTGGCATTCTGATTACTTGACGATATACGAATCTCCATAGCGAAGATAAAAACCAACCCATTGGTAAATTATAAAAAATCTACGATTGCAATGAGTTATTTCTTAATTGCGACTGATTAACAAATAAATCACGATTCTACATTTTAAATATAATCGTAATGTCACTGATATTTTCTATTTTACAGACAAAGATGCATTTGATTTTCAGCAAATGGTAGAAATAATATTTAGCGCAAAACCAAAATTGGATATCAAAGATGAGTGTGACAAATCACCAATAGATAAATCTTGCTACATGTATTATGACCAATATTGTCATAATTATTTAGAACTCAGAAATATTGGTCTGTTATTACAGCATTTATTAGACGCTGGAGCTAGTCTTTCCTCCGGGAAATTAGACAAACTTTTAAAAAAGGCTGCAGAAAATGGAGACTTTAAGACAATGGAAAGTGTTTGTCGGCATGGAGCAAATAAAGACATTATGGACAAAAATGAGAACACGATTTTACACATATGTTGGTTAAAGAGTGAGTATCGTAATTGACACCATGTGTCTAACTTTGCCAATACTTGATAATAATGCTCCTTAAACAAGGAATCATATTCCATTATTTGCCGTGTAGCAGACCTCATGTTCTTCAGTGTCTATTTCTTTAAATTCCTATATAATATAATTTAGTTAAAAACAAGAAAATGAAATGATTTATTAAGTCTTGGATACATGATATTCTTTTTGTTGTTATATTGAAATGGCGAGTAGTCTCTGATTTTTATAGTTTAGGTCTTATGTTCCGTTGTTAAATTGCTGTTCAACGTTGAAGGAGTGTTGAAGTGCGTGCAAACATATGTAATCCCGCCACAATCTGTATAAGCTTGTCCAAAGTTAGTAGCCTGTAATGTAGTGGTTGATGTTTGTTGCAGTATATAACATATTTGGTGTTCGTTATTTGTTTTGTACATAAATCAGGCTGTTATGTATTGTCTCGTTTGAACTGTCTTTAATTTTGTCATTTCGTGGCCGCTTTTATGTAAATATGCGGTATGAGTTTTGCTTACTTTTAGTATTGCTAAAGTCGTACAGTGACCTACTATTCTTAACTCAACATCATTTGGTCATTCGTATTTTAATGTTACGTACCCATGATGCTCTGCAATTTTTGTTACCTGCTTTAAATCTCACTTATCGATATTTTGAAGGTTTTTTTTACCAACTACATTGTAAGCTAAACCTCTCAAATGACCGTTTACTTATATTCTAAGTTAAGAACTGCTGCAGAACTAATTTGATGTTAATAGCAGATCTTGGATAGTATATTTTATTTTTACAATGTGCCTTCACTCTAGTAAAAATTAACAGCTTGAAATAATTGTAGATACGTAAACATTGTTAAACACTGTACTGGACCGATAGATAACTTCCACCAATATTTGTACTGCAGGATTGCTGTTTTATTCATGTAAACTCATTACTTTTTATTTGTAAAATGCACATATTCTGAGCGATAAAAACAATAAAAAAACACATAACATAACTATTTAGATTTCACTCTTTTGTGAGCATTTTCAGCTGCAATGTTAACATTAGGGGAAAAGGTGGGTTTTTGTTGTTCACACCACTTTCAGGACTATTGGCGAAATTGTTGCAGTAATTTGTTATAAGTGGAGGAAGCTGAGGTGCCACAGTTTTTTTACATGAAATCTTGCAATCCTAGTCAATTAAAAAAGAGGGGCGAAAGATACCAGAGGTACATTCAAACTCATAGATCGAAATTAACCTGACAACACTATGGCTAAAAAAAGACCAACAGACCATGTATAGTACACAAGACACAACATAGAAAACTAAAGACTAAGCAACAAGAACTCCACCAAAACTATGGGTGATCTCAGGTGCACCTGTATCGTGCGTGTTCCAACCAAAATCTTCAGTGAGTGTAGACATACAAGTGATACTGTAGATGAAATACTTCGACCACTTATCCACCGAACCATTGGATAGATATTTAAAGGAAAACATGCCTTACTTTGTGAACCTATACTGTAAGAATTCGGGTGGATATTACTTTGTCATTCTTTAAGATGAACTAATTGATTGTCTTTTTTTTAATGAACTGCTTTAATATTTTTAGCTTTAGATGGAGCTCTACAGTTTCTGGAATACTACATGCAAAAAGGTGGATTTCTTAACAGTATAAATACGGATGGTAATTCACCATTGCTAGTATTATTGAAAAACCATTCAAGAATTAATGATGAACGTCAGAAAAAAGAGGTCCAAATTGCCAATATAGCAGCATATTTCATGAAAAATACCTCTTCTGAGATTCTGGATAAACATGGAAATTCACCATTGCATGTGGCTGTGGAAGCTGGTATGGTCAAAACAGTAGAGGCTCTACCCGCATCTGGTGCAATTGCTAGTAAGCAGAACCATCAAGGGCGCACAGCCCTTCATTTATGCTTAGAAAACCGTAAGTTCTTTTTAAAATTGTAATTACAATAAAAATGTATATAATCTGATAATTGTCTACAGTTACTTACTCTGCCTTAAAAAAGACATACATCATATTTCCTTAATTATTGTCAACCGCCGCAAAGCAGAGAAGGACATAGAAATACCAGATGTCCGTGATTGTGTGCGTGCTTCTTGTCTAGTAAGATTTAGTACGAATACAAATATTGCTAGATTTTAATGAAATGTATATGAAAAGTTATAAAATATAAATTACTTTGTACATTATATTTTAAGCGCTCTCTAGCATCCATTGAAATGTAAAGAAAATTTGTATATCAGCAAATCTTCGGACGAGTATAAATCATCAATTATCTTTCAGGGGTTGTCATTTAATTTGCAAAATATTTTGAATACCAATTTAATGAAATCAAGTTCAAAATCAGACATTAGATACTTGCAATTATCTATATATATAAAACCTACTAGCAAGTGAACAAGGATTTGAACTCATTGAAACATACATGTATGATCTAATCGATCCCCATCGAGAGTTCTACTCAGATAAAAAAAAAAAAAAGGATGACCGCGTAGAAAGAGAAATGTTTATCCTCTGAAGGAAGCTAGGCTTGGTGTTTTTCTTGTATCTCGAAGTTTCTTTCAAAATATAAAACAGAAATTCAAAACAGCTGTCGGTCTGACTATTCGCCAAAAGTTTTGGTCTTTACTTTTCTATGTTGTGTTTTTGTGTACTATTGTTTGTCTTTGGGTCTTTTTCTTTTTAAGTCATGGTATTTCAAGTTGATTTTCGACTTGGGTTTAAATATCCTTCTGGTGTCTTTCGTCTCTTATTTTTCTCATTTGATTATTAAGAACATCTCGTTATGAACTTTCCTAGAAGTTCAGTATTTTAGTGATGTTACTTTTATTCGATAACGGTATATTGGCATTGCACAAAATCACGTTTTTCTCTGACTGCTAATGACGTCTTTACACTAAAATCATTGGATGTTGGATGTGTACTGATTGATATTTTAGTCTAAGATGCATGATTTTTTGTAATTTGTCATTGGCTTTGAACTAGCTGTCAGTTATTGCGAATACTCTATGATAAGTACATGCTTTGTTTTTGGGTGGGTTTTTTTGTGGGGATATGTAAATACCCTGCCACGTCCGGCCTGTTTTCTTTTCAAGATTTCTGCTTTTTGTTTTGTAATTTATTTTTATTTCATCTGAAAATACACCAAGTATTGTGATACATAATTATATAGTTAATTCATAATACATGTATTGATATAAAATTTTTCAATAACAGTCTAACATTAAAAAGTTTGTTATGCTAATTGTTCTAAATTTTCTACTCGATCATACACATCCTTTTTCACTCTGGATTAGAATACCTGAATATGTAAATAAGGTTAATGATGGCACCAGCCTTCTCCTCTAGCCACATGCATCACTGTCTATACAATGATGTTGAACATGAGAGGTACCAGGAGAGGCCAATAGAGATCATTAACA
Source organism: Mytilus edulis (assembly GCA_019925275.1). Classification (NCBI taxonomy): domain Eukaryota; kingdom Metazoa; phylum Mollusca; class Bivalvia; order Mytilida; family Mytilidae; genus Mytilus; species Mytilus edulis. The sequence goes on from CM034351.1 coordinate 105,553,463, forward strand.
GATAACATGTTGGACAGAATCAAATAATAAATGTCAACCTTAGTCAAGGGGAGATAATTCAAATACAATCAAACAAAAACTAGTATATCAATATATATATAACAATATCAATAACATAGATAGTACTTTTAAGATGCACACAAATCACTGCCAAAAACAGTTGTGATGTGCATCAACATATTATTAATTCTACATGAACTATTATAAAGCCTATTACTGTATACAAAATAGAAAGATCTCTCCTCAAATGTGAACTAAGTTTTTAATTAATTCCCATTTACTATCAAATTTCTCTCTTGCTTAAGGGGATCTGTAAAATGAGGTAGATATTTTTTCTATTCGGTAGGAATTTTTAATCATAGCTATGACACCTGTAAGAGTCGGTAACGAAGTATTAAAGCGACATGTATAAATGTAATATTTAACCAAAATAATGAGAAAGTTTAGGGAAAAATCCCAAGACTCTGACCCAAGAACAATATTTTCCACATTAGGTATTAAAGTTAAACTATTTTCAACTAGAAGAAGTGCTGCAATTTCTAACCACAAATTTCTTACTAGGATACATTCCCTGAAAAGGTGACTTATAGTTTCTTTAGTTTCATTACAGAAACTACACAAGTTAGTTTCTTTTAACCCATATTTCAGCATTTGTAGCAAGAGTTCTATGTAAAATCTTAAACTGGAACATACTAAATTTGTTGTTTTAGTGCAACAAAAGGGTAAACTATAAATGAAATCCCAATTTTCTATATGAGTGCCTAGTTCCTTACACATTTTGTCTTCTTGTTTTGTAGGACGTTCTGTTTACATTGACAAGAATTTTTTATAAAAGAACTGACATGACTTTTTATTGTTTTTTATAAATTCAAATTTATCGTTTCTGCTTTTTACTGACCGGAGGAGTTAAGCTTTTTACAATGATTTATATAGTGTTTTCCTATGCTAGGGTTTGGCGCCAACAAATTAGTTAAACCCCGCCACATTCTGTATGTGCCTGTCCCAAGTCAGTAGCCTGTAGTTCAGTGGTTGTCGTTTGTTGCTGTTTATCATATTCTATTCGTTCGTTCATTTTTCTTTACATAAATCAGGCCGTTGGTTTTTACATTTGAATTAATATAGCGACTCGTCTTTTTTTCAGCAAAATCCAACATAGTAGAAATTGTATCAAAACTTGCAGAAAGTGGAAAGGCATCAATCAATCTTGAATTGTCGGGTTGTACTCCCCTTTTTTTGGCAACAAATCTTTATAGAGAGGACTATACGTGTAAATATGAGTTGCTGAAACTACAGTCGCAAGTAGTTGAAATATTGATGGAACATGGCGCTGATCCAAACAGTCATAACAGCAGTTCAGTTCCGTTGTTATCTGCTGTACAAGCTGGAGATGTTGACACTGTATCTGTTTTGTTAGAAAAGGGAGCTCTGGTAAATGTCACAAATGACGAAGGGGAATCAACACTCCATATTCTTTTCAGCGAAAGGTCAAGCATCTCCGAAGGTTTGTAATATTCATGCAAAGAATATAATTACATCTTATCGGGCCATTGGTACTTTATTTGTGTACATTCGATATAATGCAAAATTTCTCATACCATGTTTTAGTAAAAAAAAAATTGAAAACAATACGATTAATAATTTCATGCGTCCGAAGCGCTTTTCTGAAATTACCTTCAGCAGGAACGCTCAAATCCAAACGTTTGAAATCCGAGGATATAGTCAATCACCTTGTATTCACGTATTGTTATACCAGATTCAGTATCCGCAACGAGCGCAACAGGACATTAAAGGTGCCAAGTAATTTTATTATTCAATTTACCAAAATAAGTCAGGTTGTATATCAGGCTCATAAAAGTTAATACTATCACAGGAGAACGTACAAAAGGAAACTATTAAATATAATTCCCTCGTTTTTACAAAACAAAATTCTAAACATTTGAGTATTGTTTAAGAAAGTTACCGTGTGTGCAAAGAAAAAATATAAGTTTTTTTGTAAATTGATAATCATCTCTGTTTGCAATTGTTTTCATAGGCTCTACAATAGAAATCGGAATGATTCTTCTTCAAGCAGGGGCTGATCCATCTGTAGGAAATTGTTTACAGTCAGTTTTAAAAAACTACAAGTTGCGTGAAAATGTGGAATTATTCCTCGAGCTTCTTAAAACGGGGGCTAACCCGAATATGTATTCTGGAAGTAGTTCCAATCTTATTGAAGTTACCAAGGAGGGAAATAAACAACTAGTTGAGGAACTATTGAGATATCGTGCGGACGTCAATTTTGTAGACAGCTATGGAAAAAGTGCTCTCCATCATGCATGTGACATAGGTAAATTTCCTTTATCTCAAATAAGATAAACAGGGTAAACAAACTATAAAGGAAGAGAAAAAACAAATTCGCCAACTAGTGAAATAAATATTGTTGAAAAACATGGTTTCAGTCATCAAGACAGATACACAATAATCTTATTCTTTTATAAAATCATACTGCTTGCTATTTTTATTGCAAAGCATTATTTTTTTGTAACAGCATTTAATGAATTTCTTCTTAAGAACATTCAAACTTGAAATCCGAGGCATACATAGCTTTATCATTTGTTAATTATAACAACAAAAAAGAAGAGATGTAGTTGTATGTTAATATGTCATCACCAAACGACGAATATAACCAATGAAAATCTCTTGTGAATATTCTTTCATCTAGTGAGGGAGGAAACGGAATACAATTGCAAAAGTATAGCTATGACTTCGATTGTTACCTATCATTATAGAAGACATGTGCATTTAAACATAAATTGTTTATAACACAGGTCATCGGCTCGTTTTACAAAATTGCTTACGACTAAACGTGTTGTCAGTTGTACTGAAATGGTAATGACATACGAATAATTTTCTTCCTTAGATTTTTTGTGAAATGAGTCACAGAGCATTTTAAGATAGGGATAACAACTGTTGTTTTTTATCAACAAAAAACTGTTATCCCACGCGGGAGAGAGTAAAAATTAAAAACTGATCTGCTATGGTCAGAGATATTCAAATGTCTCTTTAGATATACATTACAGACAGGGAAAAACAAGCAGGGTTTTATAATTTTGTAAACAAAAAACGAACTTACAGCGATAAAAGTTTATCTATAAGAATAAGATCTGGTCCGGTGAAGCTGTCTTGTTTAAAAGTCTGGCCACGCTTAACTGTCCACAGGTCTAATCTGGTCAATCTAACATGTCCTCAGGTCTGGTTTGGTAAAGCTGAACCAGTCTGCACCAGTCCTTACAAGTCGGACCAATTCAATGTCTTGTCTGATCAGAACAAAGATAACTGGCAGGTGTGGTAAAATTCTCTAAAATTAACATGAAGATCAGATATAAAGACTGCTCTGATCTAACTTTTTGTACAGGATATATATTCCCTTTCAATATGCATGTGTTTTATCATTTGTCTTTCCAGAGTAATATGAACACATGTCACTTATTACACATAAACTCCAGAGTGATTGAGGTTTCCAAAACCGTTCTGAATTATGAATAAATCATACATGTCACTTACTAGCTCTAGTTTAATAATTGAATTATTACACCATTAATTTATCCTGTTGTTTGAGTTTATTACAGCAGGCTTGCTTTTTATTCTAAATATTAAATGGTCTGTTATTTCAAAGTTGTTGGATTTTTAATCATTTGTATTCAAGACATTTCATACACCACTGAATACATTTATATTAGGAGAACTTGCATTCTGTCTCTTAAGACGAATCCTTAATATTCCATTTTATACTTGTAACGTTTATATTAATCACAAAACGGGAGTGTCATGCCTTCTCGGCGTTGTTTGTTGCGGAAGTCAGTTGAAGATTTGCAGTAATCACTGAGTAATTCTGAAACCTTCTCTACAGTTCTTGTTTATTTGTATTTCATATACATGTACTTTGTTTTCACATTTTAGAGGCACCAAGTGAGAAAAATGAGATAATTAATTTGCTGATAACGAACGGGGCAAACCTTAATCTCATTTCTACAGACCTCAAACGACCTTTAGATTGTTTGATATATAGAATGGTTGATGATGTCCAGGAGCTTGACATACGTCATGATGAAATTCACAGACACCATTATCTGAAGATAGATTTGTCTTCGTTTAATCAACTTATCCGATGTGGTTCCCATTTAGCTCCAATTGAGAATGATGATACAGAATACAATTTTGGTGAATATTGGTAAGATATCTCAATTGATGTAGACTAAATCATAGTTTATTAACCTAATTTTTATGCTCCACCTACGATAGTAGAGGGGCATTATGTTTTCTGGTCTGTGCGTCCGTTCGTCCGTCTGTTCGTTCGTCCGTCCGTCCGTTCGTTCGTCCGTCTGTCCCGCTTCAGGTTAAAGTTTTTGGTCGAGGTAGTTTTTGATGAAGTTGAAGTCCAATCGACTTCAAACTTAGTATACATGTTCCCTATGATATGATCTTTTACATTTTAATGCCCAATTAGAAGGTTTATCCCAATTTCAAGGTCCACTGGACATAGAAAAGGATAGTGCGAGTGGGGCATTCGTGTACTGGGGACACATTCTTGTTTAAGATTTCAATCAGGAGACAAAATTCATTATTTACTAATACTAGGTCAATACCATTGTTGATGATATGGCCGACCGTGCAAGGGCTGCATAGCCAGTCGAGGTCGTTAAAACTTCCATTTGTTGTTGTTGGTGATATGTTAGCCATCAATGATATAATCAGCTTTGCTACTGAGAAGATTTATAACAAACTTATTTACAATTTACCGTTGACGAATTCAGACACAATGATTTTAACTCTATAAGACAAAGTTGACCTTAGATTAATTAAACAGTTCTTTTAAAGGACCGTAGCAGTCTTATCGTATCTTTATGTATTTATACATCCTGCTTTAAATGTTTATATATTTAAGTGTGTCTAATGAAGCGAATTGCTTCGGTAACAAGTATGTTATGTACTGTTGTTTACATTTAAAGGAAAGCAGTTTCAATATTAATCTTTTTTACAAGAATGCATATATGTTACAGGCATTTTCTAAATTTAGACATTTTGTAAAACACCTGAAAATTTTAGGCATTTTCTAAAATGCCTGCAAGATTCAGTCATTATACATAATGACTATTTTTTCTAGGCACTTTACAAAATGCTTAGCAGCTTATCCTGTCAAAGCACTGTCATGCCAGGAATATGACATTTGTTGTCCATTCGATTGATGGGTTTTAACATTTGATTCTGCCATTTGATAAGGGTCTTTCCGTTTTAAATTTTCATCGGAGCTCAGTATTTTTGTGATTTTACTTTTAAGACTGAAGCAAACAAACAGCAATCTGTCAATTACAACAAATATGTGTCTACATATGTTTCGCTTTACTGTTTTGAATCTAGAATTTAAAAAAAAAATCTTTGGTAAATTTTGTTCTATTGACAGAAAAAATTGTCTTTCTGCTATTTTGACAAAATAGTCATAAATTCACTACTGGTATCTCAATTACAAAGTGAGTACGAACTTTACGTAGTTTCACTTAAAAGAACATATCATATGACATTCAAACCTTCCCAGTTGGTTTTTGGAAAATACATTAATTATACGGAACCATTAGTTATTTCTTTGTAATATATTGTGTTTTTGTCCACATTTGTCAATGATATCTTTCTTCTACAAATTGCCTGAAACTGAACAGTCAATTTGTTGAATTTCGCTCCAAAATTTCATTTTTTTTACAAAATAACTAGGTATTTTTAGTCATTTTGTATAATGCCTGTCAAGTTTAGGCGTTTTATAAATTGCCTGAAAGTTCAGCCATTTTACAAAATGTCTAAATTTAGAAATTGCCTGTAACATATATATATGTCAGCTGAAAAGGTCAAATTATGGTCCTGCATGAAAACTGACGATATTGTTGACTGACTATGCCAATTATACATATAGTGGGGATGTATAAATAATATGACACTAATTTTGTCTTTTTGCATTCTAGCATGAGTCCAGATTTTTCTAGTACAACATCGTCGTTTATGTTACTTATCAAAAACGGATTATTTACTGCTGCCATGTCTTTAGTACGATGTGGATGGAACATTGAAAAGGAGAAATGGATTGACTGTTTTGATATAAGCAAACTGAATGTGTCAATGGTACAAGTGAAATTTGAAAAACGGAAAAGAATAGATGTTGAAAAAACAAAAGAAGATTTCTCGAATTTTCTGGAAACTTTCAAAAAAAGTACAGAACCACTGTCAATACTGTGCAGAAATAGCATTAGAAAACAAATGGTGTTTTCGTCAGGGGGATCAGAAATTGAAACTAAAATACAGGCACTTCAACTACCAAAGACAATTAGATCATTTCTTAGTTTAACTGAATGTATGCCAGACGAGGAGATTATTATGTTGGATAGAACAAGATCATTCGATTCAGCGTTATATGGATATTCTGATCCAACCGACCTGCATGCTGTTGATTATTTTAATGATGAATTTGTTGATTGTTTTTTTATGGTGAGAATAATATATGTCAATAGAAGACATTGTTGAGCTAATTTAGTTTAACACTCGGCTAACCGAGAGATTGGTCGGTTAATCTATATTGAGTATGCGGCTATATGGGAGATTGGTCTGTTAATCGGGTTGGCTATACGTCTGTTAAGAGTAAAACGCACAATTTAATATTAAACTCTATCAAATATACAGATTTTTGGCATATTATAAGAATCAAATCAAAAAAAGAAAAGTGTCTGACAAAATAATATCTATCATAGAACATTTTCCACCTTTAAAAACATTTCAAAGTCTGCGCAGTTTTCAGTAAAAGTAAAAGGCGTCGCGCAAGTATGTAGTATTTATGACTACACGCATAGCAATTTTTTAATAAAAGGCGAAACAAACAATTTTAGATATCATTTAAAAGACACAAAATACTACTTTGGTTCTTGCATATAAATTGACATTAGTAAATATTTCATAATTGTAATATAACGTGAGGAATACCACGTTTTAGTGAAAATTATGGGTTATAAAGTCTGCTAATGGGTTGGACAATTGAAATTGTGTCAGTTAAGAGTTATTTAGCCACGGAAATAGTTTTGCTACCTTTATATTTTCCCATTGAAAAAGTTAAGAATGAGAGATTCTTGAGTAAAAAAAAAATGATAACACGGTGCAGCACTATCCATCCAGTAAACGCATTTCTATTTTGCTTTTCTTTGCATTTTATTGAAGAGTGTGTCACTTCAATATAGCGTGATCTGGGTTGGCCGCTGGAATATGCATGAATTTATTATTAACGATTTCAATCAGCCTTAATTTTTGTGTCTGCAAAAAGTAGCATGTTCTCAAATCCGACTGAACGTGTCTTTCTAATACAACACAGGGTACATATAACGTGTTGTCGTTCTCATATGCACATGATATTTGTCACTGGACGTTTAACCCTAATTCGTCAGCATCATCCAATTGGTTCTTGTCTTCTATTACTTAATCATCTGTTGTTTATAAATCATTCTAAAGAAGTAAATGGAAAGGAGCGAATGCAGCTACATTTGGTTGTATTAAGTTTAAATTCATGTTATTCCGTTTAGTTCCTTTTCTACATATGTGCAGTGGAGAACTGCAGTTGTCCACATGTAAACTTCAAGCATTTGTTGCCAATATGAGTACATCGCAATCCGTTACTGTTTCAACACCCAGGGTGGTTTCATGTCTTTATTCTTAATGCCTGTCTTTTTTTTATGTTCAAAATATTGCATGCAAGTAAATTCAACACAAGTGTCATTTTGTGTACATTTTGTGTGTGTAAAAGGTGTATAAATTTATTGATGAGTAACTTGCCATTTCATTTTATAGATCGTACATAGAAGCTAGAAAAATAATAATTACACCACTGGATTCAGTACATTGAATAGTTTTGTTAGACATAAATATTTTTTATGATAAACATATATTTAAAAGGTTATACAATGAAACATGCTGAGTTTTCAATGATTTTCTCGATAACACCTGATTAACAGACTTTAGCCAACCCGATTAACAGACCAACCGCCGATATAGCCGCATACTCAATATAGATTAACCGACCAATCTCTCGGTTAGCCGAGTGTCGGCCGTGAACATGAAAGACAATTTTTATTCGATTACTAATTGTTTTAAAATAACATTTTCTTTGTAAGTGAATAATTAATGTTTTTCCTCCCATGATTTCTACATAATGTGTAATAAAAGGTATTAAAAATTTGTTCTGTTATGACAAGGCTTAATGTGCTAGATATATATTGATTACTGAAGTGAACTGAGATTATTTGTTTTCTATGTTGTTTTATGAGAAATGTACATCTTTTGTTCCTTTTTGTTTTTATATATTGTTCCATGATGTTGTAGATGTTTTCAATTTGGTTGTCCCTGCGGTATCACCTGTCTCTCTTTTTAGGCTGTATATATCCTCTCATGACAACATAGTTGCCTAATTAACATTTATCGTTAGATTGCCGTGTTCCTATGATCACCAATAACTCTCCTTAAAAAACAGACGTGTTCCTCAGTCAGGACTCGCTACAAATCAGTAAAAGTCTGAAAACGGCCTATGTATGTACTCGACTGTGCTGATTTTTACTTAACCTGTCTGATTTGGTCTGAAATTTACATGAATAATACGCCCGTAGTATGAACCATACTTAACAGTTTGAACTTGTTTTCATCCTTTACCAAACCAGAACATAACAATTTTATACGCGTGTGAACCATACTCGACGTAGCTTTAACCCTTCTCTTCCACTTCTTTACAATGCTCTACCTAGTCTGAACCATACTCGACCTCGTCTTAATCAACCTAGACCCTTTTTAGCTCACCTGGTCCGAAGGGCCAAGTGAGCTTTTCTTATCACTTTGCGTCCGTCGTCATTAACTTTTACAAAAATCTTCTCCTCTGAAACTACTAAGACAAATTCAACCAAACTTGGCCACAATCAGAATTGGGGTATGTAGTTTAAAAAATGTGTCCAGTGACCCGGTCAACCAACCAAGATGGCCGCCATGGCTAATAATAGAACATAGGGGTAAAATGTAGATTTTGGCTTATATCTCTGAAACCAAAGCATTTAGGGCAAATCTGACATCGGTAAAATTGTTTATCAGGTCATTTGCCATGAAATTTTCAGATGAATCAGACAACCCGTTGTTGGGTTCCTGCCCCTGAATTGGTAGTTTTAATGAAATTTTGCCGTTTTTGGTTATTATCTTGAATATCATTATAGATAGAGAAACAGCAATAATGTTCAGCAAAGTAAGATCTACAAATAAGTCAACATGACAAAAATGGTCAACTGACCCCTTAAAGAATTATTGCCCTTTATAGTAAATTTTTAACAATTTTTAGTAAATTTTTGTAATCTTTTACAAAAAGCTTCTCCTCTGAAACTACTTAGACAAATTTAACCAAACTTGTCCACAATCATCATTAGGGTATCTAGTACATAGGGTAAAATGTAGATTTTGGATTATATCTCTGAAACCAAAGCATTTAGAGCAAATCTGACATAAGGGTAAAATTGTTCATTAGGTCAAGATCTATCTGCCCTGACATTTTCAGACCAATCAGGCAACCTGTTGTTGGGTTGCTGCCCCTGAATTGGTAATTTTAAGAAAATTTTGCAGCTTTTGGTTATTATCTCGAATATTATTAATTAATTATAGATAGAGATAAACTGTAAACAGCAATAATGTACAGCAAAGTAAGACCTACAAATAAGTCATCATGATCAAAATGATCAATTGACTACTTAAGGAGTTATTGACCTTTATAGTCAATATTTAACAATTTTCATAAATTTTGTAAATTTTTGTAAATTTTTACAAAATATTTTCCACTGTAACTACTGGGCCAAGTTTATTATAGATAGAGATGTTAATAAGCAGCAAGAAAGTTCAGTAAAGTAAGATCTACAAACACATCACCATCACCAAAACACAATTTGGGTATTAATCCATCTGTGTCCTTTGTTTTATATGCACATAGACCAAGGCGAGCGACACAGGCTCTTTAGAGTCTCTGGTTATTATCTATCTATTGTATTTCATTAATTTATTAACTGTTTCTTACCACAGCTATTCAATTCCACTGGATAGAAATTTAACAACAACATAGATAAATAAAAAATGTTTTTTTTATATAGGACTGAATCCAAAATTTCGCAGAAAACATAATATAATATAATCAGCGATACCATATTCATCAACGCTTATACATATTTAATATTATATACACCAAAATATCAATATCAATAACGTACACTGGGAAAATTGTCCATAACAGTTAGAGCGTTTTAAAATTGAATTGTAAAAATATAAATTATTTCAATTTCAATTATATTGGAACAGTCGCGGTTGACAATTAACCTATTCATATATAAAGCCAACGAGGAAGAGCATTAAGTAATTTTGGCGCTAGACACAATGCGGTCAAAGTGTCAAATTATTTGTCAACTATTCAAATTTTTAGAAAAGGCAATACAGATTCAGATTATTAATTTACATATCCTCCTATGTGAAAAACTTTCTTGGAAACGAAATCAGGAAACAGTATTTGAAAAAAATACAAACTGAGCAACACGATACCCATAAAAACTTTTGTGATCTCGGGGAGTACAGAGGAGTAAGCATATTCTGCTCCACATGTGAAAGTTACAGAATTAACATCACGATAAAAACGAATGAGATGTGCAATAAATCCATGTTTCTGATATAGTCATCTTAGTCTTTAAACATCTTTGTTTAAGATGTCAATGTCTTCATAGCAATGGAAAGACATGCGAGCGTCTGTAGTTCCTGAATAGTCGTACTGTAAAACAAACAAAAACATTAAGTTATGAGCACTTACGTGTAAACTAAGGTTTGTGTACTAACTGCTGAATATGGACTATGTTCATTGTTAGACCTTTTGATGGTAATTTTGGCGTCATTAAATCTCTTGTGGAGAGTAGTCTCATTGGCAATCATACAACATCTTCTTTTTTTATATTAATTATTCTCTTTCCTTAATAAAACTGTGTTAAATTTCCAACTTTAGCCATGAATAAGAAAACAAAAATGTAAATGTTCCAATGGCTTTATTAATTAGTTACTTCTAAGTGTCAGATTAGACACATAAGATACACAAGATAAAATGAATTAGGAGGACACAAAGATTTGTGACACAATCAGATCAAGGGATTGTTTGTCGGAAACGGTCTATTTTATCTCAACATCACCGGAAAAAATCACCAATTAGTTATCAAATCATTATCAGTCTTTCGGTCAATTTTATGAACTATTCACCCAAATAAATCCTGTTCGGGCAATTGGCGTGCAGTCTATCCAGTACTTTTCAGTAATGTTATGTACCTTTTCAGACAATTCGGTAATATGTTGATATGCAGAATGAAAAACTACTTACCAGTCTAAACTCGCTGCATTTGCCTACACATATCCTGAGACAGAAATATGATGTGCAGCAGTTGTCGTTTGTTGATGTGGTTCATACGTTTTGTTTTTTGTTTCTCGTTTTTTATATAGATTAGACCGTTGGTCAAGCCCGTTTGATGGGTTAACACTAGTCATTTTGACCCTTTTTAGCTTGCTGCTTGGTGTGAGTCAAGGCTCTGTGTTGAAGACCGGAATTTGACTCAAAAATGTTTACTTTTATAAGCTGTGACATGGATGGAGAGTTGTCGCATGGGCACTCATACATATACCACATCTTCTTATATCTATACACATAGAATTAACAGAACTGAAATGACTGTAATTATATTTTATGAATAGATGGAAGGACAGAAAAGGACATTATAGTTTATTGTTCAGTATCTAAACACTGTTCAGCTCTAAATGACCATTTCATGACAAAATGGGTTTACTTTTGCAATTTCCATAAACAATGAAATGCCTGTTGTTTATGATGTTATATTATTATTAAAAAGTTTCCTTTAGTGTTTGTTTTTTTGGTTTTTTTTTATAATTGTTGCTTGACATTTTGTTTTCTTTTAAAAAAATATTTTTTGCATAATTACTTCATTGTGTATTGGAGAAAGTTATCATTTCTAAATATGCAACCATTTTTTTTAATAGACGTCGCATTAACCTTTACTGATAATTACGAATCAAATGGTACCAATTTTTCATTGTTGCTTTCCAGCAAACACTACAAATAAATTCACTCATGGAGACGAAAATGTTCAGAAGAATGCTCTCATTTTGTGTTTTGCTATAATTTGGTTAATAACGTTTATGTTGTTCTGGCTCATAGTTTTCCAACATTAGACATGCATTTATATTGCTTACAAAAACGATAATTTAAGATTTTGTATACCAGTTATCATTACAAGCTTCCAATTCTACAAGTTTATCCGACCATGTTTTCAAAAATGACTAGTTCAACTCAACATCATAATTACAGTTTAAAAATAAGTATAAATAGTTTGCGTCATACGTGCTTTTCGGGACAAATCTTCACAATTTATAAACGATACCTTACAAAATATAAATAGCATGTACTCGACGGGTGCCGTATACGGTGCAGGAAATGCTTACCTTTTCGGAGCACCTGATTTCACTCCCGGTGTTTAGTGGAGTTCGTGTTGTTTCTTATTTATTATTTATAACTGTTGATGTAAGTGTCTATTAGTTTTATGTGTCTTTGTTTACTCCTTGGTTTTGATTGTTATTGTCTTGTATTAGATATAAAACATTAAGAAATCAACGTTATTATTAACTTACGATTGCATTGTATATGCTAAGAGTTTTGTACACGTGATCTGAATCTCTATTTTCATTACAGTTTCCTTCTACTGAAAACAAATATAACAAAATATTTACAAAGATAAAATGAGTAAAAAAGGGTAAAGTGGTCTCTATCAAAACAGTTATGCTGAATATGTTCAGATATGACTCGTGCATATGAACATTAATATCAAAGTCACTACTTCGACAATAGCTTTCGTGTGGGTTTTTTTTCAATCTTTGACTTAAAAGAAAATCTTTTTGGTATTTTAACATAAGAAGAGTTGTGTAGCAGGCTACTGCTAACCCAATACTCGACTAAAACAAGTCTTTGATACTTTTGTGTAATAAACTGGTGCATAGTTGCTCATTTCGGTGACATTTGTCTCTTAAGAAGAGTTGTCTATTTAGCAATCATACCACACCTTTTTTTTTAAATGATAAACCTTATCCGACTCAATAATTGTTTTTCAAATCCATGTAACTTTTCTTCTCTCACCTATCAAATATGTTGACCACAAGTTAAATAGTTAGTACTTGTCAGTATAACATTGAAAAATATTTGAATATATCAAAATAAAAACCACAACTTACAAATTGTCTCTTGGCCCGATCCGTATGTATATTGCGTCTTTGCTATCTTACACAGACTGAAAATACAAACCCTAAATTAACTCTTGTTTTATATAATTAAGGTTGTATTTGTTTAACGATGGTAGGTTAGAGATAACTGATATCACAATTAATTGTATTGATAAAGTTGTATAAAACATGCATAAACGTTTTATAGAACAACAAGCATCAATAAGGTAAACTATAGACAACCAAACTTGTGGGTCAGGTAAAAGAATTTTTGCCCAACTTTGCCTTATGATTCAGGTCAATATTTGCGTGAAAACCTGTAGACTTATCGTTACCAAAAAAAAATGCTATCCATGACTTAGACAAAATCAGATAAAATGAACACATTTAAAAACAAAATACAAAATGCTACAAATTTTGTTATTCATAATCTAAAGATACCGGATAAACGACAAAAAAAAATAGAAGATGGAGCGACGAACAACAAAACAAGCAACATCGAAAAAAATACCAAACAGGTCACGTAAATCTTCAATAAAAAATAGCGCTTCATGTACGTGCAAGTTTAATAATTGGAACAAAGGACAAATAGGGATATAACTGATATATAAACCACTTGTATACATATCTTAAGCTAAATTGGCAAACGAATCTGTTAATCAAAATAATCAGTCATTCTGCTCTTCTGTAATACCCGTCAAAATCATTTTATAATCAAGTGCCTGTAAACTAATGAATTTTAAAACAGTTGTAACTTAAATCATCTAATTGCTTTATACAAAGATTTTTCATCTTTTCAAACCAAAGGACGTGTCACTTTTTTTTATATACATAGCCAATTTTGTATTAATGATAGCAAATGTTAGTTATTTGGAAAGACGTTTCGTGTATTGTAGAGCAGACTGAGTAGTATGTATAACTTGGTTAATTTTTCTATAAATAAGCTCATTAAAGATACCGGTATTAAATTTTGTATTTACAACAGACGCGCGTTTCGTCTACTTAAGGAGGCTCGAGGGTATAAAAATTTCAGAAAAAAATAAACATTTGTTTTTCACTACAAATTTTATTTATTACCTTTTGTAGTTGTTACTTTATCATATGGTACAAAAATCAATCAAAACAATCAATTCGTGTTGGCCCCAGATGACATTTAAAATGTATACATCATTCAAAAAGTTCCAAATTATCTCCCTTTGGTGGAAAAATGCCTTTTTTTGGCTTTAAAATTGAAATATCTTTTTTAACTCATCGGTGACATATATTTTTTAATATAATTTCCATATAAGCTGTACTTAAACTAAATTATTGTAAAATTTGAGCGATTTCTGTAATAAATTACTTTTTTTATTTCGATATTACCTATATTTCTCCTATTACTTCAACCACCTTTACAAAAATGTATGCTTCTTTCGAAGGCAGATTGTGAGAGCAAATGAACGGTGACCCCACTTTTTTATTTTATTTTTCTATTAACTATAAGATAACAACAGCATTATTGTCATGAAAGTATAACGAATGCATATCACAATTGAGAGTTTGGAGATACACATGTCACTTTTTTTCCAAAAAGTGTGTTGATATTCTAATTTGAAACAACGACCTCACATATCATAAAAAAGTATAATTTCATCCCAATATTTCAGTCTCACTGTAAGAAACAAATGTTCCCACCCTTGTACTGTTCTGGAGTGTGCGAATAAATGAACAAATATATATAAAAAGATGTGATATGAGTGCCAATGAGACACATCCAAGTCCCAATTTGTAAAAGATGGTTTTTTAATTTAAATGTGCAGCTATATGTTGATATCGCATTTTAAAATCATTAGAGACTTGTATTACTTGAATACTGAAAAAAAATATATGTAACATACCTTTTTATGAAGCAAATGCACGCCAGAACAAAAATAATCAGCCCTGCAACAGTTCCAATAATGACGGGATATAGATCTATACTCGTCTCCTCCTTAGTCTCTGTTATAATGATAAAACATTAATAGCAAGTGTGATATATTTTTTTCATCCCTGGTCTCTAGTTTTTTAGAATTGATCGTACATTTAATTTGTACGTAGTGAAAATTTAACCAAAAGAAAGCTTTGAATGCACCAAAACTGTTAACTTTTTTTTGTGAAGTTCCAATGATTTCACATTTTTCGTGTACGTAGCTAGAAAATATATACTGTTATTTTATTTTATTTCATATAATCTAAAACATTTCATTGAAAATCAAGATAATTATTACGGGAGATAAATCAACATTTAAAAACATTCATTGAAGTCGAATAATAAGTTACAAAGGAAAATATGTTTTCATAAAGTTAAGTAACTTGTGTATAGTTCTAGCTAAAATGTCATTAGTTTTGCTATATTGATATATACGATTCACCCGAGTCTCGGGTCTAATACAGCTAACCTCGAATCTAAAACAGGGCCAATAAAGAAACAGCCAGTTACATTATCTAAGAACACTATAATATCAGACGAATGGCTCTTCAGAAAATGTAAATTTCTACAAGCCTGGGTGAGATTCAAGTCTAACTTGAAAGTTTTGTGTAGTTTGAAACACAGTTGACCTTATTCAAATATAATATACTAGTCTTTAAATTCTTCATTACTAAAGTTGATGTTCTATATTTCAAAGGTTAGAAAGGAGACTGTAACAACTTTGATAAGATAAGATTTTTGTCTTTTTTAGTTTGCTTTTTCAAAAGTTTTGGCCTCGGGCATCTCTAAAAACACATTTATTTTACGGTATTGCAAAAATCATATTAAAGATTCCTAAATAGCATTATTAGTAATCAGTTACGCTTAAAAATACGACTAAACATAGATTTGACTGACAATTAAAACCACAAGAAAAGAGAAAAAAAGAAAAATGTATTATGAATATAAATTTAAATGCAAAGACAATAATAAATAAAATGAATGTAAATACATTAATGCAATCAAAATTCAGATGTATTAAAAGAACAAATGATACTAGTCAAAACAAAGAGTAAAAAAAACCTAGTGCAGGAGGGCAATAGTTCAGTCTTTCGTGACTGCATAAGTCTTTGCAGCGCAAACGTTAATAGGGGCGAAATTAATATACCGCTAACTACACATCAGACCGTACTAGTTACCGGAACTCTAGATTCACGAAACCAGATACTTCATTTCTTAGAAATAAGCAATATGTGCCTTTAATTTTTGATTTTTTTCATAATTTTTTGTATAATTGAAAATTATCAGTCAATATGTGTTCTACAAGGATCGCAAGTATTTGACCTTTCAATTGATACCTTAGTTACTAAAATATATTCTGCACTATCTGATATATCAATAAAGGCAACAGTAGTATACCGCTGTTCGAAAATCATAAATCGATTGAGAAAAAAAAACAAATCCGAGTTACAAACTAAAACTGAGGGAAACGCATCAAATATAAGAGAACTACGACACAACAGAAACGCAACATTTAAATGTTACACACACAGAAGCGAACTATAATATAACTATGGCCATTTTCCTGACTTGGTACAGGACATTTTAAGAAAAAAATATCAAACTCTGCGTAGGAATTATTTTGTTTTAAACTGTACTACTTTTCACAGTATGTTCTAGTTTGTCCTCAAAGTTTGAGCAGGCCCGATTTTGTGTTGTTACATCTAACCAAGTGTATTTGAATCATTGCACAAGGAATTCCGTCCAAACCTGTGATATTGAGAAATAGAACAGTAATAAAAGCGCTGCTCTTTTGCTTTGATTTTATTCTCTTTATGCTGTGCATGTATTGATTTTGCCCCATAAATTGATCCTCTGTTTCTTATTTAATTTGCAATGTTATGTTAAATTATCAATGGTTGCAAACAAGAGCAGAACGACATATTTCATCAATTGAAAAGGAAACTTTTGACCCTTCTGATCAAGCATTTGTGTTCGAGTTTTCAGTTGGGTTTGCGTTGCTTAATTTCTATTTTATGTGACGTGGTTATTAACCAGTCCCTTCCCCCTTTGTTGGTTCTACCATAATTTAATTGTTTTATTGATGTCTTTAAGCATTTGATTATTACCTTCTTATCACCATTTTCTTTATAAAATCATACCTTTTATCAAAAGTTTAATATAAGCACTGCAGCCTACACCAATGACGTTTCCCACACAACACACGTATATACCAGTGTCATTTAGCTGGACGTTATATATCATCAAGTCAGGGTAAGAAACATTACTCTTGGTGTACTTTTCTCTTTGAAGGTCAAGAATAATTCTGGTACCATTTTTGAGCCAGTACAGAAACATTGCTTGAGGGTTTGAATCATATGAACAGTTCAATTGTATATCATTACCGACCGTACCTTGATAGTCAGCTTCTTCTCTACTTACAAGAGGAACAACTGAAAACAAATGAGACGAAAATAAAAGTTTCATTAAGCATTGTGATAAAAAGATAACAACTAAATTGTATAAACCTTTTTATTTAGAATTTATACATTTTGTACAATATCATTTCAAAAACCAGAAGTATTTTTTTGTATTTTTAATCAATTTGCTTAGTGGTAAGCACGAAACCACTGTGCAACAGAAACGGTAAAAGAATTTCACTTCTCCCTTTACAAATCCTAGATTATGCTCTGTATAATGACTTCTATAAATTTATTACTTTTCAAATTGCAATGTTTATTCTTTAAATTGCTTTACTATTTACATGTAGAACTTTTCTCAAGAAAATAAGGTTTCATCGTCGTTGCAATATAATCGTGTTCATATGAAAAAAAAATCGTTGTAAATTCTATCCAAACAACACAAACATGAATTTAATACTTATTTGAAGTAAGACTCATTATTTTTCATTACATAATATAGGTATGAACGTTGCCACTATAAGTAGAAATTATATAAAGTTATGTCTATTGTATTGTGGAGACGACTTTATAAGTACAATGTATGTTTTATTTGTGTTTGATCCGCTTTGCTTTGACCAAATATGATATGTTAAAACTAAACAAAAAAGACACATAAAGTAGATTCAATACTATAACAATGATACCTCCTATACTAACAGATATTTTTCCCACACCCTCACTGAAATCATGGCTTGCAGCACACATATACAACCCTTCGTCTGCCCTTTGTAAATTGGTTATTGTAAGTATTGGATGAAATAGTGTTCCTGATCTTCCAAATTTACTACCATTTGTAAAATCAATTACAACACTTGTATTTTGGTATGCTCTCTTCCAAATTGTATTTCGTATGTTTGGTTTTGATGTTATCAAACCTTCCAGATTCACAGTACTACCTATCCCAGCTACGTTATTTCCAGACATACGAATGAATGGTTTACCTGTAAAAATACATTTGAGTATATCAAGATATAAAGAACAGAGCTTTTGAACACAAAATAATCCAACATTCCCTCCTTAGATTTATTTTATGTTGAAATTTTTAAGGTAATATATTAGACACGTGGAATCATACGTAGAATTACAGGAGATAGACAGTACCACAGATTCAATAAACCACCAACACTCGGCTCCTCCGAAAACACAAAACCAGGGTTATACATTTGTAACAATAACTAAAAACAAGATGTCATAGACTAGATAGTTTGACTTGGTATAAGGATAATCAAGTGATGAGACGTCACGGGGTTTACGGTCGGACAAACTTCCCCTGTTGCCTATCTTATTATATGCATTAAACAAAAGATCAATTGGTGGCATTCGGCTGTTGTCTGCTCTTTGGTCCATACATGTCCAAGACCAAACAAGATGTCAATATCAACGATATCGACCTTGTCGACACGATATCGAATCGATATCGACAAACGAATACACCGTGACAAAACCCACTGTCAATATCGACAATTTCGGTACGATATCGAATTGATATTGACGAATGAAGATAGCATGAAAATACATACTGTCGATATCGTCGATATCGACAATAACAACACGATATCGATTCGATATCGATAATTTCTGAATTAAAAAATGTATGAACAAACAAGACGTCGATATCGACAACAGCAATACGATATCGATTCGATATCGACATAGAAAATTTTAAACCTCTCCCCGATGATATATGGTTTATGGATATATATTAAAGGAGAAAAAAACATAGTCTTAAAAGAAGTGTTGACAACCAAAGACTATCTAACAAAAAGGGAAAAACAGAGGACAAAAGACAAACCCGGTAATAAATAAGACATACAAGGACAAACAACAACATTTGACATTGAAACTAAAGTTTTACATTCCAACCCAAGCCAGAAGTTTCAGGCAGTTGTTTAAATTATGGGATTTATTTCGATATCGACGATATCGACAACCAAGACAGAGGTTTTAGGTCGTTGTTCAAGCTTTGGGATGATTGTCGATATCGATTCGATATCGACAACCAAAACAGAGGTTTCAGGCTGTTGTTCAAGTTAAGGGATGTTAATCGATATCGATTCGATATCGTTGATATCGTCGATATTGACAGTAAAGATAGAGGTTTAGGGATATGGAATGCTTGTCGATATCGATTTGATATCAGCATTCAAGACAGAGGATTCAGGCCATGTGGACATAACAACATACATAGTACGAAAAGTCGTGTATCGATATCGAATCAACATCGTGTCTTGGACATACCTCCTTTAGTCGGGTTGTTGTCTCTTTGACACGTTCCCAGTTTCCATTCTTAATTTTATATCATCAACCACATTTTTCCAAAAAAATAATGTAATGTAATGTATGTATATTCTGTGATTATTCTTGATATAAAGTAGTTTCTTAATTTTATTCCTAACAGGTTTCAGCTTTCTTAAAAGCTGTGGACTGCTGCGCTCTATACTAATTTAAGGTAATATGTGTGCATGTGGTTGTTGATTTAGTATTGAAAATGTGGTATTTTTAGTGTTTGATTGTATTAAAATGGTTTTACTTTAAGAATGGGCGTAATGGGTGTGCCTCTTTTGAGGTTTGCCTAGATTGGCAAAAGTTATAAAATACAGATAATGCATTGTTGTAAACATTGTACAGGAACATTGTTCAGCAAAATAAATCGTGCATACTGCATACTGCAGATTGATAAGCAAACAAACACGTAATAATAGTTGATATTTCAATATTGAATTCAGTGTGCATAAAACACGAACATGAGTTATAGACAGTTGATCGGAACTGAAATGCACATAGTTAATTTTCCGGCATTTGACGCCTTATCCTGAGACGAGAACAGTCTGTAATTCTTTCTCTCATTTAAGCCAATAGTTGTTGCTGTATCACAGCCGCATTATAAAGCAACCAATCAGAATCTATATGTGATAAGTAGTTATTTCAAGATGGTGTATATGTAGACTATAACTAATAGCTCCGCGCCGTGATGCGAAGAAACCGTGATGCGAAGCAAACACGATAATAATTGTACTTACTCCATGTAAACAAAAAAATATCCACATAGGAAGATCCAACTTCATTGTAAACAAAACACCGATATGTACCATCATCAGAAGCTGTAATGTTATTTATACTTAGAGAAGGTGTTTTTGTGTTACCATCACTGTATCTACTGCCAAAAAGGGTTTGACCATTTCTTGACCAAATAACAGCTTTCAATGGCGGGACTGCAGTGACAATGGTGACCGTCATGTTTACGTTATTCCCAATTTGTACATTGACTACTGTTTCATTGGCAATTATTATTGGAATATCTGCAATTTGTAAAGCATTCAAAAATAAAAAAATGTGCATATTCAGGTAATAGAATATATTACATTGGTTGCAATGAATTACTTTGATGTCCCAGTGAAATAAAAACCGATGATTTCACATGTGAAGTAAACGTGATTATATCACTCCTCTGACGTCATACGCGCATTCGTGAATTAATGTGTTGTTCGGTCACTCGTTGAATATTTTTCTCTATTTGAATTTTTCGATTAGTTATTCTATAAATAATTTGAATGCATTGAATATCAAAATATGGAAACATCAAATGGTTACCAATTAGACAATTTATTAAAAAAAAAAAATTTTAAAATGTCAGAAGATGATAATAATTACAGGTTATCATACGACCTTCAACAATGAACGAAACCCATAACGTATTTTAAGCAATAAAAACATACTAATTACAACAACAAAAATTGATTTTATGTTGAACTGTAAGTCAGTATCAATTTAACGGTTCTTACCAGTGGTTTCACTAACTGTTGAGTATAAACTACAACAGAGGACATACAATATCATAGATAATTCCATCGTGATAATGATGTACCAATTTTTGTCTGAAAGAGAAAAAAACACGACTTTTCATTAAAGAAACACAAATATGGCAGAATTATAAATATATCAAAAGTATGTTCAACGTCTTTCTAAATTATTATTAATGAGATATGTGTAATCTGCTTAAATTTCGTAAAAATATACTTGTAAAACTGTTTTAAAATTGTAGTTGTGCGTTATAAGAATAATTCCGTTTTGTGAAAGGTAGCCGAACTACCTGTAGCAAATAAATAATTACCTATTGATCAAATGATGTATCACTGCTTTGGTTTAATGTCACTTCTCATTTTAACGAGTTGTTTTGCATGCATTTCCTCCTTACTTATTAACAGATTTACTTTCGGTCACAAGATCAGTATCAATTTTACTTTGTATGAAAAAGTAACAAATATTTCCTTTTTATTTTATTTTTAATAAGTGATCTATTCAATCATGACCTATTGAATGCATGACTACCTATATTCAGTTATAAACACATTGACACACACTACATCATATTATAAGAACATAGGGAAGAAAACAATATTCATACACTAATTCATTCAATATCTAAATATAATATAAAAACAAGGTGATATGGTTTGATTTCTACCATTCCACCCAAATGAAGTGAATGTTAGCATTTAAAGGTAATTATATGACCTTCAACAATGAGAAAAACATATACCATTTAGTCAGCTATATTTTGTTTTAAAATGTGTTTGTATGGTTCGATATGATAGTATTATTTTATGAAACAATGCTTTTGTTTCGGTTTCTCTTGTATGTGTACTTGTTAATGGTTGCTTGCTGTTGTCAATTCCTCAATTTTATTTTCTTTCTAGTTGCAAGACAATAATTCAAAGACAACTGGCATTATAATTTATATTATATTGTAACTGACATTTTCATTAGAATAATCGACATTCTGCATGATCCTTCAAAAATTAGAACAAAATATATTTGTATCTACAAAAGGATTACGGTATAGATATACAATAAAGAAAACCTTGATATTGAGAGTTCGACTTTTGGCGATCCCTATATGCTTTTACAAGTATTGTAGCTTTGTGTAGAGCTATCATATTTACACCCACTAGCATCTTCATCAGTGTTGAAAAAATTGTTTAATTAGTTGGGTTTTTTTTTTGTTTGTTCATTAACTGATTTTGTGTCATGGATGGATACTCTATATCCTTTGTTTTTGTCTATTATAGAAAACTAAAGACTGAACAACACGAAACCAACCGGAAACCAGGGCTGATCTCAAGACCCGGAACGATTATTTTTTATATACATTTCTATAAGTTATATTTATTTATAAATAGTTTGTACAAAGAAATTAAACGAGGTTTCAGTATAGGTTCATGTAGATTTTGATATTTGAAACATGTCTGCTCTGTTTGATTTTCTCTTTGATATTTGGTATATTTCTGCCCTGTTAGATTTTTCTTTTTATATTTGGAACATTTCTGCTCTGTTCGATTTTCTTTTTACTATTATATATAGCCAAGCTGTGATCAAATTTGCCAAGTGGTGTCAGAAGAAGAGGTTTTTGTCAATTGCAACCGACGACGGACGGCGGATAAAAGTAGTAAATTAAAGAGAAAAAACAACACATCATATTCTGAGATTGAAAAAAACGATTTCTTGTACAAAAAAGATGTTTCTTTAATAATAATTCATTTATCATTCAATAGAACACCAAAGGTGCATTATTTACAACATGGACTAAACATAATACACTTTTTTACACAAAAATTTGCGATAACAAATGGAGTCATTACCTATTTACAGTTTCAATATCTAATTTTGATATCAACTGATAGTATTACGTTTATCTCTTACTTCCATTACACAGGTTACTTTTACTTTAATACTGAATGTAACCTCTATTTGAGAGCATTTTCAATATGGATACAAGTCACTCCTTTGACAGGAGAATCAGAAGTGCAATTTGGAGCCGAAATGTCGACCAGCTTATTTATTTGTGTCGAACTCGTTCTTACAGAAAACGAATCGTAGAATTCAAAAGCAAAGGCTATGGATTGGTACATGTTGCGGCGATGTTTGGTTCTGTAGCTTTACTTGAATATTTACTTACACTAGGCGTTAATGTCAAAACAAAGACGGACAAGTTGCATGACGCGGAGAAGAACACTTTGTTAATTGCATGTGAACATGGTAACTTTGAATTTGTAAATTATCTCCTTCGTCATGTAAGTGATGGTTCATACAGGAATGCTTATATATATCAGGGAAATAATTACAAGAATGCACTGTATTATGCGGCGAAGGTTGGAAATTTAGACATTGTAAGGCTGTTGATAAGAGTTGGACATCTAAATATCAATAAAGTTTTTCAAAACAATAAAACTATATTGCTTACATTAATAGAAGAAGAAGACAACAAAGCAGTAAATGTTTTGTGTCAATGTAAGGCAAACGTTAATATTGGTTGGCTTGAAGGACGTCGTCAAGCCATTCATATAGCAGCGGAGAAAAGGGATGGAGGGGAATTGCTCACTTTACTGCTGTCTTGTGGTGCTTCTGTAAATAAGCCATGGGGGAATCAACAGCCTCTTTTTATTGCAGTGAAGCATGGCTTAGTGAAAAACGCTAGAGTCCTTTTAAAAGCGGGAGCGGATGTTCATTCCAGAGGATCTTCTGCAAAAATGGGACTTATTAGTTGTTTCTGCTTAGCAGCCATCAAATGCCCACAACTCATTTCAGACTTTCTGTCCCATGGGACTGACCCTAACGATGTATTTGATAGAAGTGGAGACTCTATTTTAACTCTTGTCACTGAAAATGTACTACGAAGAGAAAAATCAGCAGAAGTATATTTTCAATATGGTAAGATATAAAAACGAAATTAAAGTGTCCTTGAAGACACATGTGATCGCCTAAAAAGGAAATAAATGTCCAATTTATTCGAGCATCACGTGACCTCATCCAAAATAGACAAAATATCGCTAAGTTTTCATACAAATTTAAACAAATGCATACACGACAAATGAAAAATCCTGAAGTCCGAGGTAGCATAGAACAAATAGAATTCATAAACGGATGATGCTGGTATCTGATTCAATTCTTATTAGGACATCCAAGGCGTCCATTTGACTGTACGGTGTGTATATATACGCAGACAAGTCCGGTCAGAATATATAATATTAATTCCGCCGCCTCGCACAGAGAAAGTGCCATGCAATTAACCAATCAACCAACTAATCAACCAATCGTTCAATTATGCAGGTGTCCAGTCCATGCATGTGTTTAATAGGGTATTAGGAATATCTCTTTGTTTTTCACTTGTTCCTATTAAGGCTCGATCAACCGTTTACAATTTTTTTTTAAACAATAGATTAATATTTATTCTCGAATTTGTTACGCTTATATTTAAGCAAATTTACATTACATATGTTGTTAAAAAAAATGATGGGAATGTTTAATTAATAACTATATGTTAAAACATCGTTTTCATATTAAAATTTTTAATGCACCAAAGATGATGTCCTCTATCTTTAAATGCGTTGAATTGTGCTTCTATAACTTAAGAAAGTTCATGTTTTAAAATCGAAAATGCTTTACTTTTCGTACATTTCTTATACATGTATGCATTGATTAATCCGAACGATTCTACAAAACAACTTGAAGCATAATTTTGGGATTTTCAAACCTCATTTGAAATCTTACTGACTTCTTAAAAATACTACATCACAGTATACGATTTATCCTTGTTTATCGTATCATTTGCGGAAGTAACTGCCAAGTTATTATTTTAAAATAATTTTGTACATTTGTCAGGTCGATCATTGCTTTTCCATTTGGTTTTAATTTTGTATGTCATGGCCTTTTATAGCTTGCTATTTTTGTATAGTCTTTGCTTATTGTTGAAGGTTTAACAGTAATATGTGATTTCTAACATTTTCATCTCTGGTTGATTGGTGTATCACTGACAATTATACCACATTTCCGTATTTTTATGTATGGTCCCTATATCCAGTATAACTATGAAATTGCGTACTGACTGTTAAAAAAATCCCCCCCCCTTTTTTTCTTCCCTAAAACAAAAATCAAATCCGTTTATACAATATGTCATGCTGAGAAAAAATCTGCATTTGTGTTTTGATGACTTTTGAAATGTGTTGGCAGAAATAATAAATATATAATACAATAAAATATTTGTTACAAATTACGTGTTAAAGGTAAATAGAGAAATATAAAATTATCTCACAATCATGTGCTAAACAAATCGTATTACGTTATCAAATAATACTTTTACTGCATATTTGATTTATCTCAAAACAGATAACGATAATTAAAACCGTCTACATGTAAACGCCAGTAGTATCAGATTATAACATGGCATTTTTCATATCGCATGTATTATCAGCCCTATGTTCAATATCAGCCCAAGAGCCGCATGGCTCGAGGGTTGACATTGACCGAGGGCTGATAATACATGCGATATGAAAAATGACATGTTATGATCTTTTTATCATATGCTTCAACAATTGAGAAAAGTAACAGATTCATATAATTGATCCTTTTACGTGGTTCTCAAATAGAAGTTAAAAGAGTGAAAAATTCACGGATGTCGGACCCCAAATTTAGTACATTCGATATGAAATCTCTTTATCATATGCCTCAACAGAGAAGAAAAGCATTTTAATATGGACAAATCGACAAAAAAAAATAATTCAACAATATACTTAATGAATAATGTTTAAAAAGGTTAACTTTTTCAAAGTAACTTTCTAAATTATGTTTGCAACTTTTAAAAAATGCATTTTTTTTTTTTATTATTATTTTACACAATATACTTTTCAGTATCCAAATACTAAAAGTAATTGATTCGTACACTACTTAAAGTTTTTGTAATGTTTTTCACTGAAAACGTAGCATTGGGGTGTATTTTCAGGAATATGCCGAGTATCACCAGAATGCCAGGCGATAACGTTACGGAAAGGCATGTGATAACAATCGAAGCATGTGATAAACATGTCATATTAGCCCTCTAAGCACCAATTCGAAAAATATGAAATTTACGTAAATTTAATGCTATTATCATACAGTAAAAAATATATGTAAATTAGTATAAGTATATGATAATGCAAGTTATCTCATTAGAACTATATATAACATGCCGATATATACGGCTGTCATTCTGTATATCGTGACAAAAGCGTGACAGAATTACAATTGAATCGCTAGGGATTTTGTTTCGAATTACGAACGCAATCAACAATATTTATTTTTAAACTACAAAATTTCTACAAAAATCAGTCGTATTTAAAAAGACAGAACAAATCAGAAAACAACAAAAATATTATTAAAACACAGTAATTCTGCGCACTAATTGATAACGAAATACGCAGTACTTTTTATGAAAACACAAAAGGCGGCATGCATGCAAGTCTTAATCACGAAAAATATACGTCTTAGAACTGTAACATTCCAATAATATTTATAATATATATGGGATGTAGCGGCATGGTATATAACATTATCATCCTTTAGACAGACAAAATAGCTATTCTGAAAAGTACATTATCTATTTGCAACTATGTACTGTGTTACAACCCTAGATAAATCCAATGAGGAAAAGCCTTACATTGACCACCGAAAGCTACATGTATGTGTGTGTGTAGCCTAGGTGTTCGAGATCACTGGACACAGTGAAGGCGGTGCAAGCGGTGTTGCAACAATAAGGTCACAGAAGCAAGAGTTAGAATCCTATTGTAGAAAGAACAAAAATTTGATAACGCAAATTTGAAATTCTAACATTGTTGGGGCTTATTGGAGACGAATTATTATATTTATCATATACTTGTATAAAATATTACTAAAATTTTACAGTTCAATAACATTTGAAAATATCAAAAGGCTATGAAAGGATTACTAGGTTTATCATATACTTAGACTTAATAACATATGATTTTTACCGTATGATAATAGCATTAAATTAAAGTATTTTCTATATTTTTCGAATTGGTGCTTAGCGGGCTGATATGAAAAGTTTATCACATGCTTCGATTGTTATCACATGCCTTTCCGTAACGTTATCACATTGCATTCCGGTGATACTCGTCAAATTCCGGAAAATACACCTTAATGCTACGTTTTCAGTGAAAAACATTACAAAGTAGTGTACAAAACAATTATATGAATACTGGAAAGTATATTGTGTAAAATAATTAAATTGAATTTAAAAAAAAATATTAAATAAATGCATTTTTTAAGTTTTTCTGAAACATTATAATTTAGAAAGTTACTTTAAAAAAAGTTGACTTTTCCAAACAATTTTCATTATGTATATTGTTGAATTATTTTTTTGTCGATTCGTCCATATTAAAATGGTTTTTTTTTCTCTCTGTTGAGGCATAATTATGATAGAAAGATTTCTTATTGAATGTATCAAATTTTGGGTCCGACGTCCGTGAACTTTTTACTCTTTCAAGATCTTTTCGGGAACCACGTAGAAGGATCAATATATGAATCTGTTATTTTTCTCTACTGTTGAAGCATATGATAAAAAGATCATAACATGTCATTTTTCATATCGCATGTATTATCAGCCCTCGGTCAATATCAGCCCTCGAGCCATGCGGCTCTTGGGCTGATATTGAACCTAGGGCTGATAATACATGCGATATGAAAAATGCCATGTAATAATCTGATATTATTGACCAGATTCCTAAGAAACTCCATAGCGGGCTGATAAAGGTACCTTTATTGACTGCTTCCGGAATGTTATTACATGCCTTTCCGTTAATTTCCGTGACGTTTATCTCATGCAACTTCGTGCATTTCCGGAAATTTGTTTGAAACGACAAAAGAACGCGGAAAACGGCAAGTGATAAGACTTTTCACAAAATGTTCGAGGAGCAAAAAAGATTTAAGTTAAATATGTTTTGAAAGACATAAATGAGGTAACAATATTATTGAAGAACATGATAATTGTTGTGACAAGATAAATAAAATGCTTGTTATATCAATAAAAACAATTAAAGTTAAGATTTTTTTTTGGTTGTTGGCTGTAAATATTATCTGAAAGTGCAAAGACAAACAAAATTAAATTTTAATAGTTCTTGTCTGTATTTCTTCTGCTGAAGTATATGATAAAAAGATAATTACATGTCATTTTTCATATCAGACCCTTTATCGGCCCTCGTTCATATTAGCCCTCGATCCTGCGGCTTTTGGGCTGATATCATAACCTTGGGCCGATAAAGGGTCTGATATGAAAAATTCCATGTAATAATCAATACTTATCACATATTTTGTACTGATATGTACGTTTTTGCATGGCCAATAATAGCCGGAAGTCAAGGTTGGTTATCAGCCCTCGGGGCCGATATCGATATCAGCCCTCGAAATCCATATATCAAGTTGAACACAATGAAAAGAAATTTAGAAAGTTACGAATCTGCTGTAGAAGAAAAAAGTAGAAATCAACAGAGAAAATCACAAAAGTTCCCGTAAAATTTTGACGTCATAAAGAATTTATAAAATATATGACGCCACACTGGAATGAGTAGCGATATAGAATTCTTCTTAAGCATTTTTAACATTTGTAATGTAACATTTTAAAGTCGTTTCATATTTGCAATTCTTAGAATTAATATATTTATTGTTAATCATTTCTGAAACTTTTCACAAAACGTTGTTTACCTACTGTGATACGAACTTTTTAAAACTCACAGTGATAAATTTTTTATTTTATTTTCGTTAAATATCTTTTTGATTTTTGATGAAATATCAAACATAATTTGGTGTAAGCTGTTTGTTTTCTCTTGCTTAAAAATATGTGATAAATAGATTATTACATGTCATTTTTCATATGGTCCCTGGTATCAGCCCACGACCCATATCAAGCCCTCGGGCTAAAGCCCTCTGGCTTGATATGGGAGTCTAGGGCTGATACCAGGGCAATATGAAAAATGCCATGTAATAATCTATAAATATATAAAGTTTGTCTTAAAGTTATAACATGTTCAGACTTGCCGTCCAATAAAATTTAATTTGATGTCACGGAATGATAATTAACATTATCATCCTTCACTAGGCATTATCATCCTTCACTACAGGCAACATAGTTGATCTGAAAGGTACATCATGTACTGTGTTACAACCCTAGATAAAGCCGACGAGGAAAGGCACTACGACCAGCGAAAGCTGTATGTGTATGTAGCCTAGGTTGTCGAGTGGTTTAGGGAGCTGAACACCATATGGTGCATGTGGTGTTACCACGATTTCACAGAAGCAAGGGCTCATTTCCCGCTGAGGATATAATAAACATTTGCTTAAATTTAAATATCTAAATTGTTCGGCTAATTTGAGATGAATTATATAGATATAGTTGGATATATATATGCAATATGCCACATTCAAAGCGTATGTGTTCAATAGAACGTAATGGTGTTTTCCTAGGTATAGGTTCCAATTATTTCAGAAAAAGTAGGATTTTATGATGTTTAACAAATTAATTATAAATATAATCGTGAAAGATCAGGCACACTTTTAATGTAAACATGATAGATGGTTCATTACATTTGCGCGTAAAAATCCTAACGTTTG
Organism: Mytilus edulis; assembly: GCA_019925275.1. Taxonomy (NCBI): domain Eukaryota; kingdom Metazoa; phylum Mollusca; class Bivalvia; order Mytilida; family Mytilidae; genus Mytilus; species Mytilus edulis. The sequence continues at coordinate 105,583,625 of CM034351.1, forward strand.
CGAGCGTCTTTTGATTACATTTTCGAAGTTAATTTTACGGGTAAATACAAGTAGATTAACCTTATTTATTTATTTATTTAACTTCTATTTATTGACCTCAATTAGCGCTTCTTCTTCCATATTCACCAATTCACAAAGGAAGAAGCTTGGTAGTTATGTCGGCTGTCGCTTTTCTCTTCGAAACCGCACTGATTATTTGCTTCTCAAGCTTTCCAGAATCTGAAACAGTTACCGCTTAGAAAGTGGTATAAACAAAGTTGCTTGTTCGACATTATGACATCTTTTATTAACTGTAATACCTTTTTAATATATTGTACTTAAGGACAATACATTTATCAGATGAATATAGAAGGTATAATATTTCACAGGTACCGTATACCATCTGAACAAACATAGTGTCTGAACTGCAATTCTTGTAAGTTGACTTTCGAATGTTTTGATAAAATGACCGCATCATTAATCAAACTGATTTTAAATCAATATACTAGAATCAAATGTAAAACACTTAGTTGCATCTTCTTAATATGTTGAATGCAAAAACAAGTTTTTGAAATATACTATCTCAACATGAAATATCTTAATACTGACAGTCGATTAAAAAAATGTGAAAATAGTTTCAGACTTGCTTTCTCATGGTGCGGACCCAAACCATGTGAGGAATGGAGAAGATTCACTTTTGATTAAGGCTGTTACCAAAAGATGTCATCGACTTTCTCGTGTACTTTTGGAGGCAAATGCTGATGTAACGTACAAGAATTCAGACGGACTGACGGCGTTTGATATATTTACAGGTAATTCATATTTGACAGTCTAGAAAATTGCGGATGAATTTTTTGCACACCCTTAGGTGCTAATATGGAACAATAATGTTACCATGTTTTACCAAAAATATGGCGATTATGGTTTAATTTAAATGTGGTCACATACACATTGTCATGTCCATATATTCTATTCTAAAGTAAGAGTACAATAAAGTAAAATGCGATTTTCTAAAGAATGGGAGTCTTTAGGCACACAAAATGCATTTGATAATAAGTGGTAAAAAAACTTATTTTCATTTAGCTGAAATACTGCATAGACAAAACAATCATATTTTAAAAAATGAGATTATAGGTTTATAAGACATGCAATTTTTTTTCTGAACATTACAAGTGGCCATCTTAATAAACGAAACGTAGATAAGAGTTGTATTTAGTTGCATAAACTATTAATCAAACAATTCAAAAAAAGTTCAAGTTGTATTTCAACTAGATATTGTTTTGAATTTTCCACTATAATATCTCAAACCTATAAAGGCTACTTCTGTCTATAATCAAAACATATAAATCTAATCCCGGACTACTTTTTGGCCATCTTTAGTCAGAGATACCATCAAGTACTGTTCAGACAAGGTGTATGTATAGTAAACTTGGTCAGTTAGGATTGAGACACCGTTCATATATAGCAGACATTGATATATATTCAGATTTGTGATTAATTTAGTTTGAACGGAGTGCTGTACAGACACTATTACGTTAGACACTGGAAAACAGCAGTAATTCAAGTTGGACAACATATACGGATCACATATGCCTCTTGTTTTATCTCGGTGCACTTTGATAATCCATAGCTCCTTCTTTGATCTTGCAACATGTTGTACTTTTGCAGTCACTTGGTGCCAGTTATTATCATTTTTCCAAAAAAATATAACATTGGTTCCCTAGGTTTTTTTATAATGAAAATTAAAATAGACGCATAATTTTGTTTTGTAGAACAATACAGTATTTTTTATTATGTTTTGTGGCGCAACTTAAAGTTTGTTTTAGAAAAAAAAATGTTTTATATTACGGTAACTAGATTTATAAATCTAGGTTGCAGCGGTTGACCAATGTTCAAATCTAAGATATCGATTAAGAAGATACAAAGATACAAAAATACAAAGATAACACACACAAAAACTTAAGAATTGCATGAACTCCATGAGCGTTACTGGGTAAGTCAGAAACAGGTCCGGTGTCATCCTGAAAACTATTATCAACTATAATAATACAATTAGCACGACATCGATCAAATGCAACACACGAAATTGAAATATAATATCCCTATCGACGAATGAATAAAAATAGACATAACACGACATGTAGCTCTGTATTTCTTCTGAATGATTACATACGTTTTTGTTTTGTGTGTGAGTATTTTTTATTTATTTTTTTGTTCTTCAGATTTATGTGTCGAGCAACTTTGTAAAGGATATTACACAGGTAGTATTTATTTAACGGTACTGTTAGTTCACGACCGACACTCGGCTAACCGAGAGATTGGTCGGTTAATCTATATTGAGTATGCGGCTATATGGGCGATTGGTCTGTTAATCGGGTTGGTTATACGTCTGTTAAGAGTAAAACATACAATTTTATGTTAAACTCTATCAAATATACATATTTTTGGCATATTATAAGAACCAAATCAAAAAAAGAAAAGTGTCTGACAAAATGATATCTATCATAGAATATTTTCCACCTGTAAAAACATTTCATAGTCTGCCCAGTTTTCAGTAAAACTAAAAGGCGTCGCGCAAGTATGTATAATTTATGCTTATACGCATAGCAATTTTTAAATAAAAGGCGAAACAAACAATTTTATATGTCATTTAAAGGACTCAGAATAGTACTTTGGTTCTAAAAAATAAATTGACATTAGTAAATATTTCATAATTGTAATATAACGTGAATAATACCACGTTTTAGTGAAAATTGTGGGAATAAAGTCTGTTAATGGTTTGGAAAATTGAAATTGTGTCAGTTAAGAGTTATTTAGCCAAGGCAATAGTAACTTGACAGTTTTGCTACATTTATATTTTCCCATTGAAAAATTAAAGAATGAGATGTTCTTGAGTAAAAAAAAATGACAATGCGGTGCAAATAACGTTCTAGTAAGAGCATTTTTATTTTGACTTTCTTTGCATTTTGTTGAAGGGTGTGTCACTTCAATATAGCATGATATGGATTGGCCGCTGGAATATGCATGCATTTAAAATCAACGTTTTAAATCAGCCTTAATTTTTGAATCTGTTCAAAGTAGCACGTTCTCAAATCCGACTGAAAGTGTCTTTCTAATACAACACAGGGGTACATATAACGTGTTGTCGTTCTCATATGCACATGATATTTGTCACTGGACGTTAACCACTGATTCGTCAGCATCATCCAATTGGTTGTTTTCATCTATTACTTAATGATCTGTTGCTTTCAAATCATTCTAAAGAAGTAAATGGAAAGGAGCGAATGCAGCTACATTTTGTTAACTTAAGATTTAATTCATTTTATTTCGTTTAGTTCCTTTCTACATAAGTGCAGATGAGAACTGCAGTTGTCCGCATGTAAACTTCTAGCATTCGTCACCAATATGAGAACATCGCAATCCGTTACTGTTTCAACACCCAGGAGTGTTTCATGTCTGTATTCTTAAACAATTATTATTTTTTCTCTCTTTTTTAGCACTGCATTAATCTCTACTGTCCTTATCTACTATTCTATATTCTGCGTCTCCATCTAGATTCTCGTGTATACCATGAGGGTCCGGATAGGGCCTGGTTGGTGTGTATTTCTTTATTCTTTAAATTGTTATGTCACTTTTCTCTACATTTTATTTATCTTACTCAGTATTATTAATTCGTATATTTTAGCCGTATTTGTCACAACTTTTTGAAATTTTTGATCCTCAATGCTCTTCAACTTTGTACTTGTTTGGCTTTTTAAATATTGTGATATGAGCGTCACTGATGAGTCTTATGTAGACGAAACGCGCGTCTGGCGTACTAAATTATAATCCTGGTACCTTTGATAACTATTTACACCACTGGGTCGATGCCACTGCTGGTGGACGTTTCGTCCCCGAGGGTATCACCAGCCCAGTAGTCAACACTTCGGTGTTAACTTGAATATCAATAATTTTGTCATTTTAATAAATTTCCTGTTTACCAAACTTTGAAATTTTCGAAAAACTAAGGATTTTCTTATTCCAGGCATAGATTACCTTAGCCGTATTTGTCACAACTTTTTGAAATTTTGGATCCTCAATGCTCTTCAACTTTGTACTTGTTTGGCTTTTTAAATATTTTGATATGAGCGTCACTGATGAGTCTTATGTAGACGAAACGCGCGTCTGGCGTACTAATTAATAATCCTGGTACCTTTGATAACTATTTACACCACTTGGTCGATGCCACTGCTGGTGGACGTTTCGTCCCCGAGGGTATCACCAGCCCAGTAGTCAACACTTCGGTGTTGACTTGAATATCAATAATTTGGTCATTTTAATAAATTTCCTGTTTACCAAACTTTGAAATTTTCGAAAAACTAAGGATTTTCTTATTCCAGGCATAGATTACCTTAGCCGTATTTGTCACAACTTTTTGAAATTTTGGATCCTCAATGCTCTTCAACTTTGTACTTGTTTGGCTTTTTAAATATTTTGATATGAGCGTCACTGATGAGTCTTATGTAGACGAAACGCGCGTCTGGCGTACTAAATTATAATCCTGGTACCTTTGATAACTATTTACACCACTGGGTCGATGCCACTGCTGGTGGACACTTCGGTGTTGACTTGAATATCAATAATTTGGTCATTTTAATAAATTTCCTGTTTACCAAACTTTGAAATTTTCGAAAAACTAAGGATTTTCTTATTCCAGGCATAGATTACCTTAGCCGTATTTGTCACAACTTTTTGAAATTTTGGATCCTCAATGCTCTTCAACTTTGTACTTGTTTAGCTTTTTAAATATTTTGATATGAGCGTCACTGATGAGTCTTATGTAGACGAAACGCGCGTCTGGCGTACTAAATTATAATCCTGGTACCTTTTTGAGAACTATTAACTTATTGATTCGTTCAGGGATAGTCACATGTCAAACTATATTTTCGAGGGTGATCAAAAACGGCGGATAGCAAAATGCAAATTGCACACCAAAAAGCATATTGTACGGTTTATTTATATGTCGTTAATGTATAGGAGACACTACACAATATGATATCTATAAAATTCAAACAAAATTAAATGACGATTTTGATACAAATATGGTTGGAAATTTTATAATATAACACTTATAGTTATAAATATATGATATCGGATATGTTCCTTACGTCGTTACTACAACCCCCTTCCCTTTCACAAATGTGACCTACCGAATTAGACTATTTACCGGATTTGTAATCACATAAGCAACACGAGGGGTGCCACATGTGAAGCAGGATTTGCTTACCCTTCCGGAGCACCAAAGATCACCCCTAGTTTTTTATGGGGTTCGTGTTGTTTATTCTTTAGTTTTCTATGTTGTGTCATGTGTACTATTGTTTTCTGTTTGTCTTTTTCATTTTTAGCCATGGCGTTGTCATTTTGTTTTAGATTTATGAGTTTGACTGTCCCTTTGGTATCTTTCGTCCCTCTTTTATAGCCTATGTATGAGGTCAATACAGGATATATCGACCCAAAGAAGTATTTCGACATAGGACTTCGTCCTCAGTCAATATACTTCTTTTAGGTCAATATGTTCTTGTATTGCCCTCATACAAAGGCTACAATTATATATTATTCCATTGTTTATACACATTGATAGTTTAATCAATATCTGATTGGTTGAGACTATCCCACGTGTCATTGAACACATCTTTATATCTCCCTGAGGCACGGGAAATAAATGTATATTATTCTTTCTCTATTCTTTATATTTTAGCATCCTAATATATTTTACTTACTGATGTTGAGATACATTACGACGTTTATCTCTGATTTATATACTGGTTACCAATGAAGATGACAAATTCGTGTCATTCATTATGTAAACAGAATCCATACGATATATGCTACCATTCTTGGATGAAATTAATATTACTTTAATAACACTTTTGGAAACCATTTTTATCAATTTTCAATTTCCATTGTCTAAATTGTTAATTGGTCATGTGCTGCTATCGTATATTTTATGTTTCATTGCTCATGTGTTGTTTCCGTATATTTTAGCTGCTCGTCTTGAGCCTACCCGTTTGATCCGATAACACCCCATATAGCAATAAAATAGTATTTGTATTGCCATTCATAACTCTTAACAGACCAATTAACAGACCGGGTTTTATACATCCGACCCATTAACAGACCAGGTTTTAAATCAAGATTGATTTATGTCACCAAAATACAGATTTTTGTGTAGATTTTTCACACAAAGATATCAATATTGTTAACAAACATAATGCCGGTCTTTTTTCAATGTTCAAAATATTGCATGCAAGTAAAATCAACCAACGTGTCATTTTTGCACATTTTGTGTGTGTAAAATGTGTATAAATTTATTGATGAGTAACCCGCCTTTTCATTTTATAGATCGTACATCGAAGCTAGAAAAATAATAATTACACCACTGGATTCAGTATATTGAATTGTTTTGTTAGACATGAATAATGTTTATAATAAAAATATATTTAAAAAGTTATACAATGAAACATGCTAAACTTTCAATGATTTTCTCGATAACACCTGATTAACAGACTTTAGCCAACCCGATTAACAGACCAACCGCCGATATAGCCGCATACTCAATATAGATTAACCGACCAATCTCTCGGTTAGCCGAGTGTCAGCCGTGTAGTTATGCTCTTCAACTCGTAATTTGCTTGGCCTTTAAAAGTGTTTTGATTCGAGAGTCACCGAAGAGTCTTTTTTTAGGCGAAACTCGCGTCTGACGTAAAATTTCCAATCCCGGTATCAGGGGGGAGTTTATTATAAAGAATCATAAAAGTACAAGCAATTTTAGGGTTTCAATATCAATACAAAGACGTTCATTATTCATAAAGCTTACACAATTGAGTGTCTAACACACTATTATTCTTCCATTTCTAAAATAAATATTTAGCCATTGTCATCTTTTAAAAAAAAAATACGTTAAAACACCAAAAATCAAATCAAAAATCAAAAATCTTTTAAAAATTTATTATCACATTTTGGTAATATTTAATAAAAAGTCAGGAATGTGGCAGTTTTTGTCCATTCGTTTGATGTGTTTGAGCTTTTGATTTTGCCATTTGAATACGGACTTGACGTTTTGAATTTTCCTCGGAGTTCAGTATTTTTGTGATTTTACTTTTTTTTTAGATAGATATAAATCCTACAAAAACATTATTAGAACATTAAAAATTTTATTTATGGAAAATTATATAACTGCAATGTGTTTTCCTAAAAAGAATTTAGTACACGGAGAAAATAACACATTAACTTTTATGCTAATCAGTATAATTTCTGCGGTAACCTGGAATATTTCCACATTGATTTTGGTTACTGTTTGATATGCCTTGAAATTTACAGAAGCGGCAGAAATGTATGTTTTGAGGAGTTTCTTTAATTCTGGAATTGATATGAACCAACCAATAAAATGTGGACTGTACCCTTTGACGATAGTAATTTGGCTACAAAGCTATTGCATGGCAAAATGGATGGTTGAAAATGGAGCAAATGTAGATGTAAAGGATAATCCAGACAACAAATTTCTACAAAAACTGACAGGAAAAGGTAAAAAAAATCTTATTTAAAAAAAAAAAAACTATTTATGGATTATTTTTAATTATACATGTAGATTTATGTCTGATTTTTGCATAATTTTGTTTACATCAAAATACGATTAAAGGCAGTGACGACATTATGAGAACTAATTTGTATCAGGATAATTTGGATTATATTTATATCACGAGGGCGTTTGACCGTTACGAATAACGATACATGTACATAATTCAAAGTCTAAGTCAAAATAACAGCCCAACAATGTTAGATCTGTTCTTCCCTAGCCGGGACTCGAACTGATGCTACTGAGATATCGTGGCACCAAATCGCATTGCACTGTACCCGACACTCTAGACCAATCGACCACCTAGGCTCTTTATATAATATGTCTTTTCAAAGTGCACCCAATAGAAAGTTCTTTTGATCAGCGTCTACAGAACATATAATATATTTAACATAAATTTAAACTTCAACTTTGTGGTGATATAGGCAGTTGTCTGCCTTCTTTGTTTCTTTTTATTTCTGCGTTCTGTCTGTTTCTATTATTTTTTTTTTAAATGAAACACAATTGTTTTAGCAGACAAACATCAAAATTCACAGCTGGCCTGTAAGGAACAGAATGGATTATACGAAAAGGCACAGGATAGCTCTTCTGGCGAACACTCTTTACTAACCAGAATAATATGTCATATGTCAAATATGAGTGAAACAATGAAAGACGAATTTGTCCATCTTCTTCTTAATAGTGGGGCTGATCCCAATCTTGAAAAAATGGGACAGGATTCCCCGCTAATATGTGCTGTGAAACTTAATAAACCAGAACTGGTGAAAACTCTGCTTAGATTTGGTGCAGATGTGAATCATGTCGGTCTTTACAATAACACAGCTCTACAGATATGTTGTTCTACTCACAGGGGTACGTTTCGAAAAGTAATGATATTTCACTTTACTGCATGAAACATTTTATAACTGTTAATAACTATATGCAATGCTATTGTAGTTGTAACCGTGTATCTGTCATTTATATATTTTAATTAAAACAGAAGCAAAAGATATCAAAGGGACATACAAACTCACAAGTAAAAAAAACTGATAACGCCATATGGCAAAAAAACAAAAGACAAACAGACAAATAACAGTACACAAAACACAACATAGTCAAATTGAACTTCAAATTAGAAAAGAAAAATAGGAAGACTTATATACTCGAATGTTTAGGAGGTTTTACTGTAAAACAAGTGTACAAGAGTGCCTTGTAAATACTATCCTTCATCTTATCAAAAGGATTCAAAGAGGCACTGCTATTGCATTATTGTCTTCCCGTACTCTATTTCGCGAACAGCTTTTCCGTATGTAGACCCCTTAACCCCGAGTTCTCTCATTATAACTACAATCGCACAATGCAAGTGCGTCAGGAAACAATCTTAACGAAGAAAAGGTAAACAAACGTGAACTGGAAAGTATATTGTGTTTATTGATTCTGAAAGCTAAATTCAAAAATCTAATCATCTAACAACTGTTATGAAAAAATTAAATTAACAAATGAAAACGCTTGGCAAATATAAAACAAAATTAACATTGCTCTATCAGTTCACTTATGTTGCACTTGCTTCTGCATTGATTGATTATCACGGTGGACCTCGGCAACAAAAGATGAAGTTATACAGCAGGGAAAATGTTCAGAAAATGAAATATATTTTGTTGGTAGTACGTTTACGTTATGGATCCATAATAAATAATTTAGTTAAGTATATATCCATGCATTGATTAAATTATTTCGTTAACATGATAATTATTTGTGTATTCGCAACTTGTTGAAACTCGGGGCGAGATAAATAACTTATTGAATATTTAAGTTTTAGATATACAGGCTTTTTTTATGTTTTTTACGTTCATAAAGCAGCTCTGTCTGTTTCGGTTTTTATACATCTATGGCTTTCAAATATTTGGCTCAGAGCGTTCTTGATGAAAGTTAATCCCAAAAAGCGATCTGGACGCTGAGAATTTATAAAGTGTTGTCTTCATGTTTCATCTCCGGGTTATTGCCTTACCTTTGCTGGAAGACTATCAGTACACGATGGTATTGTCGGCTCAGTAGTCGGTAATTTGGTACTGATATTATTTCTTTAACAAACCTTTCAAAAATTGTCTGTCTATAAATTGATGAATCTTAAATTAAGAAATTTTGGTTTTAACTTTCTGAGATAAAGCTGACCTTTTAGATATTTGGCTATTGTATTAGGTCATTAAAGTCATATAGCTTTTCAAATGTGTTGGTTCTAATATATCTTTGGCTTCCAAATATCCGGCTTCGAACGTTCACGTAAACATCCCCCCTTTCCCCAAAAGCGCTTTAGACGTATTCAATTTATAAAGTACTGTTTTCACTTATTTGATAAACATGTTTACCTCTACTGGCAAAGTATTCTAGACAAAATCATTCTCATTTCGTTTTTCACAGATGAGCTGATTCTTGAGAACCTGTTAAATAAAAGGGCACTTGTTAATGTTACGGATGAAAAAGGCAATACACCTCTAACAAATATCTTGAAACTTTTCATTATAACCTGGTATTTCCCCCTTGATGTAGGTCATATAATACGACGTCTTCTCAGTGCCGGAGCTGTAACAAGTAAAGAATATTTGAATGAAGGTTTGATGATGTTTGCTAAAATAGGAGATTTCAAGACAATGGAATTTATCATACGTTACGGAGCAGATAAACATACAGTAGACAGTTACGGGAACACAATTCTACATGTATGCTTGTCCAACAGTAAGTTTTCTTCAGAAGTAGATGAGAATAGTGTTAACGAATAAAATAGACCTTTGTTACAAAAACAATAAAAGTAAAGAATATAAATGAAGTTACAGATCAGAAATAACATAATTAGAGACCCATCAGAACCTGCATCACTCACCTGTCAAAATTTTGTCATTTTGAAATCAATTTTACCTTGTTCCGAAAACGAGTAACACGTTTTTTTTATTTAAACAGAAAATTCCATTAACGAATGGATAACAACTGTCATATTCCTAACTTCGAACTGGCATTTTGTTATGAAGAAAATAGTGGATTGAACCTGGTTTTATAGCTAGCTAAACCTCTCACTTGTATAACAGTCGCATCAAATTCCATTATATCGAAAACGATGCGTGAACAAAACAAACAGACATAATCGGTAAAAATGTCAAATATACAGCAGTCAACATTTTTTTAAACCATATTATAAATTACTTGCAGTTATCACTAAAGTATATTTTATCAACGGCGGCCATGTTGGTCGTCGTTTGATTGTACAAATCTACAAATTGGTAATCTCTATATAATACCCTTCTATTCAGACCGATTATTGTTACAACTGGTTTGATGTGCTTATCTAGGAACTGTGACCACAAGCATATATCAAAATTAAGATTTTATAATGCAATCAAAACAAATATCAAATATGAACAATTTCGTAAAACAACAAAAACAAAATCTCAAGAAGGTCAAGAACAAAAATCTCACCAGATAATAAAGTTATAACAAGTAAATAAAGAGGGTTTTTTGTTTTATTCTCATTAGAATTAGTTGTAATACAAGTGGATTCTGATTTTGATAACTATGTATGAAGCAAGGGAAATACATGTATAATCACCATTTGTCGTTTTTCTCATAGTATCGCACGTGTTCACATTTCAAAAACTAAATTGACAAAAATGTCATTTCTATTAACCTTTTCTCTAAAATTGATATGTACTAAGGTATCATTTGTAAGCAATTAAAGGGTACTTGTCTTATACAATATTGTTGAATTTAATGTACGAATTGAACTAACCCGTGTTTATACTGAAATGATGGACCGGAATGGCTTATGAAAGCAGAATGTCGTATATATTACGTTTTGTTTTACGTACCAAAAAAGCAAGTCTTCTTTCTACAACTAAAAAACATATGTTGTCATCAATGATTTCTCACAAAACACGTATCAATGAAACGAGACACAAACGAATTGTCTCAGATATTACTAATGAATAAATGCTTATTTTTTTAATGCTGCTTGTGATTCTCACTTTCAGGTTTAGATGGAGCACTCGATTTTATAAAATCCTACGTTAAACATGGCGGGGAACTCAATATACGAAACAATAATGGTGATTACTTCCTTCGTTCTTTGATATCTGATATCTCCGATACTTTTTTGTCACGGGGTGGAAGGACTAATAAGGAGACTGTAAAAGAAAGAGACAATCGAGTTGCAAACATTGTGTTATATTCCTTAGAACATAATGCTCGTGATGTTCCTGATGTGGATGGGAATACATTGTTGCATCATGCTGCCAAGCGTGGATTCAATAAAACAGTAAGTCTGCTGATGAAAAGGGGATGGAATGCATTGGATAGGAATAAAGACGAAAATACTGCTCTGCATTTAACTCTAAAATCTCGTGAGTATAGTTTGCTAAAAAGTTAAATTTCTCTATCATGAACTGTTTTAGTTGTACACATCTTTTTGACGATGAAGGTAATAATCTATATTCTTAAATAAAACAATTGAACACAATACAGAAAAATGCAACCGCTTAGCCTTATGACTGTGTTTTTTCTTCCATAGTTTTAATATATCAATGATTTTCTGTATATAACGGAACTCTTGTTTCATTTATTACGGTCTATACTTACTGCTGTGTATCATATTACATCATCTTGTCTTTATAACAAACTGTTCTAAAATTGTCCGTTAATAGATTTTGTTATTAGACACTATGATTTCAACTCCCTCAGACAAAGTTGATCTTTGATGGATTTGGCTATTATTAAGGTCCTTTTTGGTAATATAGCTCTTTAATTATTTCGGTTTGATATATTAATGGCTTTCTAATACTTGGCTTTGAGCGTTCCTGATGAAGGTGAATCTAGAAAAGCGCATCGGACGCAAGAAATTTATCGAGTGTTGTTTTGATTTTTTCTGCATTTCGGGTTTTGCACATGATCACTTTTGAATGAGGCAAATCGGGAATTTACACAGACCATCGCACATTCTTTATTTTTACTTCAATTTTTTTAAATAAAAAGAGATAAACCAGAACTGCATTTTGTTCTATAAGTGCTATTCTTCTGTATACATTAGTATAAGATGCGCCTATCATTTCAGGATTTGACAATTGCTCGTTTATTTTTATCTTTTTGTCATATTGATGAAAATCTTCATTGCATTTTCATTCACATGATTTTCACATTTGATGCTTTCATATTTATCATACAGTATTTATATCTGATGTGCTCCAATATAGAATAAGCGTACCGGTCTTAACAGTCCTATATTGGGTTGGTATATAAAATGCAAAGTGTATTACTCAACAAACCTTTTGAGGATTGTTACGTAAATATATTACGGGTTTTGCGTTTTTCTTTTAATATTTTGTAAATACTTTAATTTTAGCATTATCCAACGTATCATTGGTTGTAACGGAATTGCTGAAGGGTGACAAATCTAGGTTTGGAATGAATAAATGTGGTCAAAGTGTATTATACCTAGCTACACTTGTCAACAGAAAGATGTCCGGTGATAATGTTTCTGTTGGAATTCAGCCATTAGTCACAGGGATATTGTTAAATCATGGTGAAGATCCAAATCAACATACAGCAGAATTCATACCATTAATATCAGCCGTCCACCAAAGAGACATGGCTACCACAGTTCTTCTTCTCGAGGCTGGTGCCAACATCAATTTAACCGATAAAGATGGGAAATCGATTCTTCATACGCTTTTCACAAAAGATGTTACTCCAGGTTTGAAGTTTTCATATTTCAAAGCAAACAGATGTTGATGTTTAAAAACAAAATAGTAAACCAAATATATGATATAAACAATGCAATTTTATGCATTTTCATGGTAAAACGACTATATCATTATCAGTTGAATCTTTTTTAGAATTTCTGAATATTTGAATTTTAAAAGTTTAACTCTAAGGTCATATGTATTTATATGTATGTATGAATATTATGTCGCTGATTGATTGTACAATAAAAACTATAACACAATACGTTTTACGGAATAAATTACAACATTGAAACAATAATTACATCGCTTGTATACATACGTTATAATACATAACAGAAAACAATAAACTTACGGAAAAAGTGGTATACCGCAAATAAAGGTGCAAAATTGGTACACCTTATCGGGATTTCGACAATTAATATCTTTTCAGTGATGTGAGGGATCGAAACGGTATTTGGAAAGCCATATAACCTCAATTTAGAATAGACTCTTGAATTTTGAAGAGTAGACATATATATCAATTATGGACTTTTGACGAGTGAGGGTCCTTAATTCATATTTTAAATATGTTATAATGTATTATTAGGAATATGGAGTTTATTGTTCTTTCTGTGTATTTTGAAACAATTTTCACATGTTATAAAAAATATAAATATTCTTGAAACAACGTCATAGTTTGTTGCGTTATCTTTCTTGTATTCTTAGCGTCTGCATTTAATATAAAATTCTTGATACGTCTTCTGTTAAACTTTTCGCCTACTGCAGTGCTTCCTTCATGTTAATATGTGTGAACATCAATATACAGTCAAACCTGATTAAACCGGACCCTGAATAAACCGGTTTCCTGTCCATTCCGGCCGAAAATGAAAGTCCCATATTTTTCCATTCAAAGTCTTTGTTAAAATACCCTTTGTAAACCGGAACCTGTGTATTCCGAATTCCGGTCTAATTATGAAGTCCCAATACTCTTAATTACATTAATTATTACCTGTTAAAACCGGTTTGTGTAATTAATTTTAATGATCGATATGCAATCAAAACATATTTGTTTATACAATATGACTTTTCGTGATAATCAATTAGTCAGGTGTCAAACTGTGAACCTACAATCGTACAGTAGTGAGCTGTATTAAAACATTATAAACGTGTCAATTAAACGAAAAGACACACCTAATATATCTCGGATTGAACTTACGTTTTAACTTGGATAAACAGATTTAAATCGCGGAGTAAGAAATTCACATCGTGATTTCGAAATCCTGGGTTCCCTGTTGTGAACCCCTAAACAAATGACCTTGATAATGAAAAACACCCGGATGACAACAATCCATGGGTATTGTACACTGTACGACAACGTTTCGAAAGTGATGAAATTACGTTTGATAATATTCTTGATTTTTAATCGGCCATTCCAACATTTCAAATTATTGATCATGGTAGTAAATCGAAATTCAACAACGCGAGCATTATGATGCAAATGCAAACAAGTAAAAACGAAGTGAAATTATTTTAATTCATCAGATATAATTTACAATCAGAGAGAACTTTTACATGCAAAATGTCAGACGTCACAATTCATTAACTTCCGGTCAATACGGAAACCTGAATAAACCGGCTCACTGTCCAAACCGGCTCTTTTTCATGGTCCCGTAGCCGGCCGGTTTATACAGGTTTTACTGTACATATAAATAGAAACATAGTGTCAATATACCTGAAAATAGACACAAGGGTTCGGATACATTAAAACCTTTGAAACACATTATCGATATAGCCAATAAAAACAGGAGAATTCTACATCATATGTAATATATATGAATGTATATACATGTATTATATCATATTAAGCTGAACTCTTTGTAACTAGCATGTTTTTTATAGATGCTAAAGAACTTAGGAAAAGATTGAGAGAACGTGAAACAGGTACGGTATGTAATAGTTTTAGGTTTGCACATTCCTTCGAAGATAGCTACGGAAAAGCAAGTATTTATTCTATTATGCAACGACATGTGCAAGGTTTCACTATGTAAAGGGTATTTTTGTATGCAATAAAAAAATAATTTACATTTCATTATCTAAAGTCAATTGCCCTCATCAGCATGTTTATGTCCAGAACAATGTGAGTATCATTCAAGATGGACGCCAGCGGGGGACTTAGTTTAACATAGGACCCTATGGGAAATACATACAAATGTCTTCTTTAAGAGAACCACAAAATGGAACGAATCCAAACATAGCATGAATGTTCCTAATGAGGTGCTGACCAAGTGTTGTTACTTTGTAGCCGATCCATTTTCCAAGATGGCTGTCAGCGGGGGACTTAGTTTAACATAGGACCCTAAGGTAAATACATACGAATGTCTTCATTTAGAGAACCACTTAATGGGATGAAACCAAACATAGCATGAATGTTTCTTATGAGGTGCTGACCAAGTTTTGTTGCTTTGTAACTGATCCATTATTCAAGATGGCTGCCAGCGGGGACCTTAGTTTAACATAGGACCCTATGATGAATACATACAATTGTATTCCTTTAGAGAACCACTGTATGGAATGCAATATTAAACAAAATTTGGCTTAATTATCATTTAAGTATCTGTTATGATTTTTATCTTTTTTTATATAAATGATTTCAAAAACCCAAGAAGAGTCAGATGAGCGACACGGGCTCTTGAGAGCCACTAGTTTTATATATTACTATAATAGAAAACTAAGTAATACTTTAATAAAAAAAAACTACAGGTAAAATCATATTATTTATGAAGCAGTTACAACAAATTATTCTCTAAAAGGGAAGCGTTGTATGTCCCTCTCTGGAGCGCGGCTTAAATTTGAGTTTTAAGTAAGGACTTATTGAAACCTCCACGAAGTCAGTAAACGTTTATATATATAGTTCATTCAGCTTGGATACTTTAACTACATATTTATTATCCCATTATCTCCCTGAGAAAAGTTGGCTTTAGAAGAATTTGGCTATTTGTTAAGGTATTTTTGACATATAGCTCTTTCAATTTTTTTGCTTCGAGCGTTCCTGATGAAGGTAAATCCAGAACAGCGCTTCGGACGCAAGAAATTATTTTTCAATTTTTTGCAAAGATGTGTTAAAGTTACCCACGTATTTTTGATTTATTGGCTTAAAAAGTTGAGATTTGTGAACAAAACAAATAGACATAAGATGAAGTTGTAAAAATGTCAAAAATAGGGGAACAGCATTCAACATTATGTTGCAAACGGGAAGGATAACGACGAAAATGACAAATATTAAAAACAAGACATCACACAAAACATTATAGACAGAATAATTCGAACCTCACTAACTCTTGGGTTAAACTCAGGTGAACCGGAACAGAAAGCTTGCTGTCTTATATATGGTACCCGTCGTGTTGCTCATAGCAATTTATGCAGTTGGTGTGGTATTTCAAATAAGTACATATACGTGTTTCAAGTGTTTTCAATTGAACGTCGTTTTTCATTTTGTTTTAGTTCTCCCAGTGTGAACAGGAAGCATCGATGTAGGTTGCAATTCTGTACATATGGACAATTTCCCATAGAAACTCCTTTTACGATTAAAACTGTGTCACTTTTACTCTGAACTTTATATTCTAGAATAAAAAGTCCATATGGGACAATATCCCTAATGCGCCTTTAAATGAGGAACTCAAAAGTTACGTGTAAACAAAAAATCTCAGTGTAGTGATATCTAACACTTTTCTTTGATAAACAAGTGACTGAGCTTAACCATTTGTGTTAATTAAGAAAGTAAGGGAACACAGAAAAAATGTGTGAAATCTATGGAGCTATTAAATGTTTTCAAAGTATCAAATTTTCAAAGAACTTATTGTGTTAGAATGGGATTTTTTACCACGAGGAGCCGCATCACAAAAGGGTACTCGGGGTTTGCTAATTTACGGTAAAAGTAATCTCACTTCGTACCCCGAAAATTCAAACAGAGAGAACTTACGCATCTAAATGTATAGAAATACTAAGGATTGACTATTAGAAAAAAATTTTGAGGAAGCTGGCATTTGGTGTAATATTCTGATAGCAATTCCACAGGGTAAAAAAGGAAAGGGAATTTTAAAAACCATAATGGTAATTGTTCGCCAAAAGTCTGAAAAAGGATATCGCATGGCCAAAAAAAAATGGAATATTGCTCGAACCAGTTCGAGGTTGATAATTCGTTTTTTGGGGGGTATCTACAGATGTTTTTACTGAACACTTTATTTCTATAAGTTGGGTCATAAAATCTGACTGATATTTGAAGGATGATGTGTTTTTAAATTTTGATATTGTGGTAAACACAGATGTGAAGCATATTATCTAAATATATTTTGCCTTAAATTAAACAAAATAGTGTTATCATTTTAATATTTTGTGCTCAAAATTTCATAATATATGGGTTTTTTTACAGTGTAATGCTGTTTTAATATGATTTTATAGCATAAATTATTTCACTTTCATTCATTTTCTTTATAAATAAAACTATTTCGTCATTTCAGTTATTATGTTACTGACGTTTGTTATAGTGATTATAAATAATCCCTGAAAATTTTAGTGATTATATATAATCATTAAACTGGCCAGTGATTCTACATAATCTCTATATTTGCGAGTATGGTCTTGAGGAAACGATGATAGTCCGTCGGAAGGGGACGATAAATGGCTGACCCGTGTTAAGAGAGAGCCATATCTCTTGCACGTGAAAGACACCCTTGTAGATTTCGAAAAAAAGCAGGCTAATGCCGCTACAAGGCAGCACTCGCACCCGCAAAGTGGAAAGGGATTAATATAAGTTTTAAAACTTGTTTTCCAATCCACTATAAATTAATATGTTTAAACTAGTACATAATCCCTGAAAATCAGGGATTCTACATAATCACTGATTATACAAATTAATTGTAACATATATTCCATATAAATTAGTATGCGGGGCTTATTTCAAAACACGGTCAGTAGTGGTGCTACATCACTTTATAAAAACAACACGTTGTTGAGGACAAATCGCAAAAAAAAATTCTAGTATAGCCAACAAAACGCATTAGTTATATCGGTTAAATCTTATTTTGATAATAAATCTTTATTTCATAGACCAAGAAATATTCTTTACCAAAATGCTGCTTCAAAAGGGTATATGTGTCAACACAAGAGACAATAATGGTAGAACTGCACTGTTTGCTGTAATTGGAAAATATCAAGGAAGAGCGACTCCTTATTTTATAGAGGATTTTGCTGAAAAGCTTAAAAACGAAAAACCCTTACATTTGATTACAGAGCTTATTCAACATGGTGCAGATTTGAATATCTGTTGTAATTCTGGCGAAACTGTTCTTAGCATTTTCTGCAAAAATGGTAGGTGAATTCGGCTTATATATTGCCTTTTTAAAAAAACTAAAGAGCAATAACTTCATAAATATATAAATGATGAATCTTTTTATTTTATTTTCAATCAATGGGTACCGCAAATAAAGAAAAATCGACACTAACGAATACCGTTTGTCGATTTGATTGTGGTACACTTTGCAAGTATTGGTCCTAAATGATGATAGCATTTATCAATATCGTTGCATAACAGAGGGGCGAATAATACCAAACAGACATTCAAATGCATAAGTCGAAAAATAACTGACAATACCATTGGCTACAAATGAAAAAGACAAACAGATAAAGAATAGTACACAAAACACAACATAGAAATCTAAAGACTGAGCAACACAAACCCCACTAAAACTAGGGGTTATTTGGGGTGCTCCGGTAGCGTAAGCAGATCCTGTTTCACAGGTAAGTGCAAACACGGAGAAAAGTCACAATAGGTAGGAACCATTTGGGAAAAGGGGACATGATTGTAGTTACAATTGGAAGATAAATATTTAAACTTGTGTAAAGGTAAATGTTTTGCTGTATTCTCAATTCCAGATGACCAGTTTTTCATAAAAGGAGTAGGTTCCGGTAAGGGCCGATTTCGACCTCACTTTTCAAGTTCATCTAACGAAAGATTTTAGACTCTTTCTAAACACTTTAGTGTCTATTTCAATTGATTCAATTAGTTAATGGGGAAGATTTTAACTTAATAAGTCATTTAAAACGCCCCAATTCAAGCTTAAATATGAAAAATCTATCAAATATGCCAAAAATCGTCACTTTTCAGATGGTTTTTGTCAAAAATGAAAGTGGCCGCATCCGTGTTCATCCTCAACCTTTATATATATTATGTATTATCATCAAATACAACTTACATTTCAATATTATGAATGAACACGAATGCGGCCACTTTCATTTCAGACGGAAACCGTCTAAAATTTAACTAAAATGCTACAATTGTGAAGATTTCAGTAATTTAGCATGACTTAATGATGCTAGTACCCGATATATGTGCATTGTTTTGTCAAAAACAGCCCATATTTATGTAGTAGAAGCATTCTACTTTGCAATAAATATCTAAACGATTACATTTTCACAATTTTCTAAAACTGCTATATTTTGAGGCCAAAAAGGGGTCTTACTGAACCTACTCCTTTGCTGGTTGTTTAGATTGTATAAAAATCTCAGATAAATTATAGCAACCTTTGTACGATATAATGACCAATGCATATTCTTTTTGAAACTGAATAGTAAATAGCGTTCTGTTCTTAAACTGGAGGATAACTTTTTCTTCGTTTATCAAAAAGCAATTGTGGCAATTCTTCAGAAAGTTTACTGACCAGATAATGATTTGTTCGTCCTCGTTCATCAATAATTAACCACGCGTAAGAAAGAAATTTCCCTAGTTTGCTCTCATATTAAGACTGATTACTAGTAGTAGTAGTATTCTTAGCTCATTGGTGGTTCCTTCGTTTAAACTATTATTCTGTTGAACAAGTTTGGTGTCATGTCATTTGAATGTACTGATATCACATTTATTGAATGCATCTTCCACAGAAGTAACATTACAGTTTATTAATTCAAAATTGAAAAAAAATCTAATTATTAAGTATATGTATATCGATAGAGTAATAAGATTATGCAATATAATCAGTAATTAGTGAAAAAAGGAAGCATTGATATTGAAGAGACAAATAAACTGACTGTTCCAATAATTGCACTGCGTTTCCTTTTTTTGCAGAACAGCACAGGGTTTATAAACAGTTCAATTAGAAAAGCCATAAGTACGAAACATTTCCCATCTTGACAAATGTGAAAATGGATGTTTCAGTACCTTTATTGAAAAGTAAAATAAATAAGTGTTAATGTCATACTCTTAAACGTCTTAATCAAATTTGTCTTAAAAGCACCACCGATAAGTCATATAGATTAATTGCGAACCGCATTGTAAATATTCCTGAAACAAATGTGTTTTTGATACTGTTTCATTATTATTTTTTACTCTGGGTCCTTTTCATGTACAATATTCTACAAGTCAATCATTTGCATTATAAAATATTCTTACAACAGGCCACAAAACGTATACCTTAGTTTGAAGAGTTCATGTTTTAAGTACTGTAGTATATTGTCATATTTTCTATATACTCCATAATGAAACTTTTTCACAAACATGCACATAATGTATTTTATAATTTACAAATTTGAATGACTGTCGACGGTTTTTGTACTGGTACACCAAGACAAGACAAGACAAGACAAGACAATTTTATTCTTTAAAACCATTGTATACACATTGGTACAAAGAATGAAATAATAATACATAGTATACAAAATAAATTGTGCACACCCAAAGTTATATATGTCAAAATCCAATTGTTCGTCCCCGGGTGTTCTTTTCTATACTGATCAGTTCTGTTGACTGATTTTGTATAAATCAATTTCTTAATTGTACAAAGACATCTAGAAATTAGTATATACCTTTGTTTTTGCAAAATGGGTACATAGGATCAAAGTACACTTGAAATTCAAAGTTGAAAACTGGAAAATAACACACGATATAACAATTGCCAAAATATGTCAGTAAAACATGACCTGATAGTTACCTAGCAAGATAATATTGCTATTCTACTTTTGTCGTTAAAAAAACAAGGATGTTCCTGTGTCACATTCTTTTTCTTATTGTAAAGGCTTGTCATGCATTTTCTGCTCTTCAGACGCATGTACTTTGTAACGTGATGTTTTTTTTATTTTTCTGCAAGATATTCTGATTTTTTCGCAATTATTCAGAACTTTACACCAAAACATTTATAATAACAATAATATAAGACAGATACAGCATATAATCACTTTTTGCTTATAAAGAGTGGTTTAATATTTATATTGTGGTGTTTTATAGGAGCGAATACAGAAATTGGAGAACTCCTTCTTAAAAATGGAGCAGATCCATCTCTAAACAGCTGTTTTGAATTTGCAAAGAGTAACTATCAATCCCATAAGTTGAGTGAAGCATACCTGAGGTGGAATGGTTTTAAGACTCTACTTTTCAAACGGGAGCAAACCCTAATATTTTCAAAGGACTAAAGAAAAGATAAAAGATAAAGATGTAACAGCCTTGTGGATGACGAGATGATAAAGTATGTGCTGAAATATTAATAACGATGATTCGATAGATCATACATTATGAGCGGAGAAACGATTTATATTAAACATTCTTTATAGATATATATAGCTATAGTTGTAATTTATCATTAACCATGAATTATAGCAATTAGTTTTGAAATAATCTTACTCTACAACTAGAACTAGTTTAAACATGCAACATGTGTCTGTCCCTATACTAGTCGGAAATTCTGTCAGTGTTTGTTATTCGGTTTTGGTTACAAAATGGAATTTTATATTGATGACATATGATTGGTCACATTGACGAAAGTACCCCCACATAACATTTTTTGACTTATTAGCCCAGATAAGTCCAGTACGATGACGGGCAACTTAAGATAGGTAGAATTTCGGTTTATCTATCTTATTTGTATTAAATTGTAGAATATACATACAAATTTAACTATATTCGATGTGAACTGTAATATTTTCTGGATCCGTTCTAAAATAAAAATACACGATTCAATGATAAATAGAGTTAACCTTTACCCTTCACCGACTTATTTTAATTTATCATTTAATTGCGCACATTGTGTTAAATAAAACGTACGAAAAGAAATATAATAGTATGTACACGGAGATTGCAAGCTACGTCTCTTACTGCACCTCATAATTTTGTATTTTTATGCAAGGAACGATAGAAATAAGTCATGTCAAAATAAAAGGACTCGATTTTGAATATGTATACAAATAAAGGCAACAGTAGTATACCCCTGTTCAAAACTCGTAAATCGATGGACAAAAAACAAAATCGGGGTAACAAACTAAAACTGAGGGAAACGCATTAAATATAAGAGGAGAACAACGACACAACATAAAAATGTAACACACACAGAAACGGACTAAGCATTAGACATGAATTTGGGGTAGAAAGTACCGTGACACGTCTTATAGTAATGTGAATTTAAACTCAAATATAAGAGAAAACAAACGACACAACGGAAACACAACATTAAAATTTAACACACACAGAAACGAACTATAATATAACAATGGCCATATTCCTGACTTGGTACAGGACATTTTTTTAAAAGAACAAAATGGTGAGTTGAACCTGGTTTTGTGGCATGCCAAACCTCCCTCTTTAATGGCAATGTTGAATATAACATTAAAATGACAACATACCATTACAGGACTACAATATAAATAAATAGGACAACATATTAGACAAAGAAACACATGAATAATAGCTAACAAAAGGCACCATGTTTAAAATTCAATACGCCAGAAGCGCGGCTCGTCCACACAAAAAAATACCAGTGACGCCCAGATATAAAAGTTTGAAAGTCAAAACAAGTTCAAAGTTGTACAGCACTGAGGATCAAAAGTTCAAAAAGGTTGTGCCAAATACGGCTAGGGTTTTCTGCTAAGGATAAGAAAATCCTTATTATTTAGCTATTGCAAACAGTAAATTTTATCAAATGAATATAAAAGATATACATGATAAACCTGAAGTATTAACTCATTACAGAAAACAAAAACCCGGACACATGACATAAACAAACACAAAAAATAGACACACCCGACTTAGTCAAGGTCTTAACGCATTAAGTGGAAAAAAGTGACGTCACATACGAAGTGGTAAAAAGGCACACAAAATGACGACACATTTGAAATTCTAAAACAGCAGACAAAATATTACGTCACATTTGAATGACTAAAACTATTTCTCAAAAATAAGATAGAATTAGGATTGATTGAAGATTATATTTGAACTAAATACTGATATTACAGTTAATAATAATGAACATTGCAATACTTATTAATAGCAAACTGAGGTATCAATTAACTATATTATATCGCTTTGTCCTGTTTGTTTTGAATCTAGCTGCAAGCATAAAACATCGTACAAATTACGTTGAACCAAATCAAATCTAATATATGAAGCCGGTGATTAATTTTCTTAACCATAACACATGCATATAATAGAAAATAAGTCAACACATTTGACAAAATCCGATGAGAATTACAAATATAACATCAAACTAAATACATGAATTTGGGAAAGAAAAGTACCGTAACACGTCATATAGTAATGCAAATTCACACTCAGCAAAACAGTCACAATCGGGAATAAGTCACGTTCGGTAATTTAAGGGGCAGAGGGTATGTTACTGCTGAGAAATGGGAAATTGATAATTGGGAAGTTGAAATCGTCCCGTTTATCTTTCTTTCTGTATGTTTTTTGTTTTAAACAATGTGCTCTATTTAATGAGGTTCAATCTATAGTTTTATCTTTTTGCCGAATATTTTTACTTTTTCTCCATTAATCTAGAACTGATTTAGAACATAAAACATATCACTTATCGGAAATACTTCTATTTGCATGCATGTATACTCTACAATTTCAAATAAATAAGAAATAGATTAACAAAATTCTTAGTGTGTCTATTTCTGTAGGTGTTCTATCATCGTACTTGATAATATATACATGTAGTGCTGGAGTATTTTGAACACAATCGTTATATATATATATATATAAGAAAATTATTAAAAGATAATAACGGTTTCACTGCATCACTTTTTTACTAGTACTTTCACTGCTGGTTTCCCTCGCCGGGATTAGAACCCATGCTACTGTGATATCGTGACACAAAATCGCCTGCACTGCAGCCGTCCCGCTAGACCACACGACCACCTGGGCTCTTTAAAAAGAGCTTTCGCTGGCCGTGTGTTACCTTTCCACGTCAGTTTTAATCTAGCGGCGTACTGCAGTACATGATATATAAGGCATGAAGATGTTATTGTTACAGATCAGCTAAATTATCTATAGTAAAGGATCCTACAAATTAATGTAAGATACAGTCACAGAAAATAATTATATTTATAAGTACGTCTGAGTCAGTGACAACCCTACAACAGATGTATCCATCGGATCACCATCAATGATGGTGATACATGGCTGTGTACATAATGTATATACAACTCGTCTAAACATCAACCCAACAATGGTTTTTTTTCATATATATATATATATATACGCTTTAATATGCAAATCTACGCAGCCTCTGTTGTAAATACATAATCTGAATTTTAGAATTAAACAAGCGTGGTTCTGTTTTTAATTTGAATTGCGTTTAAGATTTTTAAACTATGAAAATCAGCATATATTTTACATCATAATGATGAGGGATATCTGTCAACCGAAACATTTATTGATACTTTTATAAAAAGAAAAATGTGTTGTGAATACATTTTCAGGCGTATATATATAATAAATAGTCTATGTCATTAGTATTTTTGTGATTTTACTTTATGTTAACATGTAATTTCACCCCTTACATAATATTCCATGCATAAAATACCAAGATATTATATGTTATTCAGGTCTCAGACAGGGTATATACTGTGACATTCCCGGCTTAGAGTTTACATAGTAACATAGTAACCGGTGTTATGATGACGTTTTTGAGGTTCCAATTGGGGATAAAAACGTCGTATATACCCCGGCAGTTTCCTGAATATATACTGACATATCTGTGTTGTTATCCAATCATAAACCTCGACACATTTGTAATCCGTAATATACATGTACATATGGAAAGTGTATTAAAAACATTAATACACTGTTTATGGACTATATACGATCGTTACTTGGTCTAGAGAGGAAAGTTTCATGCGTGAAGGATTTTAAATTCGCAAAATGAAAACGTTGGTACCACATTGGATCAATGAAAAGGTGTAGGTCAAACTACATAATGCTAACCATTTAAAAGATGCAAATCTACACAGCCTCTGTTGTTAATACCTAATATACATTTTAGAACTATACTATAGCGTGGTTCGGTTTTTAAATTACAATTACGTTCAAGATTTTTATACTAATAAAATTAGCATATATTGATCAAATGTATTTTACATAATAATGATGAGGGATATCTGTCAACCGAAACATTTATTGATACTTTTATAAAAAGAAACTGTGTTGTGTATACATTTTTAGGCGTATATGTAATGAATATAAATTATTTTCAATTTGAAAAAATATTCCGGCACAAAAAATGGCCTTCTTCAATTTTAATGAATCTATGAAAAAAGTATTTATTTATTAAATACCAATTTTAAAGTCTTTGGTTTGAACTGGCCAGGGTTCGTACCCATGACCTCCCGCACTCAAGGCGAACACGCTTCCACGAAACTACAGAGGCGGTTACGATAGAAAGGAAACTGTTTAGTAATATATAGACATCAGTTTGCACGTACATTTGAAAAGGTAACGAATTCGAAATACTATTTAAAAAAAATATGTCAATGTCATGGTACGTAATACTTCCGAAATATTTGATACAAAACATTTTTTCATATTGGTTTTAAAACGCATCTACCGTGTCAAGATTGGAAAAACGACGAGTATATTTGTTTGTTTGTTTTTTGTTGCTATTCTTTTTTGAAGAACGAGAGATGAAGTCAGATTCCACTTTTAGCAAAAACCATGAAATAGTAGCAATCTTCTAAAACAGTCAGACGATTAGTCTCACTAAGAAAGCATCCTTAGACTTCCCTATTGAGTTTATTGAAATCACCATATACCAGCCGAATGAACATTGCATATGGGGTCATATAGATCAGCGTCGAATTGTTTTTCCACTGCGGCAGATGTGTCAAAATTAGAACCAGCCAGATTGACAAACTTTGATTCAATGCATGGGTATAGTTCGACGATTCATTAACAGTCTTTCTTCCACTTCCGATAAAAAGATGTCTCACTTCCTTTAAGAGAGCAGCTGGTACTGATTTTGACTTCACCGACCGATCCCATTACTTTACATATGTCGTGCACATGTATTAACCGTCTTGTGTCTTTACTTAAAGAAACGCATTCAGCCTGAAACCGCCAAAAAAAATATATTTATATTTGAAATCTGAAGAAAACGAAATAATTCATAAGTGTTTTGTGATTTTATTTCAATGCCACCCTGGAATAACTGTTTATCATCTGTTCATTAGCAAACATAGACGAAAGAAAAGTTATTGTATCTGACTCCGGCAAAATTGTTCCACAGTATCTCGATTTTAAATCTATATCGCTAGGAATATTTCGTTATGGTCTTGCAAATCAAATTCATTGTAGTGCGGGAGTGTATAGTCACCTTTTTTCAAACCACTTTTTCCGGGTACACATAGACATTTACTTCAATTTCTTATTAATCTACATTCGATGACACGATTAATCTTAGATCTTTTTGGGATGTTACCGCTACATTGAAGATCTATTCGTGGACTTTCATCGGGTTTTTGTCTCTTTTACACATTCCCCGTTCCAATTTACGATATAACATGAGAGTGCATTGTAATCATTCTCTATATGAAAAGAATAGTCCACTAACCAGGCAAAATATATACCAAATAGATAGCAATAAATTGTAAATCTGTAGGAATACAAACTTCTGACAGAGTTGAATAGTAAATATTTGATTTTTTTAAAGAAATATAACTGCTTTTCAAACACTTGTTTTATAATAAAACTTAGCCATTCAAGTCTATAAAACATATTCATTTTTTTTTTTTTCATTTTCTTTTTTAAGTTTCATATAACTTTAACAGGTGTTTCGCTCATTGTAAATGTAAATGAGAGCCTTTTAATACTTTTTTACTTTTCACATATGACATTTTATTCTAGTAGAGTTTTTGGTGCAATATATGATTGAAAAATGATATTTTAAATGTCGTTATATTCTTATATAGAAACAAATTTATTAAATTGTCTGTTTGAGGAGTTTAAAAAGTGCAAAAAGTAAAAGTGCTTGAAAGGGAAACAAGTGTCAGTAAATGCGGAATTTAATACATTCTATTGACCGTATACATCTCATCCGTGCCCAAGACCAAAATTAATTTTATTTACTGAATTTGTTATTCTGAAATGATGGAGTCGGTCGGTTGTCCAAGAAGAAGAAGGAGAAAAAAAACACAAATTGCATTGAATAAGTTAAATTTTGTTTGAACAT
Source organism: Mytilus edulis (assembly GCA_019925275.1). Classification (NCBI taxonomy): domain Eukaryota; kingdom Metazoa; phylum Mollusca; class Bivalvia; order Mytilida; family Mytilidae; genus Mytilus; species Mytilus edulis. The sequence goes on from CM034351.1 coordinate 105,611,383, forward strand.
GCAACATGTGTCTGTTCCAAGTAGGAAATCATGTCAGGGTTTGTTTTCGGAATTCTCTTTTATGTTTTATGTGCAATATAGACTGTGAAACACGAACCCAATGAGAAACCAGGGCTGATCTCAGATGCTCCAGAAGGGTATTTTTGATAAATCAACTCAATTTCAATAAAAATAGGAAATAGAATAGACCATTTCTACATTTATAATATTACAGTTTGGAACCTTTCATTTTATTTTCGTCTTTTGATCTGTACTTTTTACAATTTATGTCATCTTCTATTGTAACTTATCTCCTTATTTGATATAGGATGCTGCTTTACATTGGTTTTCTTTTTCGTTCACGACCATTCATGCTCAATTATTTCATTCAAACGATAATTTAATCAGTTCTAAAGTATATGCAGTAGGGATCAGTTTTTACCTCTTGAGAGAATAATGTGTCATAGATCTGTCCTAGGGTATAAACGGAGTATAAAGAGTCGACTGACGATTTCGACCGTGCAAATATATTTGTAGATCTTTAAGCCTGCAGACAATTTTTGACAAATTCAGTTTCTATGGATCTATAATAAATGCTAGTTTGAACGGTAATAATTTATAGACCATCGGTGTCCTATAGTTGTTAATTTCTGTGTCATTTGGTCTCTTGTGAAGAGTTGTCTCATTGGCAATCATATCACATCTTCTTTTTTTATAAAATCTCAAAAATTTGGTAAAAAATGGTAATTTAAGGGCCATAGTGCTTTAAGGTTCATGTAGATTTTGATATTGAACATATTTGCCCTGTTAGATTTTCTCTTTCTAGAATGTTTGGCCAACTTTGGCTCCAATTTGCCAAGTGGATTCAGAGGAGGAGATTTTTGTAAACTGGAACCGACGACAGACGGCAGGCGATGGTAGTAAACTAAAAAGGAAAACAACATAAAAATCGAAATAAAACCCAGAAGAAGTTTTAAGAAGTTTTAAATCAGAAAAACAATTGTATAAACAGAGATGGTTTGGGATTTTAACTATTATTAATACCAGCTTCGTATAATTGACCAAAAGTTTTATGTAATCACTAATATTCTGTTTACTAATTACAATGCACACAAAGAGTCATAAACATCTTATAACTAATATTATGTTTACTAATTACAATGCACACAAAGAGTCATAAACATCTTATAACTAATATTATGTTTACTAATTACAATGCACACAGAGAGTCATAAACATCTTATAACTAATATTATGTTTACTAATTACAATGCACACAGAGAGTCATAAACATCTTATAACTAATATTATGTTTACTAATTACAATGCACACAGAGAGTCATAAACATCTTATAACTAATATTATGTTTACTAATTACAATGCACACAAAGAGTCATAAACATCTTATAACTAATATTATGTTTACTAATTACAATGCACACAGAGAGTCATAAACATCTTATAACTAATATTATGTTTACTAGTTACAGTGCACACAGAGAGTCATAAACATCTTATAACTAATATTATGTTTACTAGTTACAGTGCACACAAAGAGTCATAAACATCTTATAACTAATATTATGTTTACTAATTACAATGCACACAAAGAGTCATAAACATCTTATAACTAATATTATGTTTACTAGTTACAGTGCACACAAAGAGTCATAAACATCTTATAACTAATATTATGTTTACTAGTTACAGTGCACACAGAGAGTCATAAACATCTTATAACTAATATTATGTTTACTAGTTACAGTGCACACAGAGAGTCATAAACATCTTATAACTAATATTATGTTTACTAATTACAATGCACACAAAGAGTCATAAACATCTTATAACTAATATTATGTTTACTAGTTACAGTGCACACAAAGAGTCATAAACATCTTATAACTAATATTATGTTTACTAGTTACAGTGCACACAAAGAGTCATAAACATCTTATAACTAATATTATGTTTACTAGTTACAATGCACACAAAGAGTAAAAAAAAAGATAACTAATGCAAACTAATAAACAGTCATTGATAATTTATTTCCTGTTCACTATTATCACTGCCACGTGTTCATTCATCCAGTATTTCTCTATTCCTAGTGACGCTTTGTTCAAGATATATTCTAATTGTTCAATGGTATATTTGCAGCTAATCCCGCCCTCTTCGTGGAGATACAATCTTTCTCCTTTTTGAAATTTCCGGTTTAAATCTAATTTTTCTATAATATTAATAAAATGAACTCAATCGAAATATTCAAATGAGAGAGGTATGGTAAGAGCTCATAGCTCCTGAAACTGCTGAAATAAAACAATTCATCGGCCTTCAAATAAGAAATTTAAACTTTTGATGATAAATGTACTTGGATGATAATATTTGAACACTTTAATTCAGACATCACAAATATGTCACTAAATAGTTTCTGATGTTAAAAGATATATAACATCGACATATATGACACAGAATTACCTTTTTGTATTTTGGCAAAATGTATAGTCATTGTCTCCCTATCAGACTATTAGATTCTTTACTAAATATAAGTATACTTAAAATGTTTTGAACATGCTTTCGATATGGAGCCCACTTCAAAATTATCCCTTTCTTTGTCTCGTGAGATCGAATCCAGTTGAATGATTAATATAGATGCGCAAGTGCAAACAAGCAGTCCTTGCATTGTTTGGTTTAATTTCAGAGATAAAAATTATACTTTTAAATTATTGTACAGTCATTGACCCTTTATAAATAAATGCTTTATTTATGTAAAATGATATCCGTGTCAAGAATCTGGGGACAAGTTTGGGCTTTCTTGAATCCTGATGATCTTTTTTTTTTTTCTTTTTCTTTTGTACTAAGTGTTTGTGATACAATGTATTCAAAGTTTCAAGTAGCAACTTTGACATACACGTTACTGTAGAATTCAAGCTGTGTTCCCTTAAATATAAAACACCTGTATCCTCTATGTAGCACTAGTTACACTGTTCAATCATTTAAAATATAGCTGTTAGAAAAACGGAAACATCTTTTTCTACAAAAACATTACTGTTTGATTTTGAGACAAAATAGCTTTTGCTTCCTTTATAAGATGTTATGATAGAGAGTGTCATTTCACTTTAAAAAAAACTTTGAATATCTAATAATTTACAAATGAAAAGAAATGGACTTATATTTTCCATGCACAAAACGTCATAGAACATTGGTCCCAAAAATATTGCCAACGGCTCTAGGTTCTAGCTGCCTTTGTATACGCATCGATTTCTTTTTAATTAATCTATATTTCACATGAATATAGATTAAATAAACTCATCATAGATACCAGGACTAAATTTTGTATATACGCCAGACTCGCGTTTCTAAGTTACTCAGAAAGATATTTTGCGAATGAATTTGCCGGAACTGCTGACCCTTACCGAGCACACGATCTCACCACAGGTTTTTAGTGGGGATTGTATTGCTTAATGCTTTGTTTTTCTGTGAAGTGGACGTTTGTTTTTTAACCCCAGGTTGATATACCGTTTGTGTGTACAATGTTGTCATCTGCTTACAGGTTTTACAAAAAAACGTTGTTCTTCTTCAATAGAAATATAAGGATTTTTACTAACGCTTTGCAATTGTGTTATTTCCTACTACAAAAACAAAATGCGTTCATATAAAAGGTTGAAGCATAAACAAAATCGTTAATATTTTAACAAGGCTCATGGTATATACCAAAACATTATAATAGCGATCAGTTGAAGATACTGAATGGCCAACAGTAAACTCTTACATTCGGCCAGAAATTTACAAGCATTGCACGTTCTGATATATCTACGTAATCTTGTCAAATTAACCAGAGCAGATTTTGACCCAACCTAAGTAATAATTCGCTAGATTCAGCTAGAGCAGATCTTGACCCAACCTAAGTAATAATTCGCTAGAATCAGCAATGCAGTGGTTGTCATGGTTGCTGTCTGTCACATTTTTTGTTTTCTAATTGTTCTGTCATAAATTAGGTCGTATGTTTGTTTGTTTGAAATTTTTCACATTTTATCATATTTGGGTCTTTTATAGCTGACTTTACGGTATCGGTCGAGCTCTTTTTTCAAAATATATGGTGATTATAATACACATCATTTAGACAAAACATTCAAGCATAAATAAGGACAAGAGCATGTCAAAAATAGCCTAAGACATGTACTAAAAACGATTGAAAACAAAATTCGTACAGACATGCACAAAAACTTAAGTCATATTTATTTTATACAAACCTATGTGAACATCACAATTCTCGATTGCCTCTATCCACACATTCACGTAGCTACAATTATTTGACATTGAATTCACAACCAATTCATTCTTAATTTTGAACTTTGATATATCAATATTAGCATGCATTTCCCTGTTCAAACGATGGATGGAATTCAGATGAAAATTTTCGCAGTATCCTACAAAAAGAATATTAATCGCAATTTATTTTGAGAAGATAACCAAAGACTAATACAAAAGTACATTTTACGATATAACAACTTTTTATATAGTTATTTTGTTCTAATATGACAGATTTCATATTAGTAGTAGATTGTAGTATGTTGTCATTATAAACTGGGCAGTGTTGCCAGTCAAATAGGGGAAATATTCAACAAATCAGTGGCATGCGGCAATGCTGTATTGTTCCCTTTTAACGAGATTTAAATTAAAAGTGAGCAACTTATTTTATAAGTTCAGGGACAAATTGTACTATATCAAAAATGTTACATGGAAAATAAAAATCAAAGATTTGACATTTATATATGTAAGTTTAAACATAACAGTACGTTACGTTTAAGGTACGATAAAAAAAAAATCGAAAGAGGTTGGAAATGATATGTGGTACGTTTGTGTACCGTCAAACGCATGGAGACTTATATTTACCTTCCGGATCTAAGTAAGCAAGCTCTATCGTCTGCTTACAAGAAGTGTCTGTGACATCTAATGTAATCAATAATCTGTCTTCGACTGCAACAAAATGCAAACAATTAATAAATAAGTTGTTTGGTATACGTGAATGACACACAATTCTAATATTACCAAGTGCGGATTTGGGCGAGGTGCAAACGGCAACCCCCCCTCTCCCCACCACCTCCCTTCCCCCTTCTTAAAAAAGTAAAATTAATATATATTAAAAGTAGAATTACAGCCATTTTTGTGTCAAAATAAGGTCCTCTAATTCTTAATTCTCAGGAGCGTCCCCTCTAACATCAAATCCTGGATCTGCGGCTGAAAACAAATAACCAACGATTAAAAGAGAAGTAAACTGAGTGCAGGTGTTGATATATTATGTCAACCTAAAAATTATCCATAGTATAAATTCAAACAGTTGTGACTTACTTAAACAGAAACTATCAAAGATTTGCAATGAAAAAGAAATTTTCAAAATAACAAAAAAAAAATGTAATACAAGACCCAACTGACGAGGTAAATTATGCAGGACAGGTACATGCACACATGCCCGCTTCCGGGTTCAGAATTATTTCGCTGCGTTGAAACCCCGTTTGTTATCCTAATCTGTATTCTGCTCTTTGGTTGGGTTGTTGTCTCTTTGACACATTCCCTGTTTCCATTCTCTATTATATATATATATGTATGTGTCTCTAGGGTAAATGTAACAAATACTGATGAAAATGTTACACCAAGATGTATTTAGAAACACGGTGTGTAAATTTGAAGAGTCTTTCGATTGACACTGCAATTTATGACATTCTGGCCAGATCGACTCGATGCTGATTTTTTTTTTTTTTTTTTTTTTTTTTGTGGAGGTCAAAGCGTTACGCTTAGATCCTCCTCATCATCAGTATCAGCATCATCACATACAACAGCGACAGAAGCAGCAGCAACTGATTTTTTATTGGTTGCAAGACGAATGACCTGATTCCGTTATATGTTACCAATTTATTTAAGGAACCCCAAACAAATCACAGCCTAATCACTTGAACATATTGTATAGGAGTAACACGACGGTTGTCGCATGTGGAACAGGATCTGCTTACCCTTTCGGAGGACCTTATAGAACACCTTTTTTGTGGAGTTTGTGTTGCTCAGTCTTAAGCTTCCTATGCTGTGTTTAATGTGCTGTTATTTGTCTTTTGTTCGTTTTTCGTTTTTTGCAATGGCATAGTCAATTCGTATTCGCCTTATTTTATAAGCTGTATTAACCTAATAAATCAATATAAAAATAAGGAGATGTGGTTTGGTTGCCAATGAGACAACTATCCACTGTTCAAATGACTTGGATACAGGCAATATTAGTCACCACACGGCCTGTTAAAATGAAAAAAAACTATACCGTATAGGCAGCTATAAAAGGCCCCGACATGAAAATATGAGACAATCCAAACGAGAAAACAGCCTCATTTATAAAAACACAATTTACGAAAAAAGAAAAAAAAAATTTCGGAAATTAGTCAACAACAACCACTGAATAACAGGCACTCGAGATATGTACATAAAAGGGGGATGATGCTTAACCCTCATGCTAACCTGGGACTCTATTGTCAGATTGTTCATGTGCTGCAAAAATTTAATGTTTTCTTATCAAAGCAAGTATGATAACGTCTATAAGTCGCATTCAGTTTGTCATATTTGATGACAAGAGATGACTTGATTGTGAATACGACAATTAGAACATATTCTTTGTCATTTTTAACACAAATGTTTCTATACGGTCTACCGTATCATGATGGCGTCCTTAAAATTCGAAGGGATTGTTTCAACTTTACCATTTAAAACCCTTGATACAATAGCTTCATTGTAAGCAGTACATAAACAAGTTAGTATCTTGTTTGTTTTAATTTCAAAGACTTATTAATACAAGATCTAAAATTGAATGCTGTATTTTGAACATTTATTCGAGATGAAAGCAAGTGACGATCAGACTTTTACATTTGTGTACTCATTTCACGTCTATCGGTCTGTTCAATTCGACATGCTTACGTTCACCTTAATCTGGTTTTTACATTTTGCAATAAACAATTCATTTATTCTATTGAACTAAAATAAAAAATCGTTACAAGACAAATATCTGTTTTAATTTCAAAGATTTATTAATATAAGATCTAAAATTGAATGCTGTATTTTGAACATGTATTCGAGATGAAAGCAAGTGACGATCACACTTATACATTTGTGTACTCATTTCACGTCTATCGGTCTGTTCAATTCGGCATGCTCACGTTCACCTTAATCTGGTTTTTGCATTTTGCAATAAAAATTCATTTATTCTATTGAACCAAAATAAAAAATCGTTACAAGACAAATATCTTCTACTTTTTGAGATATTAAGCAAATGTCTCCAACACAATTGCAAGTGGACACATTTCAGTGGTAGAGGCATATACTCATATCGAAAACTTATATCCACGACATAGATTTGTGAGGTTTTTTTACACATGTCTGTACCTTGCATGGTGTTTCGTATTTCCAATAGATAATCTAACTGCTTTTCATACGATAAACTCTGCAAACTTCCAAACCATACAATTATTTTTCTATCTGTCATTGTTCTGTGAATGAAAATAGTGCGGTGAAAATTCCTTACAACTAAATAAATTTATTTTATGTAAATCGGAATTCGAAAATCAACCAACACATTGAAAAGATAAAATAAAATTCTAACTCTGTCTGAAAAATTTGTCTATAATAAAACGTATTATTTCAAGACAAATTAAATTTTCAATAACAAAGAGAAACAAGAATTTATTTTTTTTAAATCGATGTATTTTTTTTATTCGTGTAACTTAATAATTTAAAAAAAAACTATTTTTTATTATCCTTCTGATATGTTTTTTTTTCAATAATAAAGAATATTTAGATGCCATCCTTCCCCGCACACTAA